>JAPDER010000018.1:0-497551 GCA_027569225.1 Aspergillus panamensis
CCCCCCCCCCCCCCCCCCCCCCCCCCCCCCCCCCCCCCCCCCCCCCCCCCCCCCCCCCCCCCCCCCCCCCCCCCCCCCCCCCCCCCCCCCCCCCCCCCCCCCCCCCCCCCCCCCCCCCCCCCCCGTAACATACAGAGGAAGAAGGCGACTTGGCCGACCATCCAGTGGTAGTTTTTGTCTATGCTGACGCCCCAGAGGATCAACCCGACTATTTATTCAATGAAAGGGGTCTATTAGTTTCGTGTAGAGTAGAAAAGGGAACCTGGAAAATAGGGGGGGAAGCATACCAGCAGTAATAAGAATAGCGGGATATGCCAACCACAGTCTCATCTCGGCGACACGGACGTTCCCGTTCTTCTTGGCTAGCCGGTTCACGATGTAATCGCTTAATCGGCCCGAGCAGCAGACCTCAGACACGAGGGTCCCGATCAACAGACCTAGAAAGAGCAAGCCTTGGATGAGCGGGGAGTAGTTGGGGTACGCGGCGGGTACCATGGTGATTACGGAGAGGATCCACCAGTACCAGGCGAAAGAGTAGCCCATGACGGCGATGGCGACGACGGGGAAGCGGAAGGTGAGGAAGAAGCGGACGGTGTGGTCCCAGAGTTTGGGGTGGCGGAGGCCTGGGACGGGGCGGAAGTTGAGGAAGAAGAGGGTCTTGGTCCGGGGGAGGTCGGTGGTGATATCGGGGGATTTTTCGGCGGGTTGTTCGATGTCGGCTGAGCTGGCATTCGGAGGCTTGGGCATGCGGCTGAGCATGAGGTTGCGTGGGTAGAGGGTTTCGGGCATCCAGAAGAGCTCGACGACGAGGAGAGCGGCGAACAGGATGGCGGTGAACCAGTTGATCCAGGCGGAGCTGACGAGGTTGAGGAACCCGCCGACTTTGGGGTTATCAGCGTCTTCTTTTTCTCTCACTTGAAGAATAGCTTGTTGGTTTTGGGGGGAATGGGGTAATACGTACAGGTAGGACCAAGAAGAACCCCTGAATCAATGGCCAGGACCCAGAGGCCGAGTTTTGCGCCGCGTTCATAGTCGAAAAAGAGATCGCTGACTGTGATGGTTGGTTGGGTGGTGAGCGGGTGAGTGTGATCAATGAAGAGGAAAAGCCAGGAAACATACCAACAGCCATGCCAACGGTCGAGGCAGGGCTCACTCCAAAGCCCTGGAAGAACCGCGCCGCCATGTACCCGCCATAAGTGTCGGCGACTGCAGCGCCAATGGTGGATACGAGGGCAATGAGAGTGCCGACGATAAAGACGATGCGACGGCCGTAGATGTCGGCCAGGGCGGACCAGAGTAGGGGACCCAGGGCCAGACCCAAGGCTGGGATAGCAACAGTCCAGTTGACTTGTGAATAGCTGGCGGAGAATTGGTCCTGGATAGCAGGGAACGAAGGAACGGTGGTTGTGGTCAGGTAGGTGAAGAGGAAGTATCTAGGGTTGGGTCGTGTTAGTTAGGTACCCTATGTTCCAGGTTCAATTAGGGCTGGACGGTATCCGTCTCCCGCCATTAGCTGGATGGGGTTACTTGAACAACAAGAGCGCTTACTTGAACATAACAATGGCTAGGATGCCATTTTTCTGGAACCGCGACCAGTTCAGGGGATCCAGAGGATCAGCGGTTGGCTGGGGATGGACCTTGATGCCATTCTGTTCCACGGGGACATCAACGGCGGTGGCGGTGGCCTCTTGGGATTGCTTCTCGTGGACAATCTCTTGGTCCGTGTCCATGCTGGCAGGATTGGAGTCCTTTATCTCATCCATGTGGATAGATGCACAGCTTACTGATGGGGGTAGGGTTGGTTGGTGAGACTGATGGCGGGAAGCCAGGAGGTTATATGAGATATATAAAGACGGGACGTCATGTTAGGCAATACAGTACAAGGGGCATCTAAGGCCTAGATGGACGAGAATAGAGTCGACGATAGTGCTGGAGAGGGAGATGTCGAATCACCGAGCGAGGCGATATCTCAGGATTGCTTATCTTCTCTAGACGCAAGCAATAATTAAAGGGGAGGCGCTTTAGTGTTTAGCGCTGTTGGTTAGTCCGTTTGATATGGGGTGACCATTGACCTGGAAAAAGGGTCAAATCAATTATTTCTGGGGTATAAAACAATAATCCAAAGGCTACTGGATTTTATCTTGCTTGATTCTACACGAGGGATCATCCCACCTATCCAACACTCGGCCAAGTCTTCCATCATTAGTATATTCTATAGCGATTGTGTTCAATGGCATAATACATACCGAATGGAAATGTATAAGAATCATTTAAATCCTGTCAAAACGAGCCCAATGTAAGGAGATAAGAATGTAAGTTTATCAGGCCTATTATTCACGCCGTGACTAAGGAAGGCATCAACCCACTGAACCACCATCACTATACAGTAAATCTCCTCCATCCACAGGAACAGGGACCAAATATCAGTCCTATAAAATTTTTATCCAACTCTTCCATCCCCCTGCACTTCACCCCTCAAGACCGACCTGAGACCTCACCTGTATCATCCTGAATTCAGTGGCGGGCAAGGGATCCTCCACCGCCACCGATAACAAAGTACGGTACTACGGATCCTCCATCATTATAATTATTGGTGATAGAAAATGACCATGATTATTATTCAAAGCATTATTCATGACCCGGATCAATATCTTTATCCCCATCTATGATTGATGGACGGACGACCTGAGGTTTATCGCAGGTATCTTTCCCTTTCGAACTGGACCATGCCGTTTCGGGGTAATGTTTGGAGAGGGCAAAAATAAAACCCAGCATCGAGATTTTTCACTGATAAGATAGGGATTACGGAGTCACTCCAATAGCATCATGGTGAAACTAAAAGAAGAAGATGAGGGGCGGGCTGTTCTTGGGGGGGGATAATGCTTAGTCGACTACTGTATTGTTCTGGAATCTGGAATTCTGGATCCTTTCGCATGGCCGCGCGCGGGATCGAAGCTCCACCCCACGAGGGGACGGAAAAAAGAAAGATACATTTGAGTGGTCATACGAAAGAATAATCATTTCGAGGTAATCGTCGGAAGGCTCGCTAATGATTGCATTGACCAATGACACTAGACTGGGTGTCTGTTCTATAAGCCTTCAGGAATGGCGGATGTCCTCCCAAGGTAGGGTAGTGCTCTGATATGCATCTCGTCTTGAGATAGACCGACATTCAGGCGTAATTATCTCATCTCTACCTTTGCGTCCTCCTGCTTTTTCTCTTCTCCCAATCCCTACTCCTTCTCCTCCTCATCATACCCGTCAAGATGTATGATTCCCTCCCTACTGCCCAAGGCGGTTCCATGTCGACAATACCTGAAGATCAACCAGACGAATTCACCTCTCTTATCCCCAAGCCGACCGATATCAATAACACGCAAGATGCTGCATCACGCCATGGGAAGGACGACGACGGAGATCAAAGACCTGTTCTCAAAGAGTTTTGGTGGCTCCTCAAGGGGTCCACCCCCGTTATTCTGGCATACACCCTTCAGAATAGTCTCCAGACAGTCGCCGTCTTGATCGTTGGCCGCTCCTCTCCTGAGAACCTGGCCACCAGCGCATTCTCCCTCATGTTTGCTATGATCACGGCATGGATGATTGCGTTGGGTGGCACGACTGCAGTCGATACCCTGGCGTCCTCGACCTTCACCGGCAGTGCGAATAAACATGACCTTGGAATCCTATTGCAGAGGGGCTTATTTGTCCTTGGTCTATTTTACATACCTGTAGCCATTCTCTGGGCGTGCTCCGAGCATGTCTTCTTGTTTCTGGGTCAGGACCCTCAACTCTCCAGGGACAGTGCTCGTTTTCTCACCTGTCTCATTCCGGGAGGGCTGGGATATATCTTCTTTGAACTTATGAAAAAGTTTCTCCAGGCACAGGGTATGTCTTTCCCGCAGACTACTTTAGGTATGTCCAGCTACTTATTCGGTATTTTGCAATCCAGGAATCATGCGCCCAGGAACATACGTTCTCTTGATTACATCCCCAGTGAACGCATTTCTTAACTACACCTTCGTATATACGTTCAAGATGGGTCTGCTCGGCGCTCCTTTCGCATTAGGTATCTCCTACTGGCTATCGTTTGGCCTGCTGGTTCTATACACCTATTTCGTTGCCGGGTCCGAATGCTGGGGTGGGTGGTCCCGAGAAGCTCTACAGAACATGGGAACTTTCGCCCGACTGGCCATCCTGGGAGTGATTCACGTTGGTACGGAATGGTGGGCCTTTGAAATCGTAGCCCTGGCTGCTGGGCGCCTAGGAACCATCCCACTCGCTGCGCAAAGCGTCATCATGACCGCTGATCAAGTATTGAACACAATCCCATTTGGGGTAGGCGTGGCCACGTCGGCACGGGTGGGAAACCTACTAGGGTCCCGGAATGCATCGGGAGCTGCGAGGGCAGCCAATGCCGCCGCCTGGCTTAGCATGCTTCTTGGAGGTGTGGTGTTGGCCGTGCTTCTGGGAACTCGCCATGATTTTGCAAAGATCTTCAACTCCGACGAACGAGTGGTGCGCCTGACAGCTGAGGTGCTACCCTATGTGGCATTGTTCCAAATCGCCGATGGGCTCAATGGAAGTTGCGGTGGGAGTCTCAGAGGCATGGGTCGGCAGCATATCGGCGCAATGGTCAACCTGGTTAGCTACTACTGTGGTGCCTTGCCCCTCGGGATCTGGCTGGCCTTCCATGGCTGGGGTCTCAAGGGCTTGTGGGTAGGGCAGTGTATTGCACTCTATCTAGTGGGGGCCTTGGAGTGGCTGATTGTGGCTTTCAGCAACTGGAATAAAGAGGTCGATAAGGCGTTTCAGCGCATGGATGTTCATGAGCGATTGGAGGCGGGAGATGATATGAATGGCGCCACGACAGCTGGATGATTGAAGTTAGATGCAGAACGAAGTCAATTTCAGTATAAGTTCCTCGTACCGTTTTGGTTTTCTCCTCCGAGTAGCTCAGATAGGAAGGCAGATAGAGAAGCCAGGGATAATAATCACGGCGAATAATAAATGCAATTGATGCAAGTGGTGTACCCCGGAAAGTCCGCCATCAAAGCTTTCATAGGCCGGCATTTCTCCGAGGATCTATCTGTATTACTGGAAGATACAGTAAAAATAAAAATCCTGTGGGGGGAACAATTCAAAAAAAAAAAAAAAAAAAAAAGGCGCCACCAGTAGTTGTGGTTCATACATTTGATCGTCCGAGATAAGAAAAATGCATTCACGTCATTGAGCTGATAAGGCGCCTGGTTGCTATTAGCTGGAGCTAGTTTGACATGGTGATTCTGGGCGGACCAGGGAGAGCAACGTTTAGTCTGGTTTGGGACGTTAGCCTTCTCCCCCGGCCTTCCTTTTTAGTCCATCGCCCTGTATCTTGTACTTAAACGCTTTTCTGCAGTGTCATTGGCGCCATGCATTTGCTATCTCTCATTGTCTGTCGTCTTATTATTAGCAGTATATCCCCAGACCGTTTGATGCTCGTAGCGGCATCCCACTGCCATGGATCCACGGGTCTAATTTCTCCCCTCATTGCTCTGATTTGGCAATTGTGGCAACAGTAAGCAGTGGCGAGATCACCCAAAGTGATACGCTGTATCTCGGATTCTTATCATTTGAACTCCATGATTATTCTCATCGTTCCTCTCTTCTGCCGACATTGCACCCCACACGGTCTTAGTCTCCGTTTATCAACTCAATCGAGAAGGTCAGAGGAGAAAGAGGGTCTGCATGAATAAATGGAGCCATGAAGTGACCCCATTAATGGATCGAAGAAGCTATATCGAATGTTCCTGGTCACTGGGTGTAGATAGGGTCAGTAAGACTAAGTCTGACATCACTGGGGGGGAATAGCTCCAGCTCGAGACACACCAAGGCTATCCAATGAAGATGTTCTTCATCGGGAGTTATCCATTGCAATTACCTAAATGCCTGTAGAAAATTTGCCGTCTTACTAGTAACGATTGGTGAGACGTAAAGTGCCCAATCGATGATCCGAGAGTCTAGAGCAAGGTTGGTGCTGAGGGGAAGAGTTGACTGGAAGGCCATACAGGCATAAGTACCTCCTCACCCCCTCTTGTACCTGGCTTATCGCCCCCCTCCTCCTCGTTGCTTCATCCTACTCTTCCTTGCATACTCTCCCTCCACCATGTTTGTTTCAACTGTGAGCCTTCTTGCTCTCTCTGCCGTGGCTTCTGCCCACGGCAACCACGACCAGACCCCAATTGCTGGCCCCCTGCAGAAGTTGTGGTATAACACTCTCCCTGGTGACGGTGGCACCCAGGTCAGTAAAATTCTTCCTTTGAAAGGCTTTGGTGGGCAGTTTGCTAAGCTATCTAGGCCGATTCTGTCTTCTCTGGTATCTCTACTTTCGGGCGTCTTCCATACTTCCCCTGCCTGTCCAGCGAAGATGAGCGATACGACATTGCTTTTATCGGTATGCCGACTTTATAGCTTTTATTCCTACTCATGATCTTTGACTTACTTTCTTATAGGTGCTCCCTTCGACACTGGAACTTCTTACCGTCCCGGCGCTAGATTTGGACCCAGTGGTATCAGACAAGGTTCTCGCCGTCTCAATCTTTAGTATGTTGTCTCTCGAGAATTGTGCTTACGCATAGCTGGTCGAATCAAGGCTCACGCAAATTGGGGTTCAGCGGCGGTTACAACGTTCCTTTGCAGGCAAACCCCTTCACTAGCGAGTTGAAGGTTCTGGACTGCGGTGATATTCCTGTGACCTCGTACGCACCCCTCTCCAAAACGGATACCGACGCTGGAATACTGAGATATGTAGATATGACAACACCTGGGCCATCCAACAGATTGAAGAAGGACACAACAGCATCCTTATGCGCAAGCCCTTCACCAATGCTGACGAGTATGGCCAGTCCAAGGCCGGCAAGACCCTCCCTCGTGTCATCACCCTCGGAGGAGACCACACCATTACGCTGCCATTGCTGCGCAGTATTAACAGGGCTTACGGTCCGGTCACCGTGATCCACTTTGACAGCCATCTGTGAGTGTCCTCCCCAAGTTTGTGTGTGTGTAATCTATATTCCTAACGGTATCTCTAGGGACACCTGGAAGCCAAAGGTCTTCGGTGGCTCCCCCAGCCAGGTCGCTTCGGTTAACCACGGAACCTACTTCTACCACGCTGCGATGGAGGGTCTTCTGAGGAATGACACTAATATCCATGCGGGTATTCGCACCACCCTCTCCGGCCCCTCTGACTACGAGAACGACGGTTACGTTGGTTTCCAGATTGTGGAAGCCCGGGAAATTGATACCATTGGTACCGATGGCATCATCAAGAAGATCCGCGAGCGTGTCGGCACCGAGAACCCTGTGTACCTCTCCATTGATATTGACACCCTGGACCCTGCCTGTAAGTCTTGAACCAGCGTCTTCGTGTTTACTTGCTGACATTCTTGACCTAGTTGCCCCTGCCACTGGTACCCCCGAAACCGGAGGCTGGTCGACCCGCGAGCTCCGCACGATTATCCGTGGTCTTGAGGGCTTGAACTTCATTGGTGCCGACATTGTTGAGGTTGCTCCAGCTTATGATACTAACGCCGAACTTTCAACTATGTAAGCTCCCGCTCTATTTTCCCTGAGATATTGTCACCAGTATTCTAACACCCATGCGTTTCTATAGGGCTGCTGCCGACGTCCTCTACGAGGTTCTTACCATTATGGTTAAGAATGGTCCCCTGTCGATCCCTCACTCTACCGAGCTCTAGATAATGAGTTATATATATATTTGTTTTGCCATAGGATGGAACGTTTAGGGTATTTCTTTTTTCTATAACTAGATTACGATGAATGGTAAAGATTGGATTTTATTGAATGTGTCTAGCTGTGGTCTTTGCTTTCGTAACCCACGGAGAGTATGCCAACACTCAGAGCAACTACGTTGGTGGTGGTCCTCCTTCCTACTCAATCGGCCAAAGTCCAACCGATCACGCTTCCCACATCCTCGCATCAGAGAATTTACCTTGGTACTCCTTCATCTTCTCGTTTAATATCAACCTATCCACATTCTTATTCTAGCAACTGACCTTTCATCTACCACTTTACTTATCAGTTTACTGCCGATAATGAATACACACGCAGGCATCGTCCATCAAGAAAGAGCCGGGATTAGACCGCCTGTTTTTGCTGGGCACGGCGATATGGCTTACCGCGGCTTACCCATTATATTCGAATTTCCGTCCCCTGCGTTTGAATGGGTGCCGCAAGACACAATGGCGAACGTCTTTGGGCAGGAGTTTCTATTCCATTCCGGCGCATTCGGATCATGCTCAATTCTTTTCAAAGCGTCAGAAGACAACGAGGCCGGCCTCAATATCGCCTCTGGTCCCATTGCGTACAGATTTTCGGCGAGACAATCCGCTACGGGCGAAGGAAGCTGGAAACTATATCCATGGGGTATGGTATGTGGGGGACAAACTCATTGGCTTTTCATCTGACTCCAGAGCTAACATATGGTTTCTTTTCTGTAGAGGAGCCCTCCAGGAACAGCCACCATTACGAACCCCGCTGCACAGATCAACTTGTTTAAACGGTTTCTTATGGCGGCTTACTGGCAACCTCAGAGGTTCAGCAACATTTCGCAAGTGCGAGCCCTATATGATCTAGCCGTTTGGTTTGGAAGATATCTCTGGCTTGGCCAATACCTCTCAGTGGCTTTGCAACGAGAAGAAAATAAACACCTCGGAGAACAACTAGCACACGACATCATTGCGAATCTGAAAATGGCGGAGAACCTGAAGATCGACTGGTTGTTCAGAGAAATCATGGCTCGTTTGGTGCGCTGTGTTCCCACCACCGCTATGTCTCAACGGAGTCGAATACATGATCTCCTTGGCCCCCGGACGTGGTTTCTAGTGTTCACCCTTTTTAATAGAACTCGGCGAAGGCTTCGCGAGGTGCAGCAGAAAGTGAAATTAGTCTATGATTCATTGGTTGAGTACCGTGAACCCGCATTAGAGTTTAATCGAACCCAAGAGCGAATTGAATTTATCAGACGCTTCGAACCATATCTTCGTCGAGATTTTCCAGACCGCGAGCGAGCACCCTTTGATGAGATAACTTGGCTCACGGGGCTAGGAACGGTTCTGGTAGAACTCAGGGGGTCTGGACTTCCGGTAGCAAATGTTAACGCCCTGACTGACACAAGAATCGTGATGGCTTTGAATCTAATAGATTGCCTAATTCAACCTGCACTATTCTGGAATCCCCCGGAGCCGTTAACCTATATCACCAACGTGTGGAATCGCGAAGATCAATACCCATGGCAAGAAGTTGAGACGCCCATTTCTGTTGGTCATCATTTATCTTTCCGGAGGCCATTGCGGGCTCGTATTGATGAGATCACGAAGGACATGGCTCATGCGCCAGAACCGTTAGGTACGAATGTAGTGCCTTTCCGTGGGCCGGGGAGGGGAGAGCCCCTTGGACCGGGTTGGTTAGACAGGTCAGGGCCATAAAAGGTGTCTTTTAATAGACTATACAGTTTTTCGAGTATGAGGCAAGCAGAACAATCGCTGGAGCGAGCTTTTAGATAGTCAAGGCTAGGTTTTAATGTTAGCTATTTCTTCCTATTCTTTTGGCGGTTCAAGTACGGAGTAGACTAGATGCAATAACGCATGAAACCATCTTTAATGGGGTTTGAATTTTCGATACTTTCTCATCGGGTAAATTTCCACTTTCATCATCTGAAAGACGCGAGTTCTATATACCTAATACCTAGTAGGTAGTCACTTGATCAAACCCAACAAGTCAAATGCCCCATTGGAGCAAAACATATAATTAGAAATAGTATCAAAACTCCGACAGCACCTAGTCTACATTATCAAAAACTAGTATAATCGGTCCCCAATAGCTTGGCTAGCACCCGAAAAATCGGTTGAAGACCGCTAGTAGTACCCAGTACCAGACTTTTGGTCCCCCCAAAAGATATGAAAGGAGATTTAGTAAAGAGGAAGGTTTCGGAAAGGTTCCAAGGTTCTTCTCGGGTGGGTCGGCATTGGTGTTTAGCTTCGTGAACTATCATGAGCGCTGATCTATTAAAAGTTTATATCTCGTATTTTTTAGGGGCAAAGAAGACGGGGGGTGGGGATGGGGCTATCTAGGTGGACTATCTATACGGGCAAATTGGCGGAATATATCAAGTGAATCCGACTCTCGATTATAGTTCACATTGCGGTTATTCATAGATGTGTAAGGGTAAAAGATGTGTCTATAGAGATGTTTGGCGGTCTTTGTCAAGGGATTTTGATGGCCCGGTTCGCTACATGGACGTTTAATTAGCCTTTGTACTGGAATGTGACGTCTGAGGTGTGGAATGTGGGTATCTCGTGGATATTGATTAGGGTTGAATGTGTGGAAGTTCGAAATATCGACACAAGGTGTCTAATGTACTACTAGGTGTACCTGATAAGAATATTACGGCTGTTACCCTCTACTTAGTAGTAGGAAGGTGTAGAGATGAGCTTGTGGGGCGTCATGTTTAAATACCCAGATCAGGAAAACTTGACATTGATCAGAAACATATTAATCTTCAAGTCAGAAATAACTTGTCTACCCTGTTGTCCAGAAGAGGGGTTTCTCCATGGCCTTGGTGAATTCCAACCTAGAATGTAAGAGGGGAAGTTCGATCTAAGACGGTTAATTCAATCTCTCTCATCGATAAAGGTAATTTTGGCAGGGGATGCCTGCTGGTTCAACTGAGATGGGGGCGTTTTGTGACAGATGCCCAATGATTTGACAGTGCTTGATCCATCCTTGTGGGCGCTTAAATCCTACCTAGGTACAGATTGACCAATCCCAGCCTCTCTTTATACTCGAAACACAACGTCATGAACTTTGAACTTACTTTCAGGTTATCCTATCGACCCCTTCATTTATCTCCGATCGTTCTCTATCTGCACTGCCTCGGGCTGAAGAGCTTCAAGTCACCACAAACACAGCAATTTGATACTAGACTTTCATCTCCTGGAGACTTGGGTAGGAAGTTGTTTTCATGATGAAATTCACTCTTCAGACGACAACTTCGTCACTTAAGTTCATGCAAAGACTTGGCCCTCGGTTAAGCGCCAGAGGGGCATAAGATGTAGAAGCTTCTGCCATGTCTTCCTGCCGCTTCGACAAAATCTAAGCTTAAGCTCTTCGATAGTCCGGTGTCAATTTGAGTGAAGCTGTTTCACTCCATGGAATTTAAACGCCCTCGCCCACAAGTTGGACCCTTTTCTGTGGGGCTCTAATGCAGAGCTCCTACGCCGCAAGAGAAGCAGGGGTATATACGACCCAACAGCGGTTATGACCCTGTTCTAAGTGGCCTGTCCCTGTCTTTGAAACAGAATGCCTTGAAATAAGAGGTATTAAGATAATAATAGCCGTAGTGGAACCATGTGCTATGATCTATCTCGGCTTGTTCAACTACCATGTTAATATCCCCGTCTGTCCCTTTCTTTCCCTTCCTGTGCTTTTGTCGCTGTCTTTTAACAACACAAGAATCCGTCAGATGACATGGTCATCGTCAGGCATGCTGTTCAACATCATTTGGATCTTTGTCGCTTTTTTCAATGAGGCAGTCGCCAAGATTGATCCAGACAATCGATTCTACAATCCTCCTACGTCGGGAGACACTCAGATTTATCCGCAGGGAACACAACTGCTCGTCTCGTGGACAACAACCCTCGAGACCTTCAACATCTCTCTCAGGCAACAGAACCCGAATGGAAAATCCAATGTTAATGTTGGCAACATATTTTGTATATCCCGCCTCTTCCAAGCTAGATTTCCTACCGAGTCAATAACTAACCCAATTTTCAACAGCAAAAATACGCCCGGACGATGAAGTGGCCAATATTACCTGGACCGTACAAACATATGGGCTTGACCTCAGCGTCTCGCCAGTCTTCTTCCTTTCAGTGGACCCCAATGAAGGAGATAGCTTTACGACGGGCGTCTTCAACATTACAGAACCAGACCCCGATGCTTCGCCCTTGTTACCTACCACGATATCCACGACACTGAATCCCACCTCCACACCCGATCCAACATCTGCAGAGGCATCATCGGCTTCGTCTGCTGACCCAGCCGCGACCTCAGTGACATCCACCGGAAAAATCGCTCTTGGACTCGGAGTTGGCGTCGGCGTCCCCCTCATCAGCCTCCTTGCGATCCTGGCGTTCTTGCAGTATCGGGGGGCACAAAAGCAATACGCGACACCTGCGATGCCCACGACCATGCCTCCACCTCCACCTCCTCCTCTCCCTCAACATCATGCACATTTACCGTTGTTCCGGACCCGTGCGCCAACCGAACTGCCGCCTAAATTGCTGCCGATGTCACCACAGGAGGTAAATGCATATCATCGGCCGAGCAACATCCCCGAGCTGCCAGCTCAGGATTATATTTAAATTTACGATGAACATGTTCATGAGTTTCGTTTGTTGATATAGACTTGTATATATCTACTTTAGTACGAGAGTGGGAGGGTTTTTGCTTATATATATAAAGCAACGATTCACGCCGGCTTGTCTCGAGATAAACTAACAAACAGAATTGCTCCTCGCAATCTTGACTTATTATGTGCAGGCAATATCCTCATTACGGAGCAGGCCAACAGCATATGCAAGAGAACGCTTCCAGAAATGTTGACCAGTTCATCAACCCATTCCCCCTGGGTTAGAGACTATGAAATCTCTGCTTCTCATGCCGGACTGATCCCGCTCCTTACCCTTTATCCAGAGTAGCCAAACCAAGCTGGAGCGAGCTGTAGCTGTAGCCGAATCCTTTCGTAGAAAATCATTACCAAACTGAACCATCATCTACTGCTACGGCGGCATTGGATGGGAGAAGATCGGCTCGTTGGGACCCATCGCTCCAGCGCCGGCGCGGGTTCAGGAGAAGAGGCAGTCAGTTCTCCCAGCGAAGGGGTTCTTTCTGATCAATTCAAAGAACGGGGATGACCCGATGTCTCGACCAGGCACCTTGAACGGAAATTAGAACTACTGTTTCAGTTTTCTGTTCTGGCGATGAGCCATATAAATAAAATGCCCATGTGACGAGTGACAGCGATAAGAGATTTGGATCATCATCAGAGGTTAATTTAAGATGATTTTATATTAATCCAACGGCTGGGTCCTATTATTGTTATTATTATTATTGGAAAGAACGTGCTCGTGCTTGTGCTCGTGCTCGATCTTGTTTTCTTTTTGGGAAATTATTCTTTTTTACTATTTACCTATTCCGCAAAATTGTTATTATTGTTATTATTATTATTATTATTATTATTATTATTACGACGTTTTATTGGACTTACCGAGGTGAAAGTTGAAAAAGGCGATGAAGTTCCCCTTTTGTGGCTTGACCCATCCTTTATTGGTGATCGACATTTTAAGTCTTCAGGTGTACTGCTCGTGTGAGGAAAAGGGTACCGAGAAGAATTCGGTTAAGGAACTTTTCTGTCTTTCTCTGGGTATATAGAAGTAGGTAAATAGAATAGTCCTGGCTACCATTGAATTCTATTCTGCGGTATGAATCTTATTCTATTGATCTTTAGGTTAAGAAATCTGTGCTGTATTGGCTTGGATGTCCCGTCCCTTCTTATGGACCATGGGCGGACGGGGACGAGTCTCAAGACCCGTTCATTTTAATAGTAATATTGAACGAACTGACCAGCCTCCAAGAAAGGCCAAAACCCATGATCAATGTTGGCGCTGCTTTTTTTTTTTTTTTTTTTTTTTTAGTTTAAAAAAAAACACGTTCCAAGGGTTCTTGGCGCAGCTGTCTGTCGCGCAGTATAATTGCTTTTTTGGTTGCACGTTCTTATTGTCCTTCCCAACTACTTCGTGAATCTCAAAATGATTATGAAGGCGATCGGTTGAGGAACAGAGAAAGAGCCCGATTTGGCATACGTATCGAAAATACTTGTACGATCATTCTGGGGGCGATTTTGAGGATATCGGGATAGGGGGGATGGTGTACTCCGAATGTCTCAAGAGGCAAGTTCCATAATCTACATTATTGATATTGAAAATTCCGAGAGAACGGGGAACAATAGTACTCAAATGAATATCGAGGGGTTGGTTCATCAGTTGGAGTCGTTCGTCCCACTTGACCACATAAAAAAAATTCAGGATCAGAAGTTCAGAACCCTTCTCCTTCCTCTTTCTGTCTTGGAGGGGGTTCTCTCATGCTGCCATCGTGCAGTGGTTGACTCGTCACGTCAAAACAGGTGATACCATGATAGACCCGGAGGGAGACCCACAGCTTACTGAAAGCGACAGGCTGTATCACCAATTTAATATCATACCTAGTAGTCAAGCTTCTCCATTCAAACCCTCCTCTGATCCATTCACATCACACATGGCTTGAGCGATCGTGCTGTTTGAGTCTAGGCACGGGGCCGTCGTGCGGTCGCTCGTTATTTCGCTTGTTCGTCTGTTTCATGCACCGGGACGAACTGCGAACGAACCCACTGAGAAGCTCCTGATTCCTGTATAATACCACTCAGCCTGTATTCTCCGGACCGTTCCTGGCACTTGCTGCGGCGGTTTCCCTCTTTTCGTTGTTCGACCCAGTTGTTTAACCCGTGCTGGGAGGGGGAACGGACCCTAAGCCTACTTGGATATAGAAGAATTGGTGCCGTTTCAAGTCGCTCTATCTGGTATAGAGAGACCGCTTAGAAACTGGGATAATAAACTAAGTAATCGAATCACATTAATTACGAGTCAAGAGTCAAGACTCAAGAATGACCAGGGTATATTAATTTTTTGCCTTTTATCTTGGTGCACTGACAAGTATTCTGGTTTGCTGCAGTCGTCCTTTTTTGGTATCTTTTGACTTTGGCATCTTGCACACTGTTCGAAGTTTCAAACGATATACTTTTCTCTGGCATATCCGCGATTAAATATTCGATTGCTGGATATAAAAGGCCGAGTTGAGGCGTAAGAACCCAACAATTCTCCGATCATCAGTAAATAGCTAGATGTCAAGGTTACGACCCCAAATTCAAGCGGTTGGTTCCTGTTCCTGAATTTATCCCACCGCCGGGATCCGTGGAACGAGCTAAGGTTCCGGCCGTGCGGGAAGCTGTCATGCTTGGAGAAGGATAGGATACTTGGCTTGAAATAACAACTTGAAGACTCTTTGAGGAGGGAGTCGGGTTTGTCTGTGGCTAGATCAATTGCTACAATAACAATTGTATCATCTCTTTCTTCATCGCGGGGTGCAGCTACTTTGCCAATAATCGTGAGAGACCTGGGCTGTACCTGGGTCCTGAAGACATCCAGAGGAGTCGGCACTTTAGGCCTAGGCCTCCGGTGAAATTTCCCCTGGCGTCGTAATAATGATTATTGTATCGAGGGATACAGATGCAGCCCTGAACGTTGCTCCCATCCTTAATTTTTTGCATCATTATTTTTATTCTCCCGGGTGTACCTTACAACCTGCGCACGTCCTCTGCACACCAACCAGTGGAGGTTCAATGTGTAAGGAAGTGACTTGGGGGGGCCTCTACTTATTACCTATTTATACACTGTCAAGGCTTCTTGCTGCAAAAGAAAGCTGGGAATCTTCATGTTGTTATCGTTATTTATCCAGTGTAATAACCGTGCCGGTCTCCTTTTCCCACATCCTGCGCTACGCAGCTTCTCCTCCACTCAGTAGTGAGGCCGGCCGATTCGACCAAACGCCCCAGTCTAGTTCGCTTCAACCTTGATGCCACCAATTAACTTTGCTGGCCGCTCAGGAGTCCATCCTTTTCTTAAGTCGAGACTGGCTAGCTTGTAGTTAGTTTACGAATGGTAGGCCCTGTCGTTCCCCAGACCTACCTGTCAAGGAGTCTTTGGTTATTGCTGGTTTCCCTCTTTTCTCTCCTTCATTTTAATTCTCCTGGCTGCAACCTCTTGTTTTTTCGTTTGTATTGTGATTGCCATCCTCTCTTTTCTATCCCTCTCTTTTTGGGCAGCCAGCGCTTCCAGTTTCTTTGTCCTGAGCTGGATCGAGGGGCCCAGCCTGCCTCTCATTGCCTTTTTATTTTCTTTTTTTTTCGCAAGGACAAAAAATAATTAAAAAGTAAAAATAACTTTTTTTTGATTGTTTATATCTCATCACAGGGACCGACTCACATCCGATCTCTCCTTGTCCTCTTTTTTTCCCCCTTCTCGCCTTCCCTCCCAGAGGACATCATTAACATCGCAGATGGTCGCAGGTCGCCGAATTCTACGATTTTCACTGTCAAATAATAATAAATATTCACCCACCAAGCCATCGGACTATTACGGCGATAAAACAAACGACCGCGATTCTGATTCGGACAGCTCATTATCACTGATGACTCTCCCTCGCTGCCCGTTCCTGAACCAATAATTAACCCACTCACCCACGTCGATCTCTTTTCGCCCAACGCATTTTGTGACCGCTCTTATAAAAAGGTCATGACGGCCTCGCCGCCAGCCTCGCCCACGGGGGCGCCCCCTCGACCTTTCAGCGCTATGATGCGCACTCCCAGAAGCAACAGTCGCATGAGCATGAGCAGTAAACATGGCGGAGGCAGTCGGGCGTCCGATGAAGATGGCAAAACCGCGGTCAAAGTCGGTGCGTCAAAACCCACATTCCACACCTCTCTCAACCTCTATCGATACTGGTTTTCCCGAGGCTACCCCCCTTTTTTTTTTTGTGCCTGTGGGAATTGCCGCGATAACGGAGATATTGATTCCCACTTGACGCAACAAACGTTCTGCGTTCCGTTTGTAAAACTGACCCAATTGCAGCTGTCCGTGTCCGACCGCCCCTGAAACCTACCGATCCCGGCTACGAATTAATCCCGCAACGTTTCCAACGTTCCATGGTCCATGTCACCACGCCAACCAGTCTTGCTGTCGATGTTCCTCAGGGTCGCAAAATATTCGTCTTCGATCGCGTCTTTCCTGAAACTGTCGACCAGGATGGAATCTGGGAGTATCTCAGCGAAAGTGTCAACTCGTTCTTGCAGGGCTATAATGTTTCCATTCTCGCATACGGCCAGTCCGGGGCTGGCAAATCGTATACTATGGGTACCGCGGGTCCCAACGAACAAAATGATCCTAAGGCAATGGGTAAGCTTGCTTGAGATATGGCTGGATTCTACTTGGTGGGTCGCTGATCGGGAAATAGGAATTATCCCCCGCGCCGCTCAGTTTTTGTTCGATAAACTGGAAGGTCCCAAGCATAATCGGAATGGCTCTACGGGCCTTCGCACTCCGGCCCGTTACTCTATCAGCTCTACGTCGAGTTTTGGAAAGTCAAACTTCGATAAAAGTTGGCAGTTGAAGGCGACATATGTTGAAGTATGATTGCTTCCTCTCCCGACCCCTGACGCCGGATAAGAAGGGCTAATGTGGTTCAGATTTACAATGAACAACTGCGGGATCTTCTCCTGCCTGACTCAGGTCCTATGAGTGACCGGAATTCCGTAACCATCCGCGAAGATACGAAGGGTCGCATTCTCCTTACGGGCTTGCATCAGGTCAATATCAACTCGATCGAGGATTTGATGGGTGCGCTCGAATTTGGTTCGTCGATTCGTCAGACCGATTCCACTGCAATCAACGCCAAGTCGTCTCGATCGCACGCCGTGTTTAGTTTAAATTTGGTCCAACGGAAGAGTGCGAACGGGGTGACAACTCCAAAGGACAAGCGCATGTCCATGCCTGCAGAGGTTCTTTCGGGTACTGACCAGTCGATAACCGTTGATAGCAAACTTCATTTTGTCGACTTGGCAGGAAGTGAGAGACTGAAGAACACAGGCGCTTCGGGAGAACGGGCCCGAGAAGGTATCTCGATTAATGCCGGTCTCGCTGCCTTGGGAAAGGTCATCTCGCAGTTGTCGTCTCGCCAAGCGGGTGCGCACGTGTCTTATCGTGACTCGAAGCTCACCAGACTGCTCCAGGACTCACTGGGAGGAAATGCTTACACGTACATGGTTGCCTGTGTTACTCCGGCAGAATTTCATCTTAGCGAGACGCTGAACACGGTTCAGTATGCCCAGAGAGCCAGAGCTATCCAGAGTAAGCCCCGAATTCAACAAATTGCAGACGACAGCGACAAGCAGGCGGTGATCGAGAGACTCAAGGCCGAGGTGGCCTTCTTGCGACAGCAACTCCGCAATGCTGAGGACCATGATCGACGGGGTACGGCTCCCCAGGAACGAGCTGAGCGTCAGAACGAGAGGGAAATTGACCTTCAAAACCAGCTCCTCGACACTCAAGAGAGTTACAACGCGCTTAGCCAGCGCCATGCTAAGCTAATCTCCGAGCTTGCTAGAGACTCCGAGCGACCTGGTGAGGGGGATGAAGATGATGTCGCGTCTGTAGTGGGCAAGAGCTCAGTCGAAAGACTCAAGCGATCCCACTCATTCGCCGAGTCGGTCGAACAGGTCGTTCTCGAATACGAGAAGACGATCCAGAGTCTCGAGTCCTCTCTTTCGAACACCCGGTCTTCTCTGTCAATGACAGAGAGTGCTCTCCTGGAGCGTGAGACTAAGTGTGCTTACGTGGAGACAGTCAACTCACAGATGCAAGCCCGTATTCAAAAGCTTATCGACCGGGAGGCTAGCACGGAAACGTATCTCCATGAGCTGGAGTCCAAACTCAATGGAGTCTCATCGGGCGAGGAGAAGCACGCCGCCATCGTGTCGGAGTTACGGAAAGAGCTCAGTCGCGCGCGGGAGAGCGAAGCTAGTTGCGAAGACTACATTTCGACACTTGAAGAGCGCCTGGCGGAGGCTGACCAAGACATGGAGCTTATTCAACGTGAAGTAGATCGTCTTGAACACGTTATTGAACGGCAACGAAGCTTAGGGAAGCTCGACAATCTCCTATACGAATTGGACCATATCCAACAGAATGGAACCAAGAAGGACGAGACTCCCGAGGAACCCGAGCCGTTTACCCTTCCAAAGACCGCTTATGTTCCTCGAAACCGGGCGATGTCCCTTGATGTGTTGACCGAGGCTGTTGAGACCGCCATTCCTGAATCCGATGAAGGTCTTGCGGAGCCAATCCCTGAAGTTGATGACGAGGATAACGCTTCGATCCATACGGCCCCTGAACGTGGCGAGTCTGATCTCGATGTCCTAGAGCGGGCTACTAGCCGTCTGGAGACCCAGCAGAACGGAGATGTACATAGCCGAGCTTCTACCCCTGGTCCTTCTCAAACGAAGTTCCTCGCGGACAAGCTGGATACCGTCAGTCAAGAGCTCTTCGATCTGCGTATGCAGCACGAAAACGCCCTCAACGACTACGAAGTGCTTGAGAGTAAGTATGAGGAAGCCCTTAAAGCTTTAGTCGAACTCCGACAAGATGCCGCCGATGAAGTCCGCCATCCCGCCTCAAAGGTGCAGACGCTTGTTTCTCCTGCACATGGATCGCGTCCCGTTTCTTTTTTAGAGGATGTGAAGGCCCCCGAGTCGAAAACTGGAACACAACGCTCGTTCTCGCAATCACTCTCATCGGAATTATCCTTGGCCGGGGAGCCTGCTGCTTCGCACGAATCATATGAGACTCCCCACTCCACCGTTCAGAACCATGAAGATGCCCAAGATGCCCAAGATGCCGGAAGCGTTCCAAGCTCACCTGAAGAAGTCGAACACATGCGCAAACTCCTCGTAGAGCACCAGGAAGGGGTCACCATCATGACTCAGAAATACGCCGAATTGCAAGCCGAACATGAAGGCACCTTGAGCCTCATCGAGACCTTGAAGGCTGAGCTGCAGAGATCCAAGTCTACGTCGCCACCATCAACACCTGGTTTCAAGCCACACGTCATCCGCAGAAAGACTAGCCAGAGCTTGATGTCCACTGTAGACCGCGCCCATCGTTCTTTGGCTGGCTTGCGCAACATTGCATCGGAGGAATTTGGGACCCGACCCGATACCATGCAGAATTTCGAGCTTCACCTTGACTCGGCAATGCACGAACTTAACAGCCGTATGGAGCGCATCCAGCAACTCGAGGCCGAAAATCAAAGCGTCAAGAAGGAGATGGAGATGAAGTCGACCATCATCTCCGGCCTTACTCGAGAGCGATCCAGTTTGCAGGGAGGTTCTCCTTCGGTCGACATGGGTCTGGTATCCCAATTGCGTGACCAAATTGTGCAGCAGGAGAATTTGATCAACGACATGAAGGAAGCCAATGAAATGAGGGGAAAAGTACTTCTGGAGGAGATTGAGGGCCTGAAGGCTCTGCTTGCGACTCAAGAGGAAGCCGCCAAGGCCCAGGATGCGTGTGCAGAGGAGCAGGACCAAAAGATCAGCAGCCTCGAGACCGAGCTGACGGAGTGGAAGGGCAAGCACCAGAGTGCCATTGAATCTCTGCAGTCCTCCGAGAAGCAGCTCAGCACCACTCTAGAGGAACTTAACGGCGCACTTGCAGCTGTGGATGCCTTACGTGCTGAAGGCAAGGTCTCTGTTGATAAGGAATCTGCTGATAAGGAAGCCGTGGCCAAAGAATTAGAGGGCGAGAGAGCTCGACAAAGCGAGGTCGTTTCTGATCTGAACAAGCAGATTGAAGAACACAAAGCTACCGCTGCAGCTCACCTAGAGAAGATCGCTTCTCTTGAAAAAGCACATCAGGAAACACAGGAGCGACTGACGCAGCTTTCGGCATCCTCGAATGGCGACAACAAGGAGGTCGCAGTGCACCAAGTTCGTATTTCTGAACTGGAGCAGCAGATTGAGAACCAGAAATCTCTTGTTGACTCGCACAAGAAGGACTTGGAGTCCTTGCAGGAGTCACATAAACAAGAGTTGGCCGAACTAGAAGCTCGAGTGACGGCGGCGACACAAGCTGAGCAGGAGCTGCGACTCACAGACAAGAACACGCAGCACGACGAGGCTATGAAGGCTCTACGATCCGAGATTGCAGAGTCACGAGACGAGTTGATGAAACTCCTTAAGACCGTATCCAATCTCATCCACTCCGATGTGACCACTGACAACCTGGCGGATCAGATCCAGGACATCTTGATGCAGAAGCAGCACTTCTCTGACAAGTATGCTGAGCTGATGGATTCAAATGAAGATCTCCGCAAACAACTCGAAACGAAAGAAAGTGATGCCAGCCGTCTTGATGAACTCGCTAAGAACAACTCGGCTATGGACAGCAAGGTTAACGAGCTTGCTCTCTTGGTTGCTACTCTCGAAGACACCCTCCGACAGAAGGATGAGCAGGTTAAGAAGAAGGATTCTCTTCTTGCTGAAGTTACCTCCGAGAAGGAGAGAAGTACCCGTCTGGTACAGGAGCTCGAAGACCAGATCACGAACAGCTTCGATCAACACCACAACCGCCTCTCTGTCATCCAGCAAGAACGTGACCAAGCTCTGGAAGAAGCCAAAGCTAAGATTGTCACTTACGAGAAGGACATCGAGACCTACCGTATGCGGATTGAACAGCTTGAGGTGAGTAATAATGACACTTTTTCGAGGGAGGTAATCCAACTAACGCTGATCCAGCTTCAAATCAAGAACCAAGATCCCTCCTCGCACGACCGCAGCAGCTCTCTTACCTCGAACAACCTTCGCAAGAGCTCCTCAGCTGCATCTCTGCCCTCGCCACCACCTGCCATCCCTCTCCCTCCTCTCCCAAGTATCGCCTCCGCAACCAACGGCACAGGCAGCATCTCTCCACCCAGCTCTCGGCATACTAGCAAGGAGCTGGTCAGCACTCAGATCGTTGAGGACCAGGAAGCTCGTATCCGCACTATTGAGAAGCATCTCAATGCCGAGAAACAGCTCACCGCTACTCTAGAAGAAGCGCTTGGAGATCTAGAGGCCCAGAGCAATAAGGTCAAGACCGACTGCGAGTCCTGGAAGAAGAAGGCTTGGCAGCTTGAAGACGAGCTGACTACGCTTCGCAAGGAACGCAATTCTCAGCGCCTTTCACTCCAGGCCGTTGAAGAGGAGAGAAGCGCTCGTCGCGAAGCCGAGGCTGCTATGGCTCAGCTTGAGCAGCGGATGAACGCCATGAACAAGAAGAAAAAGAAGAGCACCCTCAACTGTTTCTAAACAAAAAACCTTGACCAATTTTGGTTTCACCTCCCGACAACTATTCTTTTCACCCCTCCCCTTATTGGAAATGTGGTATTCAGGTTTGCTCTGCATTATGAATTCAACGTTGATTCCCCGCCTTGTATTTTCTTTACTTGATTTTCGTCGATACCTTCTTCTTCTTTTCTACCGTGTGTATTTCACGTGAATATTTCTTTCTTCTCCCGGACTTGATGCACATTGTCACTTTTTCCATTCTTCTCAGCCTTATTTATGACTTCTACTTTACGACACTTTTTCCCCTTCTTTGCTCTCGTGTGATTTACTATGACTAAGGCTGACACTTTTGCTTGTACATTTGCTCCCCCCGACTACCATCTATTTTATCTGCGTTTTGAATCCACATACCGATTTTCTTGGTGCCTAGTCTAGCGAGCTCCTCATGGGGCTATTAGTTGGCCTTTTGCTTTCTAGTCGGCTTTAATGTTAGGCTGTATATATCCCTACGTATAGGAGGTTAGATTTCCTCGTTAAACAGAGACAGGAAATAGGAAATCTAGTAGTTGACTTGATATCCTGGATCCTGAGTAATTGGCCTCCTAAAATATAGGCAACTCGACTGTACTCCGTATGCCATGTGGAGTTCCCCTTCTATACCTCCGTGCAACGTTCGGTATTTCTAGATCCTCCTGACAGCTGAGTAATCACATGACGTAACCACCTTCCGGCCACATGTCTCATTTGGGGAAGAAGCTCCCCCTCCAGCTTCAAAATACCCGACCTCACATACTCCTTTCTCTCCCTCACTCCCCCACCTTCTTTTAAGACAAATCAAAGACACCATGCAGGGCCGGAAACGCCCCAATGTCACAATCATCCACCCAGATCTCGGCATCGGCGGCGCCGAGCGACTAATCATCGACGTCGCCCTCGCCCTCCAGAACACCGGCCACCATGTCACAATCTACACCTCACACCGGGATAAATCGCACTGCTTCGAGGAGGCGCGCGATGGCACGATTGACGTGCGCGTGAGGGGCAATACGATTTTCCCGGCGCATGTGGGGGGACGGCTATACGTTCTCATGGCGATTTTGAGGCAGTTGCATTTGACGGTGTCGGTATTGGGGGAGATGGGGCGGGGTCCGTCTCAGGAGGGAGAAGATGGGGACGAGGTTTTCATCGTGGATCAGGTTCCGGCTTGTGTGCCGTTTTTGAAATGGTTTGGGGAGAGAAGCCAAAGGAAAAGGAAAAGGCAAAGGAAAATAGTCGAGACGGGGGCGGGGAGACAGCGGATTTTGTTCTATTGTCATTTTCCGGATCTGTTGTTGGCGAGGAGGGACGAGGGGGGGTCGGCGGTCAGGGTGGCGAAGAGGCTGTATCGGTTTCCGTTTGATTGGTTTGAGGGTTGGGCGATGGGGGCGGCGGATCGGGTGGTTGCTAATTCGAAATTTACGAGGGGGGTGGTCAGGGGAGTTTTTGGGGAGGGGAGGTTGGGCGATGTGAGAGTTGTGTATCCGTGTGTGGATACCGAGGGAGGGGGTGTGACGACGGAGGAAGGGAGACTCTGGGGTGGGAAGAAGATTCTGTTGAGTGTAAATCGGTTCGAGAGGAAGAAGGACATGGCGTTGGCTATTCGGGCGTATAATGGGCTTGGGGAGGAGAGGAGGAAGGGAACTCGGTTGGTGATTGCTGGTATGTTTCTTTTTATTTTTATCCTGGTTGTTTCTTTGTCTCTGTCTTGTTCTGTTGGGCTAACCTTCTGGTTCTCTTTAGGCGGTTACGATAATCGGGTCCCGGAGAATGTGCAGTATCATAGAGAGCTTGATGAGCTTGCGACTCGTCTGGGGTTGCAGACTGCCACGTCTAAAACGGTTATATCAGCTCTTTCGGTTCCGGATTCCATAGATGTGCTTTTCTTATTGTCCGTGCCGAGTGCGTTTAGGGATACCCTTCTGTCGCAGGCCAGGTTGCTTCTTTACACGCCCGTCAACGAGCATTTTGGCATCGTGCCGGTGGAGGCGATGCGCGCGGGGATTCCAGTTCTTGCTTCTAACACCGGTGGACCGCTGGAGACGATCGCCGAGGGCGAAACGGGCTGGCTCCGTGATGCAAAGGTGGATGCGGATTGGACCGCTGTCATGGCCAAGGTGCTCTATGAGATGGACCAGCAGGAACTGGACCGCATGTCTGCCTTAGCGAAGAAGCGCGTGGAGAACGAATTCTCACTCACAGCCATGGGTGAGAATCTGGAGGGGGAAATTACAGATATGCTCCAGAGCGAGAGACGCCCCTTCACCGGATTCCGGCCGATCCTCCTCTTCTTGGCTTTGTTGGGGGTGGCTCTCTCAGTAATGGTTGCGCTGGTCTTGAGGATTATTTGAGCGTCTTGTGAAAAATACCCTTGCAATGCCTAATTGTACGATATCATGGTTTTTTTTTTTGGTTTCTACTTCCTTTCCTTCCATATCTGATGTATACTCTAAATGAACACGTGATCTCGCGAGCCGGACGCGGTGACGTCGCGACACGTGAAGATCCCCGAATTGGGAACCGGCGTAGAACCTCAAGAGTTTCCAGGTATCTGTCAACCAACCTCCTATCGCTAGCTAAAAAGGATGCCAGACGTCATAAGCCTCCTTTCCTCTACTCCCCCTCCTCCGGCTGAGCGACGTGACCCGCCATCATCCCTTAGAAGATTCCACTCCAGTCCCCCGGGCCCTGTTGATCCACACTCATTCTCGATCCTATCAGATAGCATTGGAGACTCCTTCTGCGCCTACGACGATCAACTTGAGAACCCCACGAAGAGGCGACGAGTAAGCGAGGAGCCCCCGTCGCCCAAACTGACCAAGTCCAAGGCAGCCGTGAATTCACTCTTCCTGTTCTCGGACGAGATCGCCTTCTCTTCCGACGGACCGTTGAATCCGAAACCGACACCAGCATGGGCAGGATTAGAATCGGACCCTATTACCTTCACATCTTCCGCGCCAGAACAGCAGGCTAAGCAGGGCCTGGTGCGACGGGAGAACGGCAACCGGACGACGAACACAATTGCGGTTAACGAAGTCTGTGGTGATGGGATCGATGCTATTACTACAACGCACAAAGCTCGGCGCGGCTGGGAAGAGTTTATAGAAGAATTCAGTGACCCATTCCACGTTCCGGATCCTAGTGAACCTTTCGATTTCCCGAAGGAAACGGTAGCTTCCAATGGTCTCTCGAGTCGGACCGCGAATCTATTGGCGAGTCTGGGGGATCGCTCGAAGGGAGATAAAATGACTACAACGAAGCCTAGAGGCCGACCAAAACAAAACTGTGATGGAGTAAATGAGGACAGCCTTGATGAGGTGCCTGAGCTGCGAAAAGCTGAGAAGAAGACCACAGCCAAGAGACCAGCCAAAAGCAATCCGGACAAAGAGGCGAAAGCGAGGGAGAGAGGAGCAGCGAAGGCAGAGCGCGAGCGCGAACGTCAGTTGGAAAAGGAGAGGAAACAAAAACTGAAGGAAGAAAAGGCGAAAGAGAAGCAACTTGCTGCGGATATTGCTGAGGCAAACAAACTCAGAGTTGATAAGAAGGACTCGACTCGTGAGATGATCACAGATCTTTCGTCAACTCTGGAAGAGACCAGTGTGGGAAATCAGGCTGTGGAGTACATGCGACGACTTGATGTCGAGCATACCTTCTTCAGAAGCTCCATCGCCAACATCGTGAAGTGGCGTCGAAAGACAACGGCTAAATACAACGATAGGCTCGGATATTGGGAACCCTGTCCGCTTCAGATCCGCGAAGAGCAACATGTTCTCTGTTTAATCTCAGCACAAGAATTTGTTGACTTGGTGATAGCTCCCGTTGACCCTTCGTCAGACAGTCCCAGTGAACTCGAACTCCACGTCCTCCGCGTTAAAAACGCCTACCCTGGCTGTACGGTAATCTACCTCATTGAGGGCCTCACGCCCTATATGCGCAAGAATGCCAACTCCCGAAATCGAGAATATCAAGCTGAGCTTCGCCGCCAGCTCGACCAGTCCCAGAACGCCACCACCACATCAACCTCAACCACCTCATCCCGCAAGAAGGCAAACAAACCCGAGGCCACCCCAACCGTCGACGACGACACCATCGAAGACGCCCTTCTCCAGCTCCAAGTCGCCCACGCCTGCCTCATATACCACACCAACACAGCCCCGGAATCAGCCGAATGGATCAAGAACTTCACAGAACACATCTCCACCGTCCCATACCGCCGGGAACGCATGGAGGAAAATGATTCTGCCTTCTGTATGGATGGTGGCCAGGTCAAGGCAGGCGACAGCAAATCCGATACCTACGTGCGAATGCTCCAAGAGGTGAACCGCGTAACAGCATCCATGGCCTACGGGGTACATAACCAGTATCCCGGTGTGTTGCAATTGGTGCAGGGGATGCGAAAGCATGGCCCAGCCATGTTGGAGGATGTTAAGGTATATTTCTATTTTCGGCTATCTACAATCAGGAGTTCAAGCTAACCCAAACGATGATCTAGAAATCAGCAAATAAGAACGGCAGCGTAACAGAGTCAAGAATTGGGCCTGCGGCGAGTAAACGATTGTATAAAGTTTTTATGGGACTTGATCCTTCTTCTACGGATGTTTGATTGGGCTTCTTTTCTATACCGGCTAGATATCACATTACGGCTTCGGGTTTAGAGTACCGATCTTCATGTTGGGCATTGTACGAGTATAACCTTGGCTGGGTCTCGTGCGGTTTCTGGGCCTATTCACGGTTACGATACTTGCATATCTTGGGCCTTATGAGCCGATAAATTGGGAGCATGGACAGTGTACATATAGATATCCATACGTATGTCAAACCTCGCATGTACCTCCTTGTTCATTCAACCAAACCGGTCCGATTGACCCTGATGGTAGCCAATCCTGCACGCTAACTCTACAAGATAAAACATGTGACTATATAGACACCCTGTACTAGTATAACCAAAAAAATAAGATGCCAATTAAACAGCAACCCCCCGTCTCTTCCAAGATCTCCACGCAACCGCCCAAACCCCAATCGCTACCCAGACACTAACCGTGCATCCAACAGCCCAGAACCCAAAACATTTCCAACCATGACACTGTCCGTCGACGGATCCGTTATCGGTGGCGTCTTCGTAGCCACGGGAATAGATTACACCCCACATTGCGGCCCCGACGGCTGGGAACATTGCGACGATGCCCCAATTGGTGCCGAAGTTCTCGACGCCCCAGACGACGGAGATGACGATGGGGACGAGCGCGAAGGCGCTTCCGTATCCCAGGCCGACGAAGGCGGTAGTAAAGTGTGAGAGGATGGGGTTTTGAATGGCTAAGGGGGTGGAGAGGATTAGGAAGCCCAGTGAGAGGACAAGGGCGGATGGGAGGAGGAATGCTAGTCGGGAGAGCGTTGGGGGGTTCCTTCCGGTGGATGTTGCGGAGTGGATTGTTTCTGGGTCACCTGGGATGAGATGGGTGGCTCGGGGTGCGAAGAGATCGGATAGGGATCCGGTGAGGAGCCGGGCTATTGTTGAGGTAAGGGCAATGATGGTGACATGGGTGGAGGGGAGGCCGGCGGGGTGATCGCCTTTTATATCGGAGTTGAGTGTCTGGACGATTGTTCCAACCTGGGGAGAGACAAAAGTAGAAGGTTTAGCGGAGAAGTCAATCAGTATCGGATGGGGTGAACATACGTTGTTTAGGTACGCCTCCCCTGGACCAGTCACTAAGAAAAAGCCCAGAGCAAGCCACCACATGGTATGGTCTTTTAGGAAGGCCCTTGTTTCATAGTTGAGAAGCCAATTCTTCTTCCTTCGTTCCTCCTCTTCCCTTTCCTTCCCACGTCTTGCGGCTTCCCGCTGTTCCTCTGATAGCGTGAGCGATTGATCATCATCTGCTGCTGTGTCCTCATCCGTATGTGAGAATGTTCCGTACGCAGCGTGGATTTCGCTGCGTGGCCGGAAGAACTCGCTCTCTGTCAACAGTCCGCTGCGCTCGAGCTCCTCCACGGCTTCGTCAATGTACTTCTCTTCTTCCTCGTCCACTATTCTCAATGCGAAAGTGCCAATGATACCAATCGAGACAAGCAATATAGCCAGGAAGACGAAGTATTTGTACACATCGACATCCCCACGGCTGCCATCCTCTGAGCGCTCGCAGAGCAGATAAGTCCCCACCTGACTCTGCCACATCCCACTGAGACCAAAGGCAGCAATCGGAACGGCAAGCATGACACCTTTATGTTTTCCACGGCCAAAATTCTTCGCACACGTCGTGACGGCCGCTAAGTACATGCTGCAGGTAGCTACCCCAATGGCGACAAACGCCACGATCATTACCCAGAAGGGCCACCCATCCCCACCGGCATCTGGAGGTGGACCACTTTTATACGCAAATGCGGCAAGAAGGTATCCGAAGCCAAACGTGATACCAGAGAATAGCATCAGCGGAGAGGGTGTGTATCGATCACAGAGGTACCCAGCCAACGGAACTGGGAGGTACATTGCAATCTCCGCAGCAATCGAAACCTCATTCACGCGTAGTTGGGTATAGTGCATACGGGTAAGCAGTAGGGGCCCGTAAAGGGAAAAGGCAGTGATGCTACCAGCACCAAGACTAGCAGTGTGAAAAATCACGGATTAGTGGGTTGTAAATGAGTATGTTTGAATGCCAGAACGAAGCATACTAACCAGGTAATTACCCCCCAAATAAAGCTGCAAATCCGTACTACCTCTCTTGCTAACCTCCGTCTATCTCTTTCCGCTATTTCTTCAACCACATTATTCAGAAGCCCATCGTGGTTGTCGCTAAATCGGTGGGTCGTAGAGAGACTGGATTCCGGTCGAGAATGTAGCAGGCCATGATCCTCCAGGGGGTCGGAATCACCGCCAATAAATGCCGGACGATTCGTATCGAAGTCCCGCTTGTCAATGATGGACTTTGCCTGGCCATTAGAACCGGTCATCCTGCTTCCGTTTCCTCCGCGCCTTTGCACTCAGCCAGGCAACGACGGTTGTCTGCGTCCGTGGCGCGGGGAACTGGATCGCGGGATGAACCGAGCTTGGTACCGATACAATTCTCCAATTCAGGGAGTAATACTTGCGGTATGGTTTTAACAGGCAGATGAACAGCTCCTGGTTCCTGGGATTGCCGTGCTGAATCTGAGATGATGGTCGACTGATTGGCCTGAGCCCCGAGTTTCGGACGCAATGATATGACTACAGGCACATGATGAGAGTACCAAGGAGTATGAGGATAAGGATCGGCAAATAGGATTTACTGAGATATGCTGCCCGTCGGAAATCAGTGGGGATAATCGATTCCAAGTAACGGCGTAGGAGAGGGATCGGTGGTTGAAGGGAGAGATGTTATTATTATTGACAAGAGGGATCGTCATCGATGACTTGGAGGCCCACCGCTTATCGCCCAACCACGTGATGCTGCTTATCTGCTCTTCTCCGCACGACTCCAAACAACCGAGGAGGGAATGAAACGAGGAGAGAAACTAGACGGAATTAAATGTTGAAATTAGAGCTATTGAATTATCTTGTCCTTGTCTAGTGCCTGGTTACATTTTATGTACACAAACAAACGTGGCAATATCATCCCCATGCAGTGGAAGTAAGAAGCGAAGCTCTAGGAATCGGACAGCTTCCCAGAAGGTATTATGAGCAAGGAGGCAATATCCGACGAAGAAGTAAAAGAGAAAAAGAAAATAATGAAACATAATAAAAACAATTTCATACATGCCATGAGAATGAAATAGCCCGGTATCAAGATCTTCTCTCATGCTCCAGGCATAGACAGACAGGAATCCTGAGGACAACACATAATGAAGAAAAGGAAAAAAAAGAGAAACGAAGAAAAGAGAGAAGAAAAGAGAGAAGAAAAGAGAGAAGAAAAAAAAGAAAACCTGCCATGATCAGTCGTCATGTCGTTCGTCACCATGAGATGCATTGGATCTCTATCGCAGCCGTTACAATGCTTTTGATATCATTGATCTTTAAAAACGAGGACAATGGTTCAATGCAGCTGAACAACAATAACCTCCAACCCATTAGCATGCAAGACTGACGCCATATCCTTAATCCCGGAATGAGTTTTTTGCTCGATCAAGACTCGAAATGGGAAATCCGTTAACTCCAGTTTAGAGCCCGAGAGAAATGTAGTGGAGGAAAAGAGAAAAGAAAGAAAAGAAAGACATAGACTTGAGACGACAGTCCCAAGGGGTGAGGCATGACAAAGGGATATTAGAGGCTGACTTCTCCGGGGTCATTCTCCATTACGCTGTCATCCCAAGACCGCTCTGACGCATGATCGTTGCCGGAAAACTGGGAGCCAAGAGTGATCACTTCCCCCTCGCCTCTTTCAATGTAATCGTCCTGGGCGACCTCTTTCATGATTCGCTGGAAGTACATTTTCAGTGTTCGAAGACCACGCAGATAGCCACGGTCAATATCATCAGGATGCTGAGGTGGGCAGGGGCAATCCGGGGAAAGTTCATCCTCGCCAGTGACACAATTTGCAAAGTCCACAATTTTCAGCTGAACATCAAAGTTGCTGTGTCCGTCATCAGATATCCGGCGCTGAAGATAATTCCTCGTATTGTTGTTGTTGTTGTTGTTGTTGTTGTTGTTGTTGTTGTTGTTGTTGTTGTTGTTGTTGTTGTTGTTGTTGTTCGAGTTTATATCAGCTTGAGGAGTCTTTGGGGGAGAAGACTGTTCACCGTCGTAAAGAATTAGCAGACTGCTCGCATAGAGGCGATATCGCTTGAGCTTTCGGATCATATTCTCTAATTTTGCGAGTTTCTCGAGGATGATAGGAATCTTTTTAGCCACGCTTGTATAGCTGACCCCATCATATAGGAAACGCGTGAGAGCATCTTGAAATTCTCGGCCAGACTTTAAATCCCGCCCGAAGTACTTGTCTTCAAAGCTATACTCCTGCTTTTTCACGTTCCAAGTTTGCATTCCACACAGTCGGACACCCAACTGCTGGGAGGTTGTTGACTGGCACTTGCGTCTCTGGGATTTCCGCTTCTTCTCGTTAGCTTCAATACCATACTGACGCGTACCCATCTTCAGATCTAACACGCAAGGTTTGCTCATGCCCGCAGTGAGATCCTCCAGCAAGAGAAAGAATTGCACTCTTTCATCCTTCCGTGTCTGTGCTTCTTTAGGATTGGACGGGAGCTGGGTGTGGGCCGCCTCAAGGGACCCGAGTTGGTAATTGTTCTTCATTGGGCTAGCATGGTGGCCTGCGATGGGGATCACTTCAGTCGAGATATTACTCTGAGACACGGAAGATGTAAAATTGGTATCCTGCGGCGCAGAGGATGCCATAGGAGCGTCACCTTCCATAGCGAAAATATCATCCTCTTTATCACCTCCATAACCTTCGTCCTCGAAGAACATGAGATCGCCCCCACCTTCGCCAGACTCCATGGTTCCTCGCCTTTGTAGTCCGCTACCAGAGTGGCGACGTCGGACTCGTCTAGCTCGTGATGTCGAACTCGAGCGCACCGGAGACTCCTCGGATCGTATCGATTCGAGGCGTTTATGACCAGAATCTAAGGCTGTAGATGCCGACGATGATAAGCCAGGCCCATCGCTCGCCTGCTTGGTTACATCGACGACGGTTGACCGGGGATGTCTGTCCTTATCCACGTTCTGTGGGCTGCTTGACACTTGACCTTCCGAGCGATTAGCTCTTCGACGATTACCATCAGAAGTTGTTCGCGGTAAGGCAATGTGTCCTCGCGCGTGTCGTCGGTGCTGGTGGATTGCAGGAGGGCTAAAAACCTCTCGGAGAACCTGTTCCTGTAGTTTTCTATTCACAGTTGTGGCGCCCCAGCTTGTATTATTCTTCTTCAAGGTTGGTGGAGAAAATTTTCCCTCAGCAGACCCATTTTGAGGCTGTTGCCCTAAAGTCATCGATTTGGAACTGCGAGATGAGCGACGGCCGCCAAAGATTGAGCCATCGGCGGTCTGAGATCGTTCAGCGCTTGAGAACAGATCAGCCGGGATGATGTGCCGGTTGTTCTCAAGTATCACTTTAGGAATGATACCAGTAACCTGTTTCTGACTGAATATTCGTTGCTGTTCCACGCCTTCCGATTTTTGGGCCAGCAGTTCTCCTTCTTTGGTGTCCCGGGGTTGGCCTTTCAAATTTTCAACATCCGTTTGCTCCGGTTGGTCCTCAGCGACTTTTGGTCGCTTTGGTGTTTTGGAGAAGGTCACATTGAGGACCCCAATATATCTGTAGGAAATAATAGAGTCAGCATACCGGGTAAGCACACATGGGGTCGGCACTAGAGGGTCAAAAAATAGCTAGTTACACACCTTGGGAGAAACATCAACATTTCCGGATGCCTGCGCTCGATACGCTCGTAGAACTCATTTTCTCTGTTATTTAGCTGCTTGCACACAGCTCGCCTTGAAAACCGAAACACTGTTGTATGACCGCCCACTTGGTGTCTGTATGGCTTTAATTCCACAGCTCCCAGGGGAGCTACTGGGCACTGCATCCGTCTGGGACGAGGGACACGGGGGCGCTGGGTCGGGGTAGCGGTCGGAGTCACCTCAGCGTCATCAGTAACACTCGATTCTTCGTCTCGAACAGACATTCCACTATCATCTGCAGACAAAGGTTCAGATTCTTCGCATGTTGAATATTCGTTGGCGAGTTCGGATACAGGGCCAATAGGCTTCTCATTATGGCCATCTAGTGGAGGTGGGATTTCATGTAGATCGCCGTGAAGGATTCTACTGTCTTTCTTAGATCGAAAAGTAATATCCACATGATTGGCCTCCTGCTCATCAGCAGCAGTATGTTCTTTTGGAGCTAGATCGTGGCTACTTGCTGCCTCAGATACATCATATGACTTCATAGGATGTACCGAGTCGACTTCTTCAGACACTGTCACGCGCTCATGCGGGAAATATACTGCAGATGATATTTGTTCATCATCCTCCTCGTCAAGCTGGGAAGACCCAGGACGATGTTCCCGATCTGTATCAGACAGCGGGGAGCGTGAGTCAAAAAGAGCACCCTTCGGAAAGTAACTCCTACCCCTTTCAGAATACTGCGTAGGGATACTTTTCGAGAACGAAGTGCCATGGCCCCCTCCGGGTGTTAGATGAAAGTTCCGGATCTCCTCAAGTAGGCTACGGGGTAAGGCTTTTAGTTGGGACTTGGTGATGTCCTCATTCACTATTTCATCGTCTAGTTCGTCTCTTGTCCTCGGCCTGATTTGAGGGATATTGGTAAGCGAAAGCTGCGAAGGGCTCTTCGAGCTTCGAAGTTCCGAATCTTCTGAGTGTTGGGATTGAACATCACGGCTGTCGCGAGGGTATTGTTGGTCCGTTTGGCCTGCTGGATGCTGCTTGTCATACACGTCAAAAGCTTCATCGTGCCTTTCAGATCGGTTCTCCCTTCGCTTGCAATCCGGAGACGTAGTGTTCTCCTTGAACAAACCTAAAAAGTGGCTTGACTTACGGCTGCGAACATGAGATGTAGGCTCTGTATTTGCTAGATTTGCCTCGATTGAGTTCTCTACCCTGCCACGCCGGCTGCGGCTGGAGCTTCGTTCCAACTTCGGTTCACGCGTGTTATCCCACGAAGGTGGTCCCGGCCGTTGTTGGGAGCTTAGCCCAGAACCAGCACCTATAGGTCGATTATCTGATGACGACACCATTAATTGATGTTGGTGGAAAGAGACATCACTCAAAGGAGAAGAGAAGAGACTCTGGTTTGGGTCGTCTAAGACAACTGAAGTTGTATCGATGCCACGCAAGGAAGAATCTCGAAGAGGTTGGAAGGCATCCCCAAGAGAAATCCGTGAGCCTCGGTCCGTTGTCTCAAATTGTCTTTCCAAGCTCACATCAGGGCCGACCGATTGTGAAGACAAAGGATGGGTCGGAATGGGGGAAGGGAGTAACGAGGTAGGACGTAGCGGGTTGGTTCTGTGGATGTCAACTTCCATGTGGGAAGGGTCGTCGCGAATGGTACGGGGGAGGACCTTGGAAGGGGTAAACGAAGAGGGAGAAGAAGACACATTTTCGAGGTGAGGAATCAAATTGGTCGGGGAGTCATTCTCGGTCTCCTTCACAGGCGGAAGTTGAGGTGTAATACTGGCTTCGTTATCAGAGGGAAGATAATGTGTGGCGAAGATGCTGTCCCTCTCTGATAACTGGGGGCTGTAAGAAAGACCAGGGCGAGAAGAGATTTCAAGAGGGACGGTTGAGGCCCTTTTTAGAGCAAAGGTCGACGCAGGCTTAGCCCATTGACGAGCCGTGGGGGACTCTGCGCGGGATGGCGACGGAGCTTGCTGGGTATCGTAGTGGATGAGCTGGTCCCAAGCGTGGTGGCGCCGCTGCTTGCTGTGAAGGAATTCCGGGCCTTCAGAGCAATCATGTTGGGCAGATGCAGCAGGTGTCACCGGGGGTGTCGACAGGGTATCTTCTGTTGCAGATGGAGGTCTTGACATGGGGAGGACATTGGTCGAGACTGCACGGTCAGAACAGGGCCAAAGGAACCGAGAAGGAAGAAACCGTCGATGGGGGAAAGTTATGGTTGGTGTTTCACTCAAGGCGGAAGAAGGAAGCTAGAGAGGATCTGGCGTCACTGCGTTAGCCGGGCTGCGACAATCGAGAAGATCAAGGAACATCAGCCACGTTCCAGGGCAAGGGCACCTTACAGGCTGAAATTTAGGGGGCGATGGGGAGCTCCAACGGAAGAATCAGCGTTATCGTTTAAAGTATGATGGGAGGCAATAGGCCCAAAGAAGCAGTTCTCAATGCAGTAAAGCACACCGGGGGGAACAAGATACCGGGGTGCTTAGTGGTAAAGAAGAAGGAGGCTAGGAAACTAAGGGAGAGAAGAGAAATAATGACGCGGATCCCCGTCACCGCCTTTGTGGATACACAAAAAGAAACCAGCTGAAATTTGGGAAAAGAGAAATGAAAAGAAGACCCGTAATAAAAATTGGCAAGAAGAAATCCCCCTTCCTGTGTGGGAGATGTAGTTTATTCCTCCCTCTTCATTTCCAAGGTGAAAGCCTCGAGTAGGACTACAAATTGGTGACAGTCAAGTAAAAAGGAAAATAATAACAATAATAATAATAATAATATCAAAACAAGAGCAAAAAAAGCAAAGAAAGTTGGAAAAAAAAAAGAAAAGAAAAGCTCGGGATCATGAAGTCAGTGAAAATCGGAGGGATGCAACATCAACTGCAAGATACTATAGCCAATAAGAGTAGCCAAATTTTCTATTTTGCTTCTTGTCTAGGAAGGGCTTATTCTTCCAAGGGAGCTATAATACGGAGGAATTACCGAGCACATATTGTCGTTGGATTAAGGTACTCAGCTGGCTGTGGTTGTCTTCCTATGTGTTGGTCCCTAGTACTAGTAGTTGATAAGGTACTACTGGTAATCATTCATACTGTAACTAGATTGGAAAAATCCTCAAATACAGTTTCTCATTTTCTCATACTGGGCAGAAACAAAAGAAAATATGATTAACAACGATAATAACAGAAGGTATTAATATTTCTCAATTGTATCGCATCACCTCCGAAGTATCCCTTAAAGTGGCCTCCAGCTAGCTTTGTGGGGAGCGGAACTAGATCGGGCTTCCGGAAAGGCAGATTGAACTCCAGACTCTGAAGTCCTTCTATACATACCTCAGACCCGCCAGTCTTTCTGATCGTGGGTGTCACAGCAAGATCAGTAATTAAAACTGCGGCGTATCTAATATTACCCGACGGACATCGAAGAGCGGTCGTCTAGGAGGCTCTACTTTTTTAAAAAAAAAAAAAAAAAAGCAGATTTATCGAGCGAAAAGAGCCCAACTTGGGTTGCAGGCCGAGTTCGAGACAGTATTTTTGCAGGAGTTTATTCTGCCAGATTTTGATAGACAATGCCTCAAAATCAATTCCCCATTCTCCGCACTTGGTACAAAGTGGTGGGCTTGCATCCGCCAGTTTCCCTAATCACCCAATATCCACTATTCATGATATTATGTGTTTTCAGGATCGCCGATAGTATGATTTTAGAATCGCCTTACCAACATATAATAATGAGCAATGATGCAATAATCAAAGACATCAAGAATCAAGAGATGTGGTTTAGTCCCATACCAAGATAAATAACGGCCGTTCATCCCCATCCTTTCCATCTCCACACCCGCATGACCCGTTCAGCCCCAGTCGACCAATCATTGAGCAACGTGGTCGACTTGCTGGCTCTGAGCTCCCACCAGCCACTGATAAGGCATCCAGACGCTCAACTACTGGGAGGTTTCTCAACCCGTTGGTGCGCCTCAAAGAATCCTTGCTCTTCCAAGTTCCTCTCACTCCTTGCTTCATCAATTACTTTCCATATCAGGTAACTCATTATCACGGCATCCACCGGATCGATTCATTATTCATTCCCTTGATGTCTCTTTTTTTTTTCCTCTTTTGCAATTCGCCTTTTCCCTCCCTGGTTCACCGCCATCATGACCTGTTCACCATCTGTCGGCTCATTCAGACTTGGTAGGTATTACTATTACGCCATCGCAGGAGCTCACCTGCAGGGCAAAACCCCTCAGTTTGAGACCGATCGATCCCAACATGAAAATCGGGACTGGACTCGATACCTTGTCCTCGGTATAATTAAGGTGCACCATTAAGTTGTCGCATAAAACTCTCTGAGAGCCACCACAACCCCACAACGAGGAGGCTGTGCACCCACACCTTTTACTTTTCGGGGCTCTCTGTTCGGACGTGTATCATTTGGTCGGCCAAGATTGAATCGCCCTCCAGGAAAATTCAAAGCAATTCCCCCAAACACTTTTTTAATAATACCTATTAAGATTCCGGTCAAGGGCCTTAGAGGTGTGTATGGCATGAAAAAAGGGTCAACCAACCCGTGCCCATGAGGGGGCTTAACCTAGAGCGTGATAAGCCCATCGATGCTTGCTGCCCAAGTCCTACTCTATGAATAATACTCATGGCCAACCCCCCGAGTATAGTTACATCTGAGGCATATACAGTAATACCCAGTTTGGGTACACCAGCAGCTTCTCACTCCGGGAAAGTCACCTGCATGACAAGCACCCGAAATTTCTGAAGAAACGGGTCGACACGGAGAACCGAAAGCCCAGACAGACACTACAGCCTACGAGATAAAATTCTCTGGTCATTCTATTTCGTAGTGCCATTGACAATTCAAACTTAATTTTTCACGGTAGACTCACCCGGGCCTTTTCCACCACGGCAGCATGCATGATCGGTGACATCATGTCATACCTATCAGTTCTGAATTGTCATTCCGCGGATCAAAGCATTAATGGTATCAAGATCTATATCGATAACCCTTATCAATAATTGGAGGCTACCTAAGGTAAGTATCTAGCAGCTAAGCTTCATCTGACTAACCGCCGGTGATTAGCGCTGGCTTCTAGAGTCCGGTGCGCTATGCGCGCACTGCCAATAAAATCTAGCAATCCGTGAAATCGAGACGGGAGCCATTTGTCAGAGAGACTCACAATATGGAAGCGAAGTAGGCGCCATAAAATATGAAGATTAGAGAAGCAAAACCGTAAAAAGGACATGCGAACTGTAGGCAACCAGCCAAGTGGGAATCATGAAACCAAAACAGGAGTCTAGGATGAATTCTCAAAGATTACCAAAGTATATCTAGCTGGTTCACTGGTCTCTATGGTCTTCTTAATTTCTAGTTGTCGTTCACGAGTAACATATATCTTCGTAGTATTGGAATAGTAGCCACAGCTTCCGTCCTGTGTATATTTTGTCATTAGTTATCTCATTGTAGTGATCTATGAAGGACCATGTTGCATCTCATTCTATAATCAGTGGAAATTTAGGGGGGGGGCTGCAACTCTCAGTAAATATTGAGAGGATTGGGGCTTTCTTATCTGTATTTTGATAATGTAGACATCCTTTTGTAGTGTTCTAGAAGTGAAATTTCTTTCTTGATTCTCAAAATGATACCTATTTGGCCAGTAGTCAACATAATAATAGATATTAAGGACTGATCTCAACCGCGGACGGATGTGTCCTGGTTCTACAACTCAATGAATATATTTGTAACGAGGCCAGAATATATACCAGAGTACAGCCGTAAGAAGAAAAATATAGAATTGAAGCAACCTAAAATTATAAAAGATAGTAAGACAAAATCAAAGAATGCAAGGGACAGTAGCAGAAACCAAACAGAGGTATCATATCATGAATTCATAGATCAATGAAAACCAACTCTACTTCGATCCGCCAGTGAGAGCAGCACCGACTGATTGAGCTCCAGACGTCAAGCCTTGACCAATGCTCTGTCCAACGCTCTTGGAACCATTGATAATCGGATCAGTCACGCCGGCAAGAGGCCCGCCATATGATCCATTCTCATCCTTCCCCTTCCTCTCTGCGCGATTGATCCCTTCTTTCGAGGTGAGCTGTCCAATCGGTGCAAGGAGCCCTTTATCGCCGACCTGATTGCCAATGAGATTATGGACGTCATCTTGAAGTTGGTTGACCTGCTCGATCCCTGTGACTTTGGCCTTGGAGAGCGTATCTATGGCTTGTCAGTGAAACCAAGAGAGTGCAGATTGTCGAGGTTTCGAGTTTACCTTTCGTCGCGTAGGATGCCTTATTGTCGCCCTTGCCAAACCACTTCAGGTACTGGTCTTCAAGCCATGGCATCCATTTCTCGTACTGCTCCGTATAGGCCTCCTGGACCCATTCAGCGTAGGTTTGTTCCGTCTTTTTCTCGGTGGGCAGGTTATCGTAGAAGTGCCGCTTTTGGTCTTCCGTGTGAGTCGATCCGGTACTTGGTCCTGCGGCTGCTCCTGTGGTCTTGTTGATATAGTCCATTGTGGAGTTGATGTTCTTCTTTCTACTTAGGGGTGTTAAATGGGAGGGTATGTTGTCTTTCTCGATAACTATCTCGCTTGGGAATTTTGTTGCTTCTTTGAGCTGGGACTTTGATAATGTTGATGGGCGTCAGAACGCGGGCGATTTGCGCCTTTTAAGTATTGAGATGATATACCACATGCCCTCGATATCTCACAGCGGGGTGTTCTCCACATTGCACTACGCGTCCATAGATGACTCTTGACGCCATGCTATGTCGTATAGTTCTGGTGAATCCTGTTTTTTCCTATTGCAGATCGATGTCGGTGGCACTCATCCGGTTCTCCAATTGGTGTATACCCCCCTGACGTCATACATTCTAGCTCAAATTCGATGCCGATCTGATAGTATTCGATGGGCATCAATGAAGTAGAAAAGTGAAGAAGAACGTGGGAGACCACTGCGGAGCACTCAGCCACATTTTAGTCAATTACTTTATTAAAATAGTGGACATTTCATGATGTGCAATGATTCACTAGAAATACCACGTTACAGTGGATATGTTGATAGAACCGACTTCCCTCTATACACTCTCACTATTTTTGCTATACCTTTTATGTCATAAGGTGGTTGAACATGGACAGAACTTAATACATGAGCTAACCCAGCGAAATATGATCTATCATATATTAGCGATATTAATTCTGATGCTCAACTGACTGTGATCGCATGCAATAGAAGAAGCAAGGGCTATCACTCTTGGCATTTTTTAGGCTTTATCAATATCACTTGAACTATTTATTTCCGAGATTGAAGGTAAAACTGGATCAATAACGGTGAATGGTTTGATATTAGAAGTCCATAGTAGCAATTGGACCTTACTCCACTCGAGACAGTGAAAAGATAAATGCCTTTTTTGGGAGGATCTATACTGTATATTTTTGCCAAGTCTGAGGCAATCTGGGAATATATTCAGCATCTTGATACATAGTCCAGTGGGGTGGAAGATTAGAATCAAGATATGTGATAGAAGCACCTCATATATAACTCTCTGGATGTGGGTTGCAATGTCTTTTATACTAAGGGAATCGGTGGTGGACAAAACACCGAATAAAATGGAACCTGACTCAGGGAGGTAGCCTCTGAATCCCTGATGCTTTATGGTTGGAACGTGCCCATCGCTCGTGCCGAACTTAAATTCAATCTGAACCCTTGTAGGTTCGGGGAATTTTCCGTGGTCAGAAGCAAGATAACAAAGCCGTAGGGCTCGAGACGATCCCGAATATACCAGTAGAAAATCTCCTTCAAAGCACTCTGCAGTCATCATACGATGCAATTGAGCTCATGTCACTCCCTGGGGCCTTGTAGGAGGGACTAGGGTGCCGACACACAGTTCTGTGCGGGATTATCCCTCCTAAGTGCCCCTGTAGTATCCTTGTACTGCTCAATTTTCCATAATTGAGGCATTCCGCTCATGTCCATATCTGGAAATAGCCCGATGATCGTGGGGAATTGGGGATGGTAGGTATATGAACAAGCATTAAGCGCCCAAGGCGACAATTTAAACCATTTTTCAGGTACAATTTTCAATCCTGTTCCTTCTGGGGCCGGAAATACCTTACCGTAACAAGGATGTTTTGATTATTGTCTATTTCCAAACATTGGATTGTTTCTTAAGAGAAGAGAAAGATGGACAAAGAAAATGAAAATAATATCTCGAAAACCCCGTCTTTTGAGTCCAATCATGTTAATTTTTCAAGAGTCGGCAAGCTTGTGAGAAAATGAACATCAACTTGGAAGATTTTTAGCGTTGTAGCTAAGGTCGGTGGTCGGATCCTGGTGCGTTGCTTTTATTAGGAGTGTGGCAGTGTCATTTTCAAACTGGAGGCAAATGGTTGTTTAAGAAGGGAACTTTTCATGATCATCGCCGTTTCGGATTGCGGCGCAGTCAGACTGCATGAGCTTCTTGCTTGCTTTTTCTCTCCCTGCGACGCAATTGGAGTTGTGACTGTGATGCGACAGCTGAGTGATGTGATGAGAACCACATTTCTACGAGACTATCACCTATCCAAGAAATCACGGAGCCAACCACAGCCGCTGTGGGCGTGAAGGGTGCACAATCCATGCAACTAATTGAATTAGAGAGGTTTGGCGCAACAAAGACCAACCTAAAAGACTCTTGAGCTCTAACCTGACCATTTGAAATCCGCTTATTCCCACAGAGCCCAAATCCCTCCACCAACAAGTCTTTCTCTCGTCTGTTGCACCGCATGCCAGCTTCTTTGTTTTCCTTTGTCCTTCTGTCACATCATCCTGAACCCCGTATATCGGTTTCCGCGGTGCTCTATCTATTATGCTTTCCACCATTAATGGTATAGCATCTGCGTCTCTACATCGCATGTAGACCTACATTGATGACTTTATGACGACGGACCGAGCAGGAAAATCTTCAAGACAAGGTCTCACAGCAGTTCTTCCCCTAGATTTTCATCGATCAGCTGGATTTACTGTCTGACGCGTGAAGTTCACGGGACAGGAGGGCGCTTGGAGAACCGTTTACCGCAATGAGCAGAGGACTGTTTGTTGATGGTACCTACATGCAGGCGAACGAGATGAACTCTCATCCTCAATACGACACCCCCCAAATTCCACCACAGATCGTCCCTGAGCCGTATGCCTCCGGCCAAGCTCAGTCGCCTGGTCAATTTCAGCTGTCCCATGACGAAAAATCGCATTACCTCTCACAGAATGGCGCGCATTCTGATCACCCTCCTAGCGCAAATGTTGAGCGACAACCAACCGTCTATGTTGCAGCTCCCAACGAGATAGCTCCAGATAAACTACCCGGTGTTACGAATGCGCATTCCAATGCGCTTCAGCGAAATGGCCTGCGACCTCTTTCCATCAATACAAACATCGATCCTCGAGGGTATATACCCAATTCCTCAACGATTTCAGTTGTGCCAGATGCGAATCCTTTGCAACCACCCAAGCTATCTTATCTCCCTCCACCTACCACACCTGGCGCAACTGATTTGACGACGTCTCATCGACCTGGACAGATATCACATCCCAATTTGGATGTTAAGGGAGGAACATGGAGGCATGGACTGTGCGATTGCACGGGTATTGGGACATGTTGTCTAGGCATCATCTGTCCCTGCATCTTGTATGGAAAGACGCAGTATCGACTGTCCATGAAATCAAAAAAACAAGACCCAACGAACATGTTAGGTTATAAGACTTGCAATGGGTCATGTACCGTGATGGCTGTGTTGTGTGGTTGTCAATGTGGGTTTCAATTGATACTCTCATGATGCTCATAGGGACTAACTTGATTATAGGGCTCATGGCTACCATTCAACATACACGAACACGCAAGGCATATGCAATACAAGGTAACATTGCGTCAGACTGTGTGCGAGCGACCTGTTGCATGTGTTGTACGCTTATTCAGGATGAAAAAGAGATCAAAAAGCGAGAGGAGGAGCGCGAAAAGGCATTGAGGGAATCAGGGGCACCTTTTGCATCTCCGTACCTTACACCAATGCCCATGTCGTACGGTCCTGCCCCAATTTGATGCTGACTGCGATCATTCCCTGCCCCATGAGTAACGAAATTATGAGAACCCCCACTCCAAGTTTTATATCCGTCTGTTCTGCTCTCTTGGATTTCTTCCTTTTTTTTTTTTGGCTAGACCCTGTACTGAGTTGACTCTCTTTCAAATTCTCTCTCTGTCAGCATCTTGGGTATCTATTATTATAATTTTTTTTATATCCTGCACGCCTGTCTTAATAGTACGACCCTAAAACTTTTGGGCTGAGCCGAAACTGAGACCCATCATTTAATCCTCCCAAGTTCATTTTTAATATCTCTGCCGATGTTACTTAAGTGGCGCTCAGCTTGCATTTCTTGTACTATCGTTGAGATTTGCCTTCTGGCACATGGCCTGGAGTCTCGACTCCTTTTCTGTGTGCTCATCCATGCAGGCAGCTCTATTTCAAAGACATTGGGAAGAGAAATTAGACACAACTGAAATCAAACCTCAACACGCATCCTGTTACCAAAATCTCACTATGGTGGGAAGAGCCGTAGCGCCAATGAGAATCAAATAAAATGAAAAAGAAGATTTAATCAAGCAAAACAAGAACAAGGTTCAGTGCACTGCTTGGGTCTTGGTGGGCGGTGAATAATGCTTAATCGGCCGACATCTGGACCACTGTGGAGGGTCACTTGTCGAACCCCAACCAACTCCTTAGCCTTTACCACCAAGAACTCTTCTGGGCATGTAATCCACACCTCTTTCGCATTATTAGATTGAGCCCGGAATATCTTCGATATCCATTACTTCATTTTCTACCCCTTCCTCCGTTTGATTGTGGCTGATTACGAATCACCTTGTCGCTTACCCTGTCTTCTCGCCACCGTGAACCCAGCGGATCGGAAACCAACGCCGTTCTTCCCGACGAACATTATGGGGCTCTAAAGAGCAGATCAACTGGATGCTTCAGCTGGCATTGATGAAACTGAGACGGATGCTTTCTTGGCGTATCTGAGCTGTTTTGGTCGCGACGTGAATCGTCTAGATTGTTCGTCTGACCATGGGGGATGACGGTCGACTCGCTCCCCGCCAAATATGGGCTCAACCCACGACCAGTTCCTCGAAGACATATCTCCCTGGGTGTACCCCCTTTTTACTTCCAAGTGACGGTATGTTGCTGTCTGATATATCAGCCTACGCCTTTATCAACCTTTTACTCTGCGGAGGGTAGTTAAGAAATCCCTCCGCGTGTTTCATTCAGGCAAACGCTAATGGGCCTTTTTTTTGCCAGGCTACATATATCTAAATCGTACCTACTCGATAACACTTGCCGAAAATGCCATCTTCGACCCTATGTGCACGAGTGTGCCGACTGCAACGAGAGACCCGTCTCCTGTACTAGATACCCGTGACCCCTTTTACGCTTCCGTGACTCCCCAGTTGTATGCCATCGGCTGTGCCACAGTGGTCAGCTACCTTCTCGTCATCATTCTCCTGATTACGCCGCGGACCTTCTATGTTGGTGGTCCTGGTGGAGGTGCCAACTTCCTAGGTCGACATGGCATGATAACCGGATCGTATGGCGGCAACTCCTCGGTCGTGGGTGTCGGAGGCCGCCCCTGGCTACAGAAAGTGGCTGCGATCTTGGTCGCTATATCTTTGACGATCGCGACTGCCGATTCGTTCAGGGTGGCTGAGGAGCAGTACGACTATGGTTATTCCGATGCGGAAGCGCTGGCCAGCGAGGTGATTGATGGGATGGAGATTCGAGTTGTTAGAGTCATCTCCAGCACTTTCTTATGGCTCGCACAAGTCCAAACCCTGATCCGTCTGTTCCCTCGACACAAGGAAAAGATTATGATAAAGTGGGCGGGGTTCGCGCTCATAGTCTTAGATACTATCTTCAGTATTCTTGATAAGTTTTTGGTCCAGAGCAATACCACTCGACCGAGACTCTATGAAGATGCAATTCCTGCCCTCAGCTACCTTTTCGAACTTGCACTCAACCTTCTTTACGCTGCCTGGGTGATCTTTTACTCAATATCAAAACACCGTTTTGCTTTTTTTCACCCCAAAATGAGGAATATATGTTTGGTAGCCCTCTTATCCTTAGGGGCCGTTTTAATCCCTGTTGTTTTCTTTGTTCTAGACATCGCGAAGCCTGAAGTTGCCGGCTGGGGTACCTACATTCGGTGGGTTGGATCGGCGGCCGCAAGTGTGGTCGTTTGGGAGTGGGTTGAGCGCATCGAAGCATTGGAACGAGACGAGAGGAAAGACGGTATTCTCGGTAGAGAGGTTTTCGATGGAGACGAAATGTTGGAGGTGACCCCTTCTGAAGAGGTTGAGTGGCCTCGTCACCACTTCCCCGGAAACGATCGAGGCGGAGGCACCGGGGCATCCTCGGGATGGGGAGGCAGGATGGGATTAAGCTCCCGTCCCTTAAGGACCCGGGTGGCCCGTAATTGGCATTCCCTTCCCGGAAACCAAATTGCTGCTGCAGCTGCGAACTCAAGACGGGGAAGAGCAGAACCACGGCCGACTCCGCCGCCCGCCGCAGTCACACCGGTCAGTCGAGCGGACACAACAAGTGCAGCTAGCACCGTGTACAACGTTCATTACCACCCTGTTTCGAGCCCTACACCGCCAGTTGCTATGCCACATATGGAAGAAGAGGATGAAAACGAGTACGATGCCGTGGGTGACAAGGAAGTAATCACTACGCTTGAAGGACAAGAAAGTCCCGATAGCATCGATACTGATCCAAACAGAGAAAATTCTCCTCGGATTTTGAATGCTGACCAACGATGGCGATCTATCCTCAACCCCTTCAAGAGGCGACGCGCGTCGTTGCCGAAAGAGGTTGCATCAGCACAGGCAGAAGAAGAGGGATACCTTGCTCCAGGGGGGGAATGCCCTCCCCAAGAGGAGCCAGAGCACCGGCAACACGGCTTCCGGGTACGACCGGACTTGTTTCCGTTTAATTGGAAAGCAATAGCTGGAGGTGGTCGGCAGGATCCCAATGCTTCGTTGCCTGTCACTGTGATACCCGCCAGACGCCGGGGCCAGAACACTTGGTCACCTCAATGGTGTAATGATACCAGTCTCCTCGAAGAACAATCGCCAAGCCAGCAAGGTATTGCTGGCCACTATGACCCCAATGTTCGGGTGATCCGGCCCCAAGTCCAGACTGCGGCACCATGGACTGCCGCTGATGTCGGGGGAGACTTCTCTGCGATAAATTATGAGCTACGCTACGACCCTGAAGCAGCGGCGCTTGTCGGGCCCGATGATTACAGGTCTGACCGTGGGTCTACACGTAACGTACTCGATGATTTGGCGAATACATCTCCATTGGATGAGGTGGCTTATCGGGCCGAGAGACAGACACCCTTTGAAAATCAACCAGAAGACCAAGAGGCGCACCAACTACCGCAACCTCAAAATCCACCAAACAACAGCCTCAGTGGCGAGGGATCAAGGTCTCCCCGGTAGCCTCTTGACATTGGGAGATGCACTGGCGCAACGCTTGGTTATGCTTCCCTATCTCTCTCTCTCTCTCTTATTATTTTTCTCCTTATGCTATGATCACCTACCTTCCTTCTATTCGTCATTGATATTATCATTTGTTGGGAATTAGCGGGGAGTATCGGAGGGTATCCACCACTTTGGGACAGTGGTTTGTTTTCGTTATTAATCATGATCTTCGTTCATTTTCTAAATTTCCTTGGGGTCTAAAAAACGGTGAACATTGGGGGAGTTGCGTTTGGCATATGGGCGATTATTGGAAAGGAACTGGACACTGCATCTATTTGGACTGGAATCTTTCCCACAATACCTACATTTTGACACACAACGCAGAGAGTATGAGGAATATGAGGGCTGAAGATACCCCTGGGAGTGATGTATCAGATATATATATATACACATTTATATGCAAATAATATATACCCGCGAGAATCGACACTGGATTAACGGCTGACGCGAGATATTCATCCCTCTCAGAGTTTGTCACATGCAGTGGCAGCAGAGCCAAGCAATTATTAGTTGGTCATAAATTTGGCTCGGGAACGCCTAAATCCGCCCCAAAAGCTCACTCTGTTCTTCCACTGCTTTCTTTCCCCCTCTCCCATCTCCACCTTCTTTCGCCCAACCTGCTTCATCGATCGATGCATCTGTCCCCTCCTACCCCGGGTTTCTCCTTAGTCGATGCTGCGACCCCATCCCCGCTGGGCGTCGCATCATGGCGGCTGTCAATCAGAATATGTTCGACGCCTGCGTCACCATAGATCGACCTAGCGGAGCGTCCTTGCTGGATTTACCCTTGAACCTGATTGTTGTCATTGTCACTTGCGTATGATAAATTTCATCCTTGCCCCTATCCCCCTCCTAAATCTTCCACTTTTAGAATCGACAGGCGGAGCTGATGAGGTTGATATCTCTAGTTGGATGACCCCGGCGACCTCGCGCGGTTATGCCGGACATGTCGCGTTCTCAATTACATGGCCCTCCCCCAGCTATACAAAAACCTCACCTTGACTTCCTACGCCAAGATCCGATACCGCGGGGAGGAGCCGGAAGGAATGGGCAATGCCAGCCCTTTTTCAATGGGCTTAAATGCTGTCATCACGCGACCGTGTGGACGGCTAGTCCGGTCGCTCACGTTGCGGGGTGATTGGAGAGAACAAGAGCTGGAGGAACATGCGCGCGTGGGCCGAGTGACAGATTCCTCGATGATGCTGAACATTGCTGTGCGCGCTGCGGTGGATCGGATGATGGATTTGGAAACATTCCGTTGGGAGCTCAGCACCAAGTTGCTCGAGACGGTCTACTTAGGCCTGGCCCAGTTGCCAAAATTGACCTCGCTCACCGTGAGGTTCCCATCTAGTCGTCACCCCCGTCCTACAATTGTCATTCCAGCGATGCCTCACCTTAGATACCTGAAAATTACCGACATTGACCCGCTCTGTTACCCGGATGATATCTCCACGCTGCTGTGGAAGGCGAAGAAACTGGTGGAGCTCAACATGCACTGGTCGCCGCGCATGAGGAATGCCCAGGAGCCGAGCGTGATGCTCCACGACTATTTTCGGAAGTGTACCTCGGCGAAGCAGCCTCTCGGGGTCCGGAGCATCGGACTCCAGAATCTCTATGCGCTCCATAGTGAAGAGTTCAACACGGCGTTCGACTTTAATACAGTTGAGAATGTGACCATGCTCCATGATACTGAATTAATGAACACATTTGTCGATAGTACTTGGATGGTTCGACCGCATGCGCCTTCGAAAATAAAGTCTATCCGACAGGATATATATTCGCAAAGGCACAGCGAATTTCTCCTTTCTTTCACCGGACTGGAAAGGATGTATTTCGTCAGCCAAACTTCCAGCGATAATATAAACTCCCCACGACAAATTACTTCATCTTCTTCAGCCCTTACGCCTACATCAGAAACAAATCCGACCTCCAATGAGCTGGCAACACCTTCTCCGTCGATCACTCCCGCTAACTCGCCGAGCCTACAAGCGAGTATCCGAGACAGCTACATCAACAACATCATCCTTAATCACTGCGCCACTCTCCGACATCTCTTGCTTCCTTCGCGCTGGCCTCTGTCGACCAATGCAATAGCCCGTCTTGTCCACGCGAGCCCAAACCTGGAACAACTAGGGTTTGCGACAGAGTTCTCAAGCGTGGAGACTCTAGGACTCCTACTCCCCTTCCTCCGCAATCTCGTAGCCCTGCGGCTCCTGATCCCCACCGGTGGCTCCCCGGAAGTTCGTCTCCCGAAACCCCCGAAAATGCCTCCGCAGATGGAAAAGTGTGGACCATTCGAAGATGCCCGCACCTTCGCCGAGTTCGTCGAGCTCGACGACGAACTCATTATCGAGAGGCTCAGCGAAGCTCTTGCCGACCAGCAGATCTTCCGCCAGCTGAAAGTGTTTGGAATCGGCCGCAAGGGCTTCCTCCTCGGCGAATACTACACCGTCCCTACCCAGCAATCCCAGCCGTCGGGGGGCGTCCAATCCCAAACGCCCATAGCATCTCGCTCCACCAGCGTGGATGTCAACGCTAACTACGAAAGGAGCCCGCTCGGCATGAATCATGAATCCCAATATGACGGCGAAAACAGTGGACCCGGTCTTCTCAGTCCGCATGCCCAGCCTTCCCCGAAACTCGCACCACCGTCCTCCTTACCACAACAACAACAGCAGCAGCAACAGTATCATAATCATCATCATCAGAAAAATACCACCCAACCATCATCACTTCTCGGAAAGCGCACCCGAGAGGACGACCTCTCCTTCATCCCATCCGAACGCCGACAATGGGAAATTCCTAACGGCACAGCGACTCCTTGCCTCATACCTAACGGTTCGGACCGTTCCTTCAGACGGAGAGTGCGTCGAGTAGGCTGGGACGTTCTCAAACAATGGGAGATATGGGGATTAGATACACGAGAGCTGTAACACCACGATACCTCATCCCCCCGCCTTTAGGCGGGTTGAATTGAACTCCACACACACACACACACACACACACACACACACATACACACACACATGCGCAAAAACCACAGGATACCCATGTCTCGTGGCTGCCACATTCCTTACCTTGCCCACTTCGGCACTTGGCCTTGTACAATCAACGAAAACCCATCCTCGATGGGACAAACAGCAAAACTAACCAGCCAGATACCACCTGAAGCCGCTACTCGGTTTATTTTAGAGTATTCGGCCCGATAAACTCTACTCTTCCTTCCATGCATGGCAATCTTGGAGCCACGGTGTTATATTTATATATATATATATATATTTATTTATTGAATTTCTTTTTTTCATTTCATGGTTTATTGACGAATCTCTATGGAAATGAAGAGCATGTATATTTCACATTGATATCTCAAGGAGTGAATCGAATTGCACTCGAGGGGTATAGGACAGGGCACGGGAGCCCCGGACAGGACAGGACGGGATGGATAAATTATTTACAGCACTTCGATAAACTTCACATGCAGTGTGTGACTTTTGCATATTAGTGTATAGACAGACCCCTACAAGCACATGAGTTATATATATAATGCAAACAAGAACTCCACTTACTCTTTTTTTACTTTGATTCTCTGGATATCGATTCAATGATGCAAAATTTAATTTAATTCCATTTCTTGGTTCAACTAGGTAAACGTACGCGGGAGACTTCCTTTATATATGCCTGATAATGTATGCCCTTTGTATGAAAGGAGCTCATCAGGTCTTTCCACAATATAAATGAGGAAAAAAAAAAAAAAAGAGATACAGACGAAGAGAGAAGCAAAGTAACATGGTAAGCAATAAATGCGGCAACAGGCATCTAGAGCTTAGCTGGTGCGAACTCAGTGTTGACTCGTTACCCCGACACCACATCCCCTTAGGACGGACAAACTAGTCCAGTGGCAGGGCCAAAAGACTAATCAATTATTTCCATTATAATTGATTAGGCCTGAGGAGCAATTCCCAGACGAGGACCCTGAGAATCGAAGACGACATACTGACTCTTCAGGAAGACATCACCTAGGATGGAGAAATCGAGACCCTGATTACCCTGGATTCCACCAAAGCAGGTCGAGCTTCCGTCGGTGACGGGGGCGTAGTTGATGTGCTTTCCGGGGACCACGGCATCGTAGCCGTTGATCTTCACAGTGAAGCTGGGGAGGGTGGTCGAGCAAGGGAAGACCCAGCCACCGTATTCTTGACTTTCTTTGGCGGATTTGACCTGCTTGTAGTAGGCGCTAACGATGGAGGACTCGATCATTATGAGGGTGGTACCGGTATCTGGGGATTAGAGTTAGTTTGCCCTTTTTGTAGGTAGTTTGGGGTTTGAAGTGGCGGCTTACCAGCGATAGCCTCCCAGGACTCCGAGGTGGCTTGGCTATCTCCAACTGCGTAGCCGCTTGAAGTGAATTTCCAGAATCCGTCGGCACTGTCGACATCGATGTAGGTGATAGATCCAGTGTACTTGGCCTTGTCAATGAATCCAAAGTCGTAGGATCCGGGGGCGTGGTACTTCAATGCCACCGCGAACACGGGGGAGTCCAGCTGAGAGCTGACGGTATCGAAGAAGGTGGTCTGGGCCTTGGGTTGGACTGTCATTTGATTTATTAGCTGGGCCTAATCATGGCTGAAAAGGGAGAAGTAAATAATGCTGACTCTGCCGCTTACCAGTGTTGATGGAGCTGAAAGCGAGACCAAGCAGTCCGTCATTGTTACGGTCTTGGATGAACTGTTGGCTAATCGTCTTGGCTGCTTCGACGGCCTGGCCTTTTGCTGTGACACCACCGACGGTCACGGTGTCGCGGTACACATCACCAGAAGCACCACTACCATCACCATAGGAGATCTTCCAGGTGGCACCGGGGATCTTTGTCGAGTTGCCTGCGGGATCGTAGACGCTATGGCCCGACTGCTGCGCAGAAGGTAGTTCGGTGGAGAAGACCCAACTGTGACATGTTAGCGATTGATAAAGAATGATCAAGCAGAAAGAAAACATAAACAGGATTCTCACAGATCTGCAGAACCGGTATCAAAGTCCAAGTTCAAGACAGTGCCTCCGACGTTGACAGGAGTCAGATACTCCGTATCATACTCTTCTGGAGTAGTCACGGCGCTGCCGTGGGTAGCAGCGTTCTTGATGCTGATAGGGACACTAGCGCCATACTTGCCCAGAGCCTTCGCATACATACCCGGAAGGTTTATAGAGCGCTTGGGGACCGTCTTGGAGAACTGGTTAACAGTGAAGCCTTTGGGACAAGGAGGAACTGTCGGCACAGCCGACACTGCAGCAGCAAGACCGAAGACGACGGCCGTGGTTTTGTTGAGGACAACCATCTTGAATGAGTGACCTGGGGTTCGGCAGTTGGGCGAAAAGAGAAAGACTGAAGAAGAAAAAAGAAGGAAGGAGTAAAGCGGTCCCAGACTCTACACTGAAGAGAATGAGTGTGATAGGAAAGCTCAAGTTGGACAGGAAACATGGCCTCCTTTATAGCTCCGTTCCCACCCTCCTTTAGACCTCATGAGAGACACAAAAAAGAGAGATTGTAACCGCGCAATTAGGGTCCCCGCCTTCGTCGGCATCAGGCATCAGACTAGGATGAATGCCCATTCTTGGAAAGCTCAGATGAAAATCTTGGTCCACAGGCACTTTGCAAAGCCCTTGAAATGACACGGATGGGTCATTGTAATAGGGTCCCAAAGGCTACGATTCAGCATGCGCCAAGAAGGTTAGAAGCATCGCAGACAGAGGCATAGTCGAAGGATTGGCTAATACCAGTGTGGGTCAACACAAGCAATCAGGTTCCTGGCACAAGACATCATCGGGGCCAGGGCACGGGGGAATGGGATATTGCTTGTCTCGGACCTTGAAGGCTTGTCTGAGAGTGCCACTCCGACGTTTTTGGATGCCGCATGGACGGACAACGCCGGGCCAAGACTAGGCATATCTGTGCAGGAGGCTTGCGCAGTCCAGTCATTCGACGTTGCAGGACGATCGCCATTCGCGCAGCCTGCGTTGCACTGAAAGAGGGGCTCGGGAGGAGCACCAGGGATACCGTGGAGTGGAAAGAAAGTACGCCATCTCTGTGTCTGGGACGGTTATTTGAGTGTAGTGATTCTCAGGGGAACAATGCAACGGAGGACTCTGGATGGGCCAGTCAGAGCACGAGCTGAAAGGCCAGCACTGTACCTACCTAGGTAGATAGAGACAGATTCTGCGAGATGATTGGGTTAGAGAGAGATTGACAGCTAGAGCGACTAATGGCGATGGAGGAGGATGATTTGGCAGAGGGAGATCGAGACTAAAACGACGGACACTGAAGATCATCTTCCACCTCAATCCCTTCACACTTGCCTTTTTGGGTCACTCCAGGTACGGCCGCGGGTAAACAACGCCGTTCTCCGCGTCTTTTCTGACCGGTTCCCATCATTGATCGATCGTTTCTTTCTCCTCCTCATTGTCATAGTCTGTTTTATTCCCTTAATCCATGGATAAAGCTTTGATTCATGTGATTGTGTTGGGAATGAGCCGAGTGGATTCGCTCGGGATACGAAAGAAACCGCCCGATGTCACTCTGAGACTTTGGCCATCCGCCGATCCGACTGCATCTTCCTGTCTTCCATCTTTCTAGCCTATCTGCCCCTCCCCGTTTTATCGGATTATAATTAGATCTCGTCCTGAGACGGTGATTGCTCACTTATTCTGGTGCAGGATGATGGCCCTGATCCCTGACCCTCCCCTCTCTGTTGCTACCACCTCACTCGCCTTTCAAGTTTCAAGTTATCATATCCCTATCCCTGTCCCTCCTTCTCAAAATCTTGACCCTATCGGCTTGATTAACGATGAGTTCCTGCTAATCCATGGATTTTGCAGTTGACCTAGCTCCTTTGCCACCGATTTCAGCTCAGCTCAAGGCTTGGCTGAACCTCCCCTTTCACCACGGTAGCTTCCTTACGATAGGAACAGGCGAAATCTCCTGACCGGAGAGAAGTCTTCCATAGGACAATAAGGGCCCTAGACTCGTCGATCACTGCTACCTCCTCGGGCGCTGACCTTGGCGTTCGATATCCGAACTTTGGTAGACGTAGGGTAACTACTCAGTAACAGGGCACTTGTCAATGCCTTCGTCCGAAACGGTGAACTGTCGGTCCCTTTTCTTTGCGATTTCATCCTAGTCAGCAAGGTAATTCCGAGCTAATCCAACTAGTTTTCTATGGGTTTGTTTATGTTACATGATTTACAAGTTGGATGCCGTGTCCCGGTGCAAATTTGACTCTTTGTGGAGGTACCCGCGAACTAATTGGTTTGAGAGAGGTAAATCATAAGCACTATATTCGTCTTCCATGCCAAAAGGCTTGCGTCATTTGCTTATAGAAAGTCGAGTCGATCGTGCTCGAGTCTGATGCCTAAGGCCTAATTGAGTTACAAGACCGAACTTGGGACCCTGTGACTTACCTTATCAAGATGTGAAAATTTCGACAGGATATGAACATGGATCAGAGAGTTAGGGAAATGCCTTGAGATGACTTCTGTGGGGCAATGGAGGTCGCTTCGGCTTGGATTACGAGTGTACCTCGTGGATGTCATGCTCACCATACTGTTGCCTGTCTTGGGCATCTACCAAGGGACAGGGAGATATCAGGAGAGGCTTGACAGTCGATGACACTTATTTATCATATCTGATGATCAGTGTTGAATACTTCTAGACTCACTGTGTCCCTTTGATCACATATCAAACAGGTGCACAGAATTTGAAGACAAGTACGGATTACAAGAGAGCCATTTTACATATCACAAGTCGAAGCATGGGGTGCCTTTTCTCCATACTCCTTCCTGAAGAATCCGAGAATTATCACGCAGCCTTTTCAGCCTTGATGATGCTATCTACCATGAGGGACCCTGTTTGAGTCTACTGGATGATAGCTAGGCGGTAGAAACTAGGTAATGGAGACTTAAATTAGTATTGGCTAAATTTGTCCTCTGATGACCTTTTTTATCAATCGTAATCTCCAATTAATGCCTGGAAGTATTCAACCAAACCGGGATTCTGCCTCATAATTGTAAATTACTATTAGCAAAAATAATATGCGTACCTATATACAACTCTTAACTGATCCCGTGCACCAATTTGGGTGTGCTGGCTATGCTGCAAGAAAAAAAAGACCCCGACGGAGGTGCATTGTAGTGAGTGTCTATACAAAAAGCACGTCTGCGTCGCTCGCGACGGCTCAGAGGAAAAGAGACACGAGAGCTAGATAAGAGAAAGAAAGGACAAGAAGGACTGATTAATAAACGAAGATAAAGAGAGAAGAATCAAAAAAAAATAATAGGTAAATAAATGTTGAGTCTCCATTCGCTAGTCAGACCGCAGAACGGCCCCCGAAGATCATCCGCATTCCAACAATTCAGTTACATCCGGAACGTCATAGGATCTATAGCCCTGCTAGGCTACCTGGAAAGACGACGAAGCGCTCGAGAATGCAGGAGCAGCTTGTGTTCCCTTGTCTGGTGCGAACCCGCCGTTCATTTTCGAGATGGAGTTATTCATCCCCTTTCGGGGAAAGACTGTTTCGCCGTATATTACGCTGTCCTCACTTCCCCGCCGAGAGAGACTGGGCGTCAGACGCCCCGGGAGAAGACCACGTATGCCTCCCGCTTTCCTTGCAGGAATCTCCGATGATCGTGCGGTGAGAACATAGAGAAGATATTTCAGGTTGGGGAGCGTGTGGCGAATGTCAAGCACCCGCAACCCTTGTTTATTCAGCAGGAATTCAATGTCCTTGTTCAGTAGGAAAACGCCGTACTCGAACCGGTATTGGACATTGACTGGGTGGAGGGGGTAGGTGCGTTGTGGTAGGGAGGAGGATACGGGGTCCTGGATCATTGAGGTAGAGAGATACGGAGTGACGGGGTACGGGACGGGAATCGAGAGGTAGAACGATAACAGGTAGACCATGTGTGCTGTGTATCCAAGTGCAGCTGCAACTGTGTCGCGGTCCACGTCAGTAAAGTTCGAGTTCGGAAGACCCAAACCGGCAATGGTGAAGGCGAGCGGCTTGTCGGAGACCGGTTCAATGGGGTAGATCTCCAGCAGGTCTTCAGAAATGCGCCGGATCTGGCCCTTGGTGTCTTCCGTGTTGTGCTCCAGGAGTTTCGAGCTCGAGGCCAATTTCACCTGGGCATCAGGAAGGTGACTTCGAACTTTCTTCTGGGTACGGCTACCTCTTTCCATGGCTTCCTTCCTCGCCTTTATGCTGGCAATCAGCTCCTCCTTTCGCTTGTTGGCCAGGCGGAGTTGCTTTCTCTCGGATGAAACCGCATGCCTCGTCAGTGCAAATTTATCCCGGGCTTGCGACGCTTTGCTGGTCATTTCCAGAGCATGTTGATTTTTTTCCAGAATTGAATTGATCTGAGCTTCGAGCCTCTCCCTCGTGATCAGCGCATCTTGTATGCATTCGTCCAAATTTGCCAACCGTGTCAACGCATCATAGGATGACGTCGGTAGGGAAGCGGGGTCCTGCAATTTAGAGCTAGGTATCGGGGTCGGTGTCAAGACTGGCGGGATGTCGGTCAGATTCGTGTATACCCCATCAGGGAAATGGAAAAGAATTGAGTTCGGCGGTAGTGGTTGATGAAAGCTGTCCAAAGACCGGCCAAGGTACTGCAGCGATTGGAGATTCAGCTGCAATTCAACCAGCACCACGTAATCCTCAACAGACGCCGTTTTCGCCCAAAGCTTGAAGGTCAAGCAATCCAACCGTGATATCAATGGGCCGCACATATTTACGTCAAAGGACCGAAAGCTCGGATTCGTCGCATTCTCCACGACCTCACTCACGTAAACCGGCTCATCGATGCCGTCGCAATGGATCGAAAACCAGGTGTCCGCCATTCTACTCCTCGTGATGTCCTCCAATTTAATCTGTCTCCTTTGCGGATTTGGGTCATTCCAAGGCAACGTGTTCCTCCGGTATGCTGGTCGTAGTGGCAGCTGCGTCTCCCGCATTTCCCGACCGTCGGTCGCGTTGGAGGCGGATTTCAGGTTGGAGAAAGATCGGGAATGGTGTAAAGATCGGTTCGCATCTTGAGCTAGGATCTTTGAAGGCGATTGCATAAAATTGGGAACATCCTCATCATCGATAGTCTTCCCACGGGGCCTGCTCGGGGGTGTGACGACGATATTCCGGACGGAGATTCCCTGTAAATGTCGGAGTTTGCGACTCTAAGGAGAGAGAAAGTATCAGTTATCTCGTGAGATCGGCGACTAGATCGTTAGATGCGATATAATTTACCGATGGGAGCAAGAAGGGTCTTTCGCGACGACCGCCGACTTCGTCATTGTTCAATCCGTCTGATGTGTTGTTGTTGGTTGCAGGCATCGTGACCCGGTCGTGAAAGCGTCACTATACGGAGAGTTCCTTCATCCAGTCATCCTAAGATCAAACCGTGATGAAGTCGAGGATATCTGTAAATCCACGAATATCGCGTAATTGTACCAACACGAGGCGTTTGTTCAGTGTCATCTGAGAGGTCTCTATAGAGCTTGACCACAGGTAGTTAGTAGAGAGCAGTGCCGTACGTAGCAGTCTGGGCGGATTCGCCCGTTTTGGTTTCCGCCGAAAAATTGATGATCCGCGCTCCCTCTCAACTTTCCAGCTCTCCGTTCTCCATCGGCCGACAACCACCCACGAAATAACCACCAATACCATCGGGAACCGCCATGTGGTAGAGTTTACCACGCCATTTTTCACAGATCCCCCTTTTAAACCCAATCGACGAGCCGCAGAGCAGCGTTTCCGGCCGCAATGGCCTCCCAATCGGTGTCAAAACCCTTCCAGAAGATCTTGGACCCGACCAAGATCGGGACCTGGAACATTGTCCGTCGACCGCCTGTAGAGAATCATAGCGTGATTCAGGGGAAGTCTCGGGAGCAGAATTCGAATGCGTTCAAGACACATCAGTTGAAAGAGGGAGTGCGGTTACGGAAGGCCCTGAATGCCATCACACACGGGAAAAATATCTTTGTCTACCACAACATCCGCACCAACCAGGTTGTCTATTCGCTAACACGGTATTTGGAGGTCAGTATTATTAATATTATTTATTCCCCCCCCTTCTAAAGAGTCGCAACAAGGATCCTGGATATTTACCTGTACTAACATTGATTTTGCGCATCTCTAGCAAAACAATGTCCTCCGCCAGCTCGTCTACCACGGCAAAAAGACCGTCCCGGCTACCCTTCGAAAGGATATGTGGGTTCCCTACTACTCCGTCCACTTCGACAACACCAAAGTCGGCCTTCGCGCATTCCACCTCCTCCGTGAATTCGCCATGCAACGCCAACTCGCCCCGCCTCGAGAGATGGTTACCATCACGGAACGATTCCTCGACCAGAAGCGACCGCGGAACCCCGAGGAAGCCCAGAAGTTCGACGAGAAGTACGCGGACAAGGTCGGCTGGCTGATGGAGAAGAAGGACCGGGCCCGTGTCCTCATGGACCAAAAGGCGACCAGTGTCGCTGATATCTCGGCGGTGCTGGCGATCCAGGAAGAGGAAATCAAGAACGGCTTCGCCGATGGCAAGAGGGGTTACTTGACTCGTACGGCGAGAAGGCGCAGGCGGGAGGCTCGCAAGAAGGAGGAAGCCAAGGCCTTGGAGAACGCTGAGCGGGTAGCCGAGCTGGAGGAGACTCTGAGTACGGCCGAAGTTAGCTATAAGATCCAGGAAGTTTCTGACGAAGCCGATGCTTCATTGGGTGAGAGTGCCGTCAAGATTCTTTGGACTGATATCCATGATGCTCGCCAGGCGGAGTCGTGGCCTGAGCGTGTCCGACATGGTGAGTTGGAGCTGAGCCGTGACCATGTCATGCCTGGACAGAAGCCCATCTATGGCGTTGAGGTGCTTACTGAGGGCTCTTTCAACGAGAAGAAGCCTTAGGGGGTTGACGACGACATTTGTTACATATTGTGATGGCCTTGCTGTGGACATGTATACTTTTTGGCTTCCTTTTGTCACACTTGAAAGCTGTGGTTATATTTTTAAATTGTATTTTTAGATATTCACCTTCCTACTCTGGAAATGATACAACGGCGTTGAGCAGATAGCAGCAAACATAAAATACAATATATCCAAGATCTAATAAACCCTTCGGAGTGGCGGGTTGGGGCTGGGACAGAAGGTCTGTACAGTGCTGTTGTCTCTGCAGTTCTTGCATACGCAAAACAGATTTACCCCTTGGTGTAGGAAATACAAATAAATCACCGAATAATCATATCAGAGCAGGTTTCGGAGCGCAGACTATGGTTCTCAGCATGCAGTAACGAATGTCCAAAGCCACCGGAAATCAATTGAGAAGCAGAGATTAAACGCGCATATTGAATATTCACAGCAGTGTTATAAGAGTGAGATGTGTAAAAGTAAGATCAAAATTGTACATCTGAGAACCTAGGCTCCGAGTCCATTTGATGATGATGAGATGTCTGCATTTCGCGATCCACGCCAGCGACTATGAGGCAGTGTATGAGAAAATAAAATGGAAGAAATGAATTGGCAAAAGAAAAGAATGAGAAGTGGAGAAAAAGAGAAAAGAGGGGGGGGGAAGCAATTGATTTGAGACCGAGCTCATATGATTGTATTCCTTCTATCTTCCCTCATAGAACACTAAAACCAGAAAGAATGTCAAGCAATTCACCGCTGCTTATGACTTGTTGCTTGGATTAGGCTTGTTCGTCTGATCTCGAAGGGAGAGCTCGGTATTCTCGTCGACAGATAGCTCTGGCCCAGGTTCCTCAGTCGACGCTTTTTGGAGTATCTCTTCCGTGACCTTTCCAACGGTTTTCGGGTCGTCCGAAATTCCTGCTTTGGCCATGCTTCTCCTCGCGCCTTCGACTATTTTATCAGCTTCACTTACTGCATGCCTCACATTGGCAGATGGATCCCCATCGACGCCAATTAGATCAGCCGTTCGGTTGACAACCTCTTTGACACGATTTGAGTCAAACCGAACAACCATACAGGAAAGGTTGTCAGTGCTAAAACGCGCGAGGGCATGATCAACAAGAATCTTGGATGCCTCCTGGGCATCTGAGACGTTGCGGATGAGATCTACTGCTTCTTGATCACTGCAGACATCCCATAACTAGAGTATCATTCATTAGCATCCATTACGAACGAGGACAGTAAGCTAAGGGGTGACGACTCACTCCATCACAGGCTAAGATCATAAATTCATCGGCATCTGGCTGGATGACTGTCTCGGTTGTGTAGGGGTGGCCAGTGACGAGGTCTTTCAGATATGCATCTCCGAGGGCTCTGGTCACAGCCAGGACACCGTTCACACGGTTGTTGAGTATCAGACCACCAGCGTTCGCTATCCTCTTTCCCTCATTTTCATCACTACCTTTGTGGTCATAAGACAAGCGAAGAGCTTTGCCGTTTCGACACAGAACCACACGAGCATCTCCAACATTCGCGGTATACAAAACACGTTGGCGGAGAGCCTTTTCCTGCAGCCTCGGGAGAATTAACGTGGTCGGAGTAGATGCTGCCGCTTGTGTGGGTGTATCAACGGATTCCGAATCTACTTCGGCCTTTGTGGCTGCCGCTGCGGCGGCGGGTGCAAGAGCGGAAGATCCTGTCGCAGAGTGTGAACTAGGAACTCTATCCTCCCACCTTAAAAGGGCAATTACTGCAGTACAACCGCTATTTTTAAGAGGCTGTTTTTCCAGCTGCTGATCGACTGTAGTAAATGTGTGATCGAGAAGTTCGGGGACCGGGGTATTGGGATTTTTACGCATCACTTCTTCCAAGATAAGATGCAGCTTTTTCCCGCACCATTGCGCAGCAAAACTACCGGCATGTCCATCAAAGATCGCAAAATATCCATTGTCGGTTTCAACAACTTTAGTTGTGTGTTCAGTCTTTGGCGAACTGGCTCTAGGACTCGTAGGACTTTGCGTCGCAGGTTCGGCTTGAGGCGCGGGGGTTCCAAGGAAGTTGTAAAGATACGCATGTGTATCTTCCATAGTCCGACGGCATTTTCGATTGCGATCTTCTGTCACACCTACTCTAAAAGATGATCTCGGGGTGGGTAAGGACTCGCCTGCCGAATTGTTCAGCGACCCTTGTGGGACATTAAGCGCCGGGTCCATGTTTCCGTATTTCTGAAGCGCCGGCGACTCCTGAATCGTGTAACTAAAAGCACTCTCACTTCGGGGGCTATTCAAACTCAATGAGTTTTTTGCGTTAGTAAAGAAGGTCGCCGCCTTTGTCACTGTGCTACTCCGGCGCTTCTTCTCGCCTCCGGGGCTCGGGTCCTCGCTCGCTCTCCGCCCAAAGAAACCACCCGGGGGAGAAAATCTTTTTTGGGAAACACTGGGATCTTCGGTTTGAAGGCTCAGAGATGGAGTGTTTATAGCACCGGAGCGGGGAATAGAATCTGTTTTCTCTTTGGGTGGGCTCGAGGAGCCACTGAACATTCTGTTCAGCAACCCACCCTGGCTAGAAAAACTTCTCCGCTTATTTCCTGCCAGCTTGATTGTCTGTTCAAACCGTGTTCAACGAATGTGGTATCAAGTCAACAGCGCGACGAGGAGGGTGGTGGCGCCGACGGAAGGGTACGAGCGGCAGAGGGAACTGACGTAGAAGTATAAATTGAAGCGGAAACGGGGGGATAGCGCTGGAATAAATGGAAGGTTGTCAGTAACTGGCCCCACGTAATTAATAGCTCCCAAGCTGGTGCAGCGACTGTATGACCACTCTGAAGGCTCAGATGACTTCTAGTATCACTGCCGTCGAATGATGCGTAGCTCAGCAGCTGGTGGCCGCCGCTGCCACTATCAAAGTTGCTTTCTTGGAAATCCAAAAAAAACACAGCGAGTACTAAAAGTCAAATGCAAGCTCTAAGAATGACCAGAAGTCACTGCGCCCGATTAAAACTGAGCTGGCAGCTTTGCTTGTATCGGGCGCCGTGGGCATTTCCCAACAACCCCACAGCACGCTTGGCTGAGATTACAGGACTTCGAGCCATTTGATGGCGCTGGAAAGATCAAAAGCACTCACTGATACACAGGGCAGAGAGAAGAATGTAACTGTGGATTCTAACAGCAGCAGCAGTAGCCCGAATTGATGGCGAGAGGAGTAACGGATGGGTGGACGGAGGAGATGAGGGACCTTTAATGGTTATTATTAGCAGGCAGGTTGTAAAGGCGCCCTGCGTTGCAGTAGTGCCCCAGGCGTACCGTACGTTGAATGATACCTGTTCGCCCACTTGCTCTTCCAAGGAACACAGCGCGGGTCCAATCATTTCCATTAGACCATAAGGCGGTCGAGCACAAATTGCCGTGCAAGAAATCGGCACGGGATTTCTGAGGGGGGACCCAAAACGTGACCGTGAACGGGTGGAGCCCCAATTCTTCAACAGAGTTGTAGGAATAGTATCCGTGGTTTATCGCTCACTATTACTACATTATTGGAGACTACCTTGAGCTATATTATGAAGGCCAGAAGAGATCACCCTATGTTAAGAGGGCTAGCTGGGAGCTGGCCACCTTGAATACCCTGTACGAATCCATACAAACGCATACAACGGCCCCCCGGTAGGCCTTGATCAATCGCGGCAATCGTTGGGTATTCACACTTTGGTGGTCAAATCACTCTCTAAAATTAAGACTTCTGGATACTAGATCGCCCCTCAGTGAATAGATGAGGGAATATAAAGCTGCTGTTGTTCTTCAGATGTCCTGTGTAATGTCTAGATAGCTACCTAGTAAACTGGGGTACCTGTGAAATTCATTATTCGTTATTTATAGGCCAGCACAATTACCGGGTTGGGTATGATTAATGCATTAGTCCCACCCCACGTGATGAATGACGTTATTTCATTATTAATGAGGATGTCCCAACACAAGATCGATCAGAGAGGTACCGAATCTAGATTCTAGAACAATATTTTTCCTCTGTGAGGCTGTAAAGGCATCTATGTAGGTAGAAGTTTTCAACGGGATTATTGTTCGGAGATTTCCTATCTTTTCGAGGAAAGAATTTCATGGATGATGCAAGACACAGCCCCGCTTAATTATACATGACTAGGATTTGAAACAAGAGGTAAATCTTGCGCCGAAATGGACATGGGTCTGTTCAGGTTTGGGGCAGACATATCCTTAAACGCATATATGGCGTAGAGATAGACAAGGGGAACTTACTAGACTTGTTGAAGTGACTTAAAGTTTTTAGATCTTGACGTACAGTGAGTGAGGCGGCACAATTCTCGGGTTTAGAGAATCCCGGCCTATTTGTAGGTGTCACATAGCAAAGACAAGGAGCCTCGCCAGAAATCAAGAGGGGTCTCAATTCTCAAGCCGGATACGACGACCTCTCGCAAAGACTTGTTCTAGAAAGCCGCCATCGAAGAACGTGCCGGCGGATTTATCGATAAGATACACTACTATCCCACGTGACGAGGGTTGCCGGAGCTTAAGGTAACAGGCTGACAATTTCACAACTTCCTTTCGTAACACTGCCCCTTCAACCTCCAGCCCTCCTTCGTTCCAAGCTTCTTATCATGCGTATGCTCTAGCGGCTGGTATGATTCTTGAATATTGGATACGTCATCGTCATGGCTGCTGATTTTATTGGCTACAATGTTCTCGTAACCCTCCGAGCACCGCCAGATGCTACAGTCGAGGGTGAGGTATCTGATGTCATTGGCCAGCGTTTAATGCTTCGAAATGGTATGGAGTGCTTCCACGAAGTGAGGGGCTAATTTCTCTAACGAGGAATCCATAGTGTCTCTTTCATGGATCAACCACCCGATCGTGGCCTATTCGATTGAAGCTCCTGATATTGCCGACCTCTCTCTTAGACCAGTGAATAGACTAGCGCCGCAAATTCCCTCTGCCATACAAGGAGGGCAGAACGTCTCGCACATATTTCCCGGACATACGGCGAACCAGCCCTTCGTGGATCCCGCCATCTTGAGTTTTTCGAAACCTCCCCCAGATCAGTTCCACCACGGTACACAGCCTCAGTATGGGCCCACTGACGGTCCGAGATCGCAGCAATTACCCCCTTCACAAAATGCTCCCGAGGACCAAGATCCGATCCATTCAACGCCAGCAACACTCTCGGAACCATTTAGTAACCTGGAGCTGAGTGTGGATAATGTAGTGAAAGCGGTTCGAGAAGAACCTCAGGAGAAAGAGCTCCAGACGCCTTCGCCCGCTACAAGAGAGGATCTACCAACGTCGCATGCACGTTTTGATTCGAAGCGCGGACGCCGGGGCGGTGATTCTAGAGGACCAGCCGCTTACAATGAGCATAATGCAGCTCATAATACAAACCCAAAGAGCAAAGGTTGGCGCCAAACTGCGTTCGTTGAGCCCTCAAGCCCAAATTTCTCGAAATCTCCTCAGCCATATAGAGTGGGTGCTTTGAATGGAAGGCGTCGGAAGAAGAGGGGCAAAGGAGATTACGCTGAGCAGAACAGCGGCTGGGCAACTGAAGATGCAACGGATATTCAAGAAATGGGCGAGTTTGATTTCCTGGCCAATCTTTCGAAATTTGATAAGCGAAGAGTTTTTGAAGAAATTCGCAATGATGATACAACGGCCGACGAAGCGCGCTTGGTCAGCTTTAATAGGAGGGTCGTCCATAAACCAGGCACTAACGGTGGGAAGAATTTACACTGGACGGAAAATGTTCTCGACAGTCCCGGAGAAACTGATAATGTGGCCTCTGACCAGGAACCGAGCGATGCAAAGCTAAGCAGTGGAAATTACTCCGGTCGGGATCTATCTAGGGCGTCTGCACGCAAACAAGGCTCCCGGAAAGGAAGCGCTATATTCGGACAGCCTTTAGTTCCGGCACAACTCAATACCATTGGACGCAGTCAGTTAAGCAACTCTCGCACGACTAGTCCTCTTCCCAGCAAAGCGCCAGTCTCGGCTTCACCAATAGGGGCTTCTGGTGTGCCCGGGGCTACTTTGCGACTTGTGACGACGAATAGGAGCTGCCCGACTGTCAGTCCTTTGCAGATCCTTGAGGTGGAACAGATCGCGGTTGCAGAGCTTGGTTTGACTGAGGACGTCATTACTGAGAACGCTGGAAGAAGTATTGCCGAGGCTGCAGTTGGGCTTTTGTCCAACGACGCTGCCGCACCTACCATGTTGGTCCTTACTGGGAATCATCGCACCGGGGCTAGGGCGATTTCTGCGGCACGTCATCTTCGTAACCGTGGCCATCGTGTGACTGTCTGCATGCTGGGCATTGAACACGAGAATGAGTTGCTGGAGAGTTGCCGTAAGCAGATTGAGGTATTTAAAAAGATCGGCGGCCGCGTTTCAAGATGGGAAGACCTTTCGGCTCGGCTAGCAACATCCGACCTTGGCCCTGATTTGATCCTAGACGCTCTCTTCGGCATCCATGTTGCTTTCGACGACCTCCGGACAGATGATCGAATCATAGCATTTGAAATGATATCCTGGGCGAACCGAAGCAATCTGGATGTCTTGTCTGTCGATGTCCCCTCTGGACTTTCTGCTATAAGTGGTAAGGGTCTTGACTATTGTCTCTACTGAGCCGATTACTAATTTTTGCAAATTGCAGGCGAGGTGACTACGGTCGAGGGAGGTCGCTTGTGTGTGAATGCGCGGTCGGTAGTTTGCCTAGGAGCTCCAAAAACTGGAATCGTGAATGCTCTTCTGGCCGGAGAGGGAGTCTCATGGAATCTTTCGGTGGCGGATATCGGAATACCACAGATTGTCTGGAGGAAGTATGGCACCCGTCGGCGACATGGGATAGACTTCGGAAATCGCTGGGTCGTCCCTCTACGGCACCAGCCTTATTCTGCCTAATGGACGATCGACCTTGGACGACTAACGAATGATTGCGAAAAGTAAATGCGGCGTTATGATAGATAATTGGGTGGATTCATGAACTTTTTGTCTTTTTTTTGACCTTTGCATAATTTACCTGGGTGATACCTGTTCTCGATTGTAAATGCTTCTGAGGTTACTTCATCAATGCATTTCATGGAGTGTATGGTAGCCAAAACTCATAGAATTAAAAAGATATAATTCCCCACAGGACCGTTAAACCATCCTTGGGCTCGGGATGAAGAGTTTCCGGGTTCGTTGTCCCTCATCACGAGACCCCTCTCTGGTACTAGATAGGCATACCCACCTCCATGTCCGCGCCAATTTTACTCCTTGTCCCGAATCCTAGCCATGACGCGAGACAGGCCACATACTTTATAAGTTGATGGCCTTGTAAGGTTGATTCCGTACATTCCGGGTATTATGAGATGAGCCGTCTACAAATATTCGTAGATTAGATTAGAATCGAGACAAACACCAGGCAATTTACTTAAGCTACGAAAAATTAAAAAAGAAAAAAAATATGACAAGGACGAGGTTCGAACTCGTGCGACTTTCGTCAGCAGGGTATTTAGAGGGATTGACAATTGGATTTGTCACTGCCTTAGCCCGAATCGAACCAAGTTGTTCCGCTCTTAAATCTGCCGCTGCACAACACTGTTAGTTTTAAGTCTCGTCACGTGTCGCTTTGGTTTCCTCTTACCCTTAACCACTCGGCCACCTTGCCTTTATTGTTCCTAACCTCCACTTTTAATCCAACTAACACACCACTCTGCAAAGTGCAATAACGTTACCCGAATTGGGGATATTTGCTAGGATTTAGGCCAGTTTAGTCTATTGTTGTAAATTTCTTTTTTCGGGAGGCTGTCCACATACCGTGGACCAGCCTCAGCCCAGCCAACATCGACCTCAGTCCTAGAACAGGAGATACCTCCCCTTCAACGACGGTGGTGTATTTTATAGTTCTGCCTGATGTGGATGATATTATAAAACCAATTCTTCTCTATTCAAACGAGAAATAAAGATTCTCTCCCATTCCATCCAATACGCCATAACACTATAGCATTTATCCTCAACACCCTTCCTTCATCATCAAAATCTACCCCAGTCAAAGATCCAGGAAATCTACCTAACCTAAGTAGGTAGGTAGGTAGGTAGGTTAGATACCTAATCATCTGTCGCTCGCGATATCCCCCAACCAGTCACTGAATCACTTTTCCCCTCTTGATCCTGGCATCGAAACGTACTCAAGCTCATCCTATCAAGTATCGATCTCCATTCACTCAACGCTTTCGCGCTTATCTATCCGTCCCCAGAAAGAATTAATGGAGGTTATTTGGGGAGGTTATTTTGGGAGGTAAGGGAGCGTGTGTTCCTACTAGGTAAGGCCTCGGTTTTGCCTGGTGGTTTATTGGTTTATTCTGCAGCACGTAATGCTTTCTATTAGCAGTGGTGAGTTGACAGGTAACTGATTCCGGCTTTCCCGGAGGGGGGATATTGTCTTTAGTAGGGATTTTGGGTAGTGTGGAAATGTGGATAAAGAAAAGATATTAGGAGTTATATTGTAAGCCACCGAACTCCATCTCATCCTAACATAAAAACCACTCTGGGGCATTCATTCTATTCAAGAAATTCAGAACGGAAATGTTAGTGGGAATATAATAGTTGATCATGCCTTTCTCGAAAAGAAAAAGAGAAAGGGGAAGACATAAATAATAAAGGAGCGAGCGAGGTATATTTAAAAAAAAAAAAGGTGGGGGGGGAAGAAAAGAATATAGAGAGGGAGAGAGGGAGAGAGAGAGAGAGAGAGAGAAAAGAGGTTTGTAAGGCATAGCATGGTATACATTAGTATCTCGGCGAAGGAGACTCCGGTTCATCCATGACTTCGACGGTTTGCTGCACGTCGACAGTCTTATGGATGCCTCCACGTCTATCGTTCGCGGCCATGTCGACGGCGCCCGCAAAGGAAATCAGATGGCTCTGGTCGGAGCCGAACTCGTGGGACTCGGGCTGGATACGGGAGGCGGTCATGGAGAAGGGGCCATTTGCGTTTTTGACGCGGCTGAGGTGCACGGAGGAGTCTTGATGCTCGTAGTAGCGGTCGGACTTGTAGCTGTGTTCGCGGACTTTGGCGATAAGGATGTTGAGGGTGGGGAGACAGGCGCAGATGAGTCCGACGCCGGCTTCGGCGTTGCTAGTACGTACTTGTTAGAGTTTAGAATGAAGGGGAAAGGGAAGAAATATGGCTCATACCCAGAGAGAATGACGCAGAGGAAGATAATCGTCATATCTGGGGAGCTACCGTCGCGGAGAACCAGGATCAATCGGTAGATACTGAATGCAGTGGCCAGCCCACCGGCCGAGAGCATGCCGATAACGCGCAGCTTTTTGTTCCGGGACATCTGCAGCGACCACGTGAGTGGCAGCGGGAGGAAAAGAATGAGCAGATCGGAGACGACACTGATAACGGAGTCGGCGATCAAAGCGGCTCGCTGGTCGAAACAGGAGGCTGTCGGGTCCAGAGTCCAGTATGCAGGGACGGGATTGCACATGCGGATCTTAATGATTTCGGCAATGATATAGTAGATGCAGAGACACGCAAGGAAGATGTAGATGAAGAGGACTTTGGTTTTGTAGGGAGCGAAAATCCGGATCAGGATGGAGATCAGGGCGACCTTGACGAACAGGGCCATGGGGCAGTAGATCACGGTAGCGATATAGCAGAACTGGCCCGGGTTAGAGAGGGCCTGGTCAATTGAGATGGCACGGCATACCTTGCGGAATAGTTCCAGATTTTCATCGGATACATCCCAGTAGTGATTCCCTCCGCCATGTTTACCCACTAGATTTGTTAGGAATGGGAGCGCAATTGAGGCCGGTCTGAGTATAGAGAGAGCACGCACGGACTATGGCGATGCCACAGTATGCCACGAAGAGAATCTACAATTGGTTAGCATGGCCCAGGAGAGAAGCCGTCAGTTACTTGCCCATGCTGCCAGACATGACCCTATGAAAAGTTAGCATTCACTTTTTTAAGGTCGAATATCGGGGTAGAATATCCTACATACAATCTTCAACCCCAACCCACTGCTTATAATAAGCACGGATCGAGAAGCGAGCGGCGACAAAAAGCGTAACAATGGGAATACACAGGCATTGAGTCACAAAGTTGACGGTATTCAAGACATCCTGGGGGTGTTCGATAGACATGATGTTGCCACGACGGTCAAGGCAGCATGGCAGTGGACCGAGTAAAACGAGAGAAAGCCAGAGGGGAAAGGAAAAGAATCCCACGGGGCAGGGATTGGGGGAGATCAGCGACATAAGTAGGTAGGCAGTAGGTACTTGAGGAGTAGGTACTTGAGGAGTAGGAGTGACTACTGGAGTATCTTTGCCTTCTCCACTCCAGGAGACTATCTCAGTCCACCGTCGCTGCTAGTATGCTGCACCTTAAAAAATGGCGGTATCAGTCACAGAGCCATGGCATCGTCCGCCCGCTTGGCCCGTCGTTCCAGTGAAGATCAGGCACTGGCATCTAGTCTACCTAGATTTTACCACCATCGCCACTATAGGAAGAGAGAGGCCCACCGTGTGATTGGTGGTTGTCTCTCTCGGAATTATTATTATTACTTCGGTCAACCTTGAACGAACCAGGTCCCGTCGGAAAACTTTAACCCTCGTGGAAAGAAATGATCCGGAAATACAAGTTGGAAGACCTGCGTGAGGCGCAGTTCAAGGTTCGAGGGCGTTTGCAGGTTGAGCTGACGAGGAATACACACAGAGAGAGGAAGCCGACAAATGCTTATTGACAGCCGCGATCATCCAGAGAACAGAGAGAAATGGAAGCATGATCGTCGCAGGATCCGACTATGGCAGGGTTAACGAATTCAACTGCAGAGATAAGAGTGTGTGTGAAGTCGTTACGAAGAAATTGACTTGATCGGGATAATGGAGAGATGATAGTCTACAAGAGAGTTTGACGGACTGGAGTCAATATTACTCCAGTTTGTGGTCGCGAGGGGCACTATTATTCTTTAAGGCGACTTTACCTTCTTATAAGTTATTACTGATTCTGTCGAGAGATCTTCTGGCCAAGAAATATCGAATAATTAATTCCAGTCCATGGCTAACACTCGAGGAAAGGGGGGATACTAGTACTACTGAGTCTATCGAGGAACCGACTACCGAGTCCTCCGTCGAATGCTCCCCAGGATGACCCAGCCAACATTAGTTCAAAGAGTAGTGGTAAATTGCCAGGATCGATTGGCTTCGCTAAAAAACCTTATGTCGATCCCTCTTGGGCGTCTCCACTCGCCAGGAACTGAGCTTTTCACCTCATTCCTTCTCTCGGGGTCTCTCCCGTGAAGCGACTCGGGAGTATCTATCTACGGAGTCTGCTGAGGGGCTGCCATGATGATCCTCATCTACTACGACTCGTCCCTCTACACGTGTACCCTCGATCAGGAACTGATTGTCTCTACCTTAGTAGGCCGCCTGTTTCAACTTCCAGCCCTCCCCCGAAGCTAAGGACTAGCCCTCGCCCCCACTTGGCTCCAACACACACACGAGACACACGCCACCATCATCCACCCATCCCCTGCCCACTCGTTCTGCTCTGGTTGGACCTCCAGCCGCCTGTCATCAATCTGTCATGGCGTGTTAGTGAATAATCACAACAATGGTTCTGCTCCTGACTCCTTTGGGAACGGCTTGCAAGCGGCCGAGTTACCTGACTGAGCCGAACCAGATACAAACCAAATGCTTGACTCTGAACACAATCATTGATTATTCCAAGGACATCGATCGAATCTCCCTGTCAGGCAGTCAAGACAACTCATCCCGATATCAACCTCTCGCGTAATTGATGCCGATGGGTCGAATTCGGGGAACTTTCTTGGAATGCTTCTAACCCCCGAAGTCCCTTTCTGCCGAGGATAACCACCGAGGTATTGTATCTACTAATCAACCTCCTATAATAATAGAGTCTACCCCAAACACCAGATCGTCAATCAAACCCCCGAGTGCTCCTTGCTTTCCCTTTCTTGATTACCCCCCTCGCCGGGATTGCTATCAGATGTCTTGACTTGACTCTTTGCATTATTGAAAGATCATCACCCCCAGCCGGACAATCCGGGAAGACAAAAATCAAATAATAGAGAATCATACTTGATTCATGTCACCCCACTTTCTGTGGTTTTTTCTTGGTCCTCTTAGCATCACCCAGCTTATCCTACCCCGTCTTACGGAGTACCCCTGATTTCTTTGTCTGGAAGAAAGAACCCGAACTAGGTGCTGCCTATTATTCTCAAGGAACAATATCCCTGTTTCTCTATCCCGGTAGCTACAAAGTCCTAGTTAGGAGTAGTAGACAGAAAGGGACTCTTATATTCTCGAGGTAACTCAGTAACCACTAACTAGCTAACCAAAGAATTAAACAATAACCACATCACACTTTCACCCACCGATCTAGACGTCTGGTTCTAGGGTTTGGATGGCTAGTAGAGTTCCGATCAACCGTTTCTTGGACTGGATTGGGAAGAGCATACGGAGTCCTAGGTAACTACTGCAACGCATAATTGACAATGCAGAATCAAGGTAGTGTACTATTCATGGATTGAGAAAGGCTATCTCTCGAAGTCTACCGCTAGAATTGGTATAGATTTATAGCACTTGCTGTTTGAACTTTTGAGGATCGGCGAGCTTAGAGTTAGGCTTCCTACGATAACTATGTACCGCAAAACCAGATACAAGATAGACAGTCAATTTTGTGTAAAATTAGAGTTCAAAACGAGGTATTTCAATTCTCATTTTCCAGGTATACCTACCTACTTACATACCTCAGGTACAAGTCTCCCACAACTACCCAGTCACTCCCCACTGCAGAAGATACCTTAGGATAGGGTTTATTTCCGGAGGGCTTTCGCGAGCGCAATAAGCGAAGACTCATCGCCTGAACTCGCGCGCGTTAAGAGACCTGGCGGTGTGTCTTGGTTAGTCATGGGTCATTGACAAGGGAGATGAGGACCTACTTTCAAGTCCGGGGCTTGGTTGAGCTCCGTTCGCGAACCCCGAGAGAAGGCTCGAGAGGCCGCTGCTGAGGTCCCCGAGGGCTGAAATGACATTACACAGGGAGTCGGTCTGCCAGTTAAAGGCGTAGCTTGCCTTGGTTTCATTGTCTTCGGCTAGCTGGACGAGGGATTGGGCTTGTGATAACAACAGCATTAGGATACGCTCTCGATAAAAGAAGGAAGGAAGGAAGGAAGGTCTGGATAGTAGGTACGATACTCACTCCAGGCGTTATACTTTGGCCAATTAAACTTGGTGCCCAATCCGCTCGTAGGGTTCTTTGCAAAAGTCGTCCACGCATCCCGGATGTACGCTGCTGCCTTGGCTTCGACGGCACTATCTGCCAGCCCGGTCACTGCCGCTGCGGTCCCGAACACGGACAGGAGATCCGAGCAGTGGTAGGCGGATCCGACGGGGAAGATTTCGGTGTTCTTGTAGTTCCCGCCGTAGAATCGGTAGCGCCAGGCGGGCACGCCATGCTGGGTTCTGGCCCCTACCGCGTTGGCCGCGGGACAGGTGAATGCGATGGTGGTCAGGAGGTCACCGATGGGCTGGATCAGGTTCATGGGGATGGCGGCCACTTGGTCGATTGTGAGGTTCGAGTACGCGAGGGCGGTAATGAGGAAGAAGCCTGCTTCGTTGTCCGTGTTGCCTGCCATGAAGGGGATTTTGGCAAAGTCACCTGCTTCTGCGAGTGCGGGGATGTCCGCGGGGACGACCTCGCCATCGCCGTACGGGGTGAACACGCCTAAGAGGGCAGAGGTTCCGAGGTCTTCGATGGCCAAGAGAAGCTCCTCCTGGGTTTTGCCTCTCATGCAGGTCACGGTATCCTCTCCGGCTTCGGCGCCACCGCATCCAAGACTCTGGCTGACGTTGTACCAGGTTGCGCGGAGGGTGGTCGCGTTGGGGGCGTTCCCGATGCGGGTGCTGGCGGCGCCAGAGTGGGCAATCAGTGCATGAGCAATCGGGTCATCTGGGTAGCTGTAGGCCAGGATATCGACGGACATGCCACCGGCAGATTGGCCGAAGACGGTGATTCGGCTGGGATCGCCGCCAAACTGCTCGATGTTGTCCCTGGTCCATTCCAGAGCCAGGCGCTGATCGAGCAATCCAACGTTAGGGGTCTCGCCGGGGGCTCCAGAGAAACCGAAGATGTTGGTGCGGTAGTTGAAGGACACAACTACCACGTCGTTCTCGTCTGCCAGGATGGAGCCGTCGTAGATCCCACTATTGGCGCTTCCAATATTGAATCCTACATTCTGTAAGGACGGAATAGCATATTGTTCCCGAGGCCAGGATAAGACCTACCACCACCATATATCCAGAAAAGAACTGCTTTCTTTTTCTCGCCAGTCTGGGGTTTGGTCCAGACGTTGATGCCCAAGCAATCCTCGTCAAGCACATTATCCCGCTGGGACAGTGCCACGGAGATCTTTTCTCCAATGGGTCCACCTAGGTCTGCATGGTCCATTGGAATCCGGTTGCAGGGGCAGTCACTATAACCTAATGAGATAGGGTTGAGAGGGTCAATCAATTATTACTACTCACGGGCTCTGTCAGGATTGGTTAGAATGATGAGCACAATCAGGGCTTTTCAGGAGTCAACTTGGAAACATACAAACTTTGCGGCATCGTAGATACCTGGCTGTCTATCCACTGGAACTGGAGCTGCAAAGCGAAGGTCACCATTGGTAGGCTTTCCGAATCGGATACCCAGGTATTCAGAGACCTGAGGACGCAAGGTAGATGCATGACCCTTCACAATGCCACTAGTCGTGTTGACTAGGCCTCCAATGACTTGCGCATTGACGCGTGTGCTAAGCAGGGAACAAACGAGAGCTGACTTCCAATACATATTAGTTAGATTGGATTGGTATTGAATCTGGGGACGTTCTTGTTTCCCACTGCGGTTACATTCTTCTTTTTATATCTCTGGCACCAAGAGAGCTGCGGTAGAATGCCGAGCTTGAATGAACAAGAAGGTGAGGGCTTCGCTAGTGCCGAGGATATCTGAACATGACGGATCATCCAAGTCAGAGTTCAGGGTTTTCCATTGGTTGCTTGGATGACGAGCTGGGTATGTATACTGTGTTTAATGAAGAACAACTGGGATGGCGCCCGGCATTCTTCACATTCAAGCCATGTCATCGAAATCTGGGGTGAGCTTTTACAAAATAGGCAGGTCAGTGAGTTTAGAACTGCCGATTTTGAACTCTCATCTCATCCAAGTTATGAAAAGATGGCTCGGTAGTACGGCAAAATGCTTGTCACGCTGTGCTCTGAAACAAGGTGTAAGCATCTCATAAATGGACAACATCGTTCGTCCAGTCAGAATGCTTAGTCGATATGAGGTGCCGAGGTACCTACTTTTGTTTTCTAGCGTCATTTGGCGCAGCCCCCATGAATCAGTCTCCAAGATCATGCTTGAGAAGTACATACGAAATGCCGAAACCGAGATTGACTCCGTGTTTTAGGAATCCGGGGTGTGGGGAGATCTAGGGCAGGAACTCCAAAAGCTGGGGAAGAAGAAGACTATTGATTAGACGGGGTTATTGGTTGTAATCATGTGTGATTTGCCCTTCATATTGGTTGTGAAAATGTTATGGTGGACGAGATGGTACTACGCGGGATCAGGAAATCAAGCATTTAAATTAACCAATTCGGATCTCCTTCCTCTCGCAATGGCCAATTCCCAACCGAGAAATTCTCGATCTTGTCAGCAGGTGTCGAGTTGGTGCGGGTCTCAAATAGTTCCACTTGATTTCCATAGTTCGATGCAGGCGGATGAGTGCGGCCCCAGATCTAGCCAGTTGATCAGATTATGTTCTTTTCCTTACCTAATTTCTCGAACTTTGAGGTATCTAGGTAGCTTCTTTATGTGGAGAGATCTTTAGAAGCTTTGATCAAAACCTTGTGCCCTTCCCATAGTTCGGATGGCAATGGGATTTTTCAGTACACTTGTTTGGAAAAAGCCAACGCAAAACTAGGGAGTCGAGGGTGAGGGGGGGGGGAAGATAGCTTCACTTGAATTGAGAAGATGATATTGAATTATCACTAGCACAATTTAAATTTTTGGCGTGATTATGTATGTGTATAGGTATGAAGGGAACGGGGATGGAGGCGAGTAGTTTGGTTAGATTTAGGACTATGGCTCCTTCTTACCTCGGAAAAAGAGGAATATCTAGAATAGGCATCTTCATGTCTGACTCGGGGTGCCTTGTTTTCCTATCAGCTGAAGGGACCATGGTTGGGTGGACTCTGGTTGAAATGCCGAGTTGCTTAACTCTTCCACTCTGAAGATCCCCTCGATATAGAAAACAGGAAGAGCAGATCAGTGGATTTCCGAGTGGCGCGTGAGACGGAAGTACCAAGAGTTGGTCCAGTGGGAACTCGTCAGGCAGTCAGCCTTAGTACCTAGGTAGGACTCTGGACCTCGGTAGGGTTGCTGGAATTTCTCATTGGTAGGTATGATTCCCTGCTAAATACTACGTACCACTAGTAGTAGAAAGACATCTGCGATGAGATGGTGGGATTTCTTCCGTAATCTTGAGGGCGATTGAAAGTTTTTCAACAGACCTTCTCGCATTCGCCCAAATTTTATCAAAGGGGAAGGGGTTGAATATGGAGATGGGAACAGAGAGAGATGGAATGAAACCTATTACGTGTCCTTTGGCATCTCAAACGGACCCTTGAGAAGGAGGAGAGGAGGTGGAAAATAAATAGAATCATGGGGAAATGTGAAAGCAGAGCCAACTTTCGAAGTACCGCGGGAAAATTGTCTTGGTTGCTGAGCAACTTCAGGTTATACCAATCAGACTCCGAGTAAATCGGTTGGGGATCAGGATGCATAATTATTAGCCGCCGACCTGCAGGTTCGACTATTACCCAAAGCGGGAGGAGGGTGAGGTTATCCCCATCAAAATAAGAGTAGAAACACTCACCAAGTGATGGAGTGAGCAGTAAGCAGCCAAATGGGAGTCATACTCAGGGTCGAACCACAATGTCCCCGAATCCACAGTGGATGCCTTGACCTTTTAGTAAGAATCTCCTGATATATCTATCCCCCGTGGTGCCCAGGAGTTGATTGGAGAGCCGCGCGGGGACAAAGCTTTAAATATCTTAGGGAAGATCTTCCCGAGTAGCTACTGGAGGGAAATGCGACCCGAAGCAGACTTGCATACAGATTATTGAGCAGACTATTGCTCTTCCAGAGTTACTTATTGATCGAAGAAAGCCACGAACGAGTCTCCACCCCCTCGCCCACTCACATGAACAGGCAATCCTCCTCTTCAGCAATGATCACAGCGGCCTGAGACCCTTCTCCCCCCATCGCCACAACAGATTCGTACGCCTTTCGTGGCCCTGCCATTGCGCACCAATGAACTCTGTTCTGCGTCACCATGCAGATTCTACACCTGATCGCATCCTGTGGTTAGAATCCCAGTGAATATGACTGTGATTTCACGGAAGATGCGGGGGGTCCTTTTTCTATTTCTGTTGCTGTGAAGCGTAACTCGTTGAAGATGACGTTGGCGGCAATAAGGCCGCCTCCGTCCGAACTAAATACAGATAGGATAAATATCTCCATGCACCTCGGTCCTCGAGCTATCTGGAGAATCCTTCAGACACATTTTTGCCCCCACAGACATCATTTTCTTCGCCGAACCCAATGTCCGGCACGCAACCCGAAACCTGACCTAACTGAACTAACGACTTCACGCTACTGCAGCGCCATACCGCGATCAGCCAATATCGTCTCTCCTCGCCCCCAAAAGTCTCAGAATCGTCTCTCCACCCACCTATACCAGTTCCTGAGGCAAAGAAGTTGGTATCCGCGAGTGAAGGACCCTTATTTATCTGCCACGGTCTCGCCCTTGGCTCTCTCTAGCGTTCCGCTCCCTTTATCTACATCTACAGCCAGACTCGCTCCCGTTCACCGTCACTTCTCTCGCTCGTTTACATCCTCGTGACATCTTACCCCAAAGGATAAATGACCTCCACACTACTATAACCCAACCCAAAGACAATGCGCGACATGCCTTCAAAATTCGTCGAACTACTCGACTTCAAGGACGCTCACCCGCGAATATCGAACTCAGATGTTCGCCTGGAGGACGTCTTGGCCGACCATGAAGCCTCCGCCAGCCGACCACGCTCCTCTACCCAGTGCTCCTCCAAGGCTAGCCTTGACCGAGAACGACTAGATCGAGAAACCTCCACTTCCGCGGCGCAACGATGGAAGCGGCTCAGCAATATTCTCTCCGCGGCAAGACGACTAAGTTGAGCCTCCTTCACCTTAGGTTCCTCCATAAACGACACGCAGCGCGTGAAGCGAAGAAAAAGCAAAAAAAAAAAAAAAAAAAAAAAACCACAAAAAGCTCCGCTCTATCGCCATTTTCTATCCTGATCATCATTTCAATCATTTTCGCGTCTTAGTGCCCGCGATATCCCCTTGACCCGAGAGCTTGATTTAATTAGACATTATCCGCGCTCCCTTTCGCACTGCTATTACGACTGCGCCGTGACAAGATACGGTGACGATGATGAAACATTATTTATATTTATTGATGGGAGGGGTTGGCTATACCTCTCGATGATGCCGGATGATTCTGCTTCTGCTTTTCGTTCCTTTGATACCCATCCTGTTTATGATTGATATTCGGTACAAATAGATTATGTGCCATCCCTCCTTACGACTAGTTAACCTACTATTAAATGTGGAATACAAATTCTCCAGACGTGTACGTTAGTATATGTATGGCCCTCAGTTTTGGACCCATCATCATACTACCACTTGTAAAATCACCCAAACGATGCGTATTATCAAGATCTCACATTTCCCAAGGTGGGTGGACTGTGCTGAGAAATAAAAAGCAACGTCGCGCGCGGTTCAATGTTACCCGTCGCTGCAGCCGGTACATACATACATAGTAGTGCATGATGCATGCTGCGGATGATTCGTCACCAGGTTGTACGGCATTTCCTTACTACTTACTTATCGGGGTAGGTAGTATTGACAGAATAGAGTAATTTGGATTGGTTAAGTAGGAGAGTTTCTCTGTGGAGGAGCTGTCAGATAGGCCTCTTGCATGTTGTCTTCTAGTAGTTCTAGAGTCGTCGGACAAATTGGGTACTTATTTTGTTCAATTTGTTGGTCTAAGCTTCGCGATTTCCTGCGCGTCCTTTCCTTATATAAATCTGGTATCCGAGAATACAGACTCTGGAGAGAGACTTTAATTATTCTTTATAAGTTATTAATGCTAGATAGCGCGTGTTTGAATGTAGAGACTGGGAAATATATATCAAGGTGGTAAGTAATTTTGCTACCTCAAAAATAATTAATTCTTTACCCTGTGGGAAGAGAAAGTAGTATCAGGAAAATCCCCTCTATATCCAGTAGATGGATATTATGAGAAGCGGTGCTAGGGATATACAGCTAAATTTTCCAGAGTCAAGGATGGCCTGATGAAGTTCGCCAAGTTGTGGATATGGATTGTTTCGGACTTCCGAAGCCCAATAAGTAAATGATACAATGTACCAGTAGCTTCTTACTTCCTATAAAGGACTATGTCATTGTTGCTGCGTACAATCCATGCTCTTTGGCTGTGCATGCGCGGGGTATGCGGGGCATTTGGAAGCTTTCCTGCGGCCTGCACTGCTATCTAGTAATGTTCCTGTCAGTACACTCAAGATGATCTTGGATACAGCTCTCATTGAGCAGGGCATGCTCAAGAAACATCTCTGCCTGTCAAATTTCAAGAAATAATAGTAGCCTCTGGGACAATGCGGCACCACCCAAAGGCCAAGGCCCGATGCGCATGGAGTCGGCCTATACTAGGTAGATCAATAATTTCCTATCTCCATACCCTCGAGACGGGTAAATCGATGGTCACCTGCCTCTCATATTCCCAACCCCTCATGAAAGTCATATACGCTACTACCACAGAGACTCCTCCTCCTCATTGACTCGGACCACTCGTACAACCTCATTTCCCCTCAATGCAATCCCTAGAAGGCTTCTTATCTTGATATGAAGAGCGTCTGCACAGAAACCAAAATCATGGAAACCTAAAAACCCCTCCTCTTCAACGACCGATGGATCCTCATTTCCATTCCTGGTTCAAGCTGCATAAATTCCCTCCCCCCACTGTGGTTTTCATGTAGGCACCAAATTTCAAAGCCGCCAGGAAAAAAACATGGCACCACCACTTCGTTTTAATCTAGTGGCCTAAGAGATACACCTAATGTATAAATACCCGAGAGAAGTCAAAACCAGATCTACAAAAAGTATCTTTTCCTCTCCCAAACCAAACCCAAGCAATCCAACATGGATCCAAAGAAACAACTTTCATCCCAAAAAGGACCCGGCGGAAAGCACTATCCCCAAACGGGAAATTCAAATCTGGGCCCCGCATCCTCCTCCTCATCATCGAGATTCGACAACGACGCGTACACCTGCACCAACACTGAAAGCCCACTCCGAACACTCAAGTTAGATCTAAGGTTGAAATCGGTTTACCTGCCTTCAAGTTATCATTAACAGTATCACTCTCAATCTGTTTTGAACCTGTTACATGACCGCTTAAATACCACAACACCACAACACCAACCAGAAAAAAAAAAAGAAAAGAAAAGAAAAACATGTCCACTCCCGCATCAAAAACAAGATCCTCCACCCCGACTGTCTTCGAGCAGCAAAGGGAGGAACTAGTCCGGGAGATCGCAGTCGTTAGCCTCCCCCCCACCCTTCCAAGTTGTCCCTCACCCTTCCCTGAAAGGGATAAAGATAAATAATAATGCTAACCCCCCATACAAGGGTATGGAGCAAGTCCTTCAAAACATCAACCGCCTAAACCGGAACCTAGAGAGCATTATCGCAGTAAGTTACTAATCCTATCCTATCCTATCATTTCCCATCCTTTCCATCTCGGCCTAGGTCCAACATCCGAAATCAAACAAGAGGAAAAATCTAATTGGATGACAGGTCGGGAATGAATTCGGATCCGTCGAGGCTCTCTGGTCCCAATTCGAGAACTTCATGGGCCGGTCCCGGGAGGAAGTCGAGGAGAGCGGGCCTCGACAGAAAGATGAGGTTCATGGTGAGGGGGAGAGTGAGATGCGTGATGAGGAGGAGGAGGAGGGTGTGGGGAGGCGGTGATGAATGAATATGATAGAGAATAAATAAGTAGTAGTAATTAATGTGAAACGACCATGATACGATAATAGATTTGGGATCGGGATTAACTAGACTAGAATGGAGCAACTTCATACCATCGCGGTCTCTATATCAAGTGATTCATTAACTACAGTGCGGTGTTTGAACAGTTTCTGTAATCAGGTACATGGGCTTCCGCTCGCGCTGATAAACGCCTATCCTATGCATGCTAAAGAGTGGTCTTCGGACCGAGTTCATGGCAGACATCAAAAATGGATAACAAAAATCAAAATGGGGGCCAAGAAGGAAAAACATATAAGGTAAAAGGGCTGAAAAAGAAGAAGAAGGAGGAGGAGGAGGAGGAGGAGGAGGAGGAGGAGGAGGAGGAGGAGGAGGAAAGGTAAACGTGTCTTTTGGGGAAAGTGTCGTCAAGGTATAGCATCATGAAGAAAAAAACTAAATCAAAATGCCGCCGGTTTCCAGTATGCTTGAGAAAGAAGTCAAGGACTGGGTAAAACATAAGAAGAAGAAAATAGTAGTGTGGTCATGGTGGGCGGCGGCCTCGTTACCCGTGATCAAATCGTGCTAACAAACGGAGCATAAGAAAAGCCAGTGAAGTCGATGTTTAAAGCAACCAGGCTTTGCAATAATACGAAGGAGAGAGGTCGTTAAGGCGGCGAAAGGAAGAAGAAGAAAGTTAAAGGTGAAGAAAGTGATCAAACTCTACAAGATCTTGCAGGTTCGCTTCTTGACCTTCTTCCCACCGACAGCACTGGGTTTCCCACCACTGCTTTGCTTCGGTTGGGTATCCCAGCATTGTTCCTCAGCGGACACGACAGTGTCCACGGCCATTCGGAAGACATCGTCGACTCCACGCATCTCCTTACTGCTACATTCCACATATGAAGCGTTCATCCTGCGCGCTACAGTTTCACCCTGTTCGGGTGTCACCGGCGTTAACCCTTGAGTTTTGAGAAGCTCAATGCAGGTCCGTTTATTGCGCAGGTCTGACTTCAAACCAACAAGTATAATGGGGGTGGTAGGGCAGAAATGTAGAACTTCGGGGTACCACTATTTTCAACGTTAGACAAGGCCATTGGTATCGCGAGAGATGCTTCATACTTTATCCACGACATTTTCGAGCGATGCAGGGCAGTCGATAGCAAAGCAAACGAAGAGCAGGTCTGTCTCTGGGTAGGAAAGAGGACGCAGTCTATCATATTCCTCCTGGCCAGCCGTATCCCAAAGTGCTAATTCAACTGTCTTTCCTGATCGTCGATGCGTGGTCTGTGTGATATAGTTTTCGAATACTGTAGGGACGTATTTCTGAGGGTCATAGTCAGGATCCGAGTCCAAAAACTGGCACTATCTCAGGAACCAGATGCCAACACTCACCTCCGGGAAATAGCCTTGCGAATAGCTAATCAACAAACAGGTCTTGCCACAACCGCCGTCTCCAACCACAACAAACTTCTTCGAGTAGGCGGGCGGTTGAGTAATATTTGTAGCTTCCGACATCCTCCCACTTGACATACTGGTATCGGTACTGGCTGTGCCGTTGCTAACCCTGACGCTCTGGCTGCGCATTCGATTTTGTCGTGGTGTCATGGACGGAGGGGGGGTGATCAAGGAATGGCGCCTTGAGGTCGGGTAATATTGGCGATCGTCGTACATTGGCTCAGACATGATGGCGCTGAAAATTCAATGGAATGCGGTACCCAGCAGAGAGTCAAAAATAGGATAGACTGGATTGTAGGTCACAGTGCGATCGGGGATATTAGCAATGGCTCCACAGGTGGCACGTTGTCCTGCAGTCGATATAGTCCGATCTTGGGCAGCAAGGCGATGAGATTCGGGAGAGACTCAGAGGTTGGGTGGAAGAGATGCAAGAAAGATTTCCAAGGTGAGTCCAGCACGAATTAAGAGGAAGGAATAAAGGGATGGTAGGCTCGAGATTCTTTGTCCACGTTGAAAAAGGCCATGGCGGCTCGAACGGCGAGGCCGATTGACGCTGACAGACACTCCGAGCGGCTGGTGTTTACGGGTTGGGGGGCTGCCATGGCAACGCCGCCAGCCAAATGACGCACCCTGGTTCCGCTGTCACTCCATCGCTGCACCAACATCTCCCAGGAGTCCCAGCTCTCTCCTCACCATTCGTCTCCTCCCAACCCCTCTACCTTATTTTTAGCAGGTTCATCTCAATCCACCGCCTTGGTTGGCTGGCATCAGGTCCCCCATCCACCGGCCTGGCCCGTGGCTCCTCTTTTCAGCTCTCCTCCTCTCATCTCTCCAACCCTGACTCGGCTCCGATCTTGAAATGAATCAGATTGACTAGTGTGCCTGGACTGGCTTGGAGAATCCATAATTCAATCTAGACAACCACCAATAGCTTTGGTTGATTTGTTCCGCAAGGCCTTTGCTCGTTCCCCGACCTTGTTTCGGCCACAAACCGGGGGGACATGGCTCGTCCTGTATCCCTTACAGACCTCCTCCAACCATGTCATTATGGAGCCGTTTCCCTAGCAAGAAACCAGTTTGGTGTGGGCAGTCTAACAAGGCATCTTTGACTAGGTCGAGCACCAAGTTCCAACCCTTGCTACTGATGTAGGCAGCAAAGTAAAACCAACAGTCCAAACGTATTTCTGCAGTTGGCCCGTGGATATGGTACTCGGTGGTCATTGTCCCGTATTGGTATTCTGTAGGCTTAGACCTCCTTTATTGGAGTGGGCAATATTATGTAGATAGTTTATCTCTTTCTTTCGCCCAGCTAAATCCCATACATAGACCTCGAACATCTCCTGCAACAAACCTTTAACTGGCGGTAGGACAAAGAAGAATCAAATACGCCTCGTATTCGTTTGGGAAGTTAGCTAGGTATGATTGGCTCCAGCGAACGCCGATGAGTAAGCGCACAGCCGGAGTCTTGCCTTATCGTCCAAGCGCAGTCGAGCGCCAAGGATGAAGCCTGCTCAATGCCGCGGGATTATTGCGACTAAGGCCACACTGATCTGCCGTCAACCTTTTCTCCTGAGCATCGTGACCATTTTTCTTTATCTCCTTTTTTTTTTCTCATCTTTTTTCGCTCGTCCACTGGGAAGACTGTTGGCTGCGAATCAGGGACTCACTCCTTTTCTCTGGTTTGCTCACCTCTTGCTTATCGGGGAATGCCCATCCCGACGGCCTGAATCTTGGAAAAACGCTAGGGCGCTCTATGGGGGGAATCACCATCACCACATCACTTCGATTTAATCGGCTTCTGACAGCATGGGCAAAGGGGCGAATGGTCAGCCGGACGCCGGGCTGAGGAGCGTCAACCATTGTAGGTTATGTCGCGAGAGATCTCAAAACTACAGACCAGGCAGGACACTGACCTCACGCTTCGCCCATTCCTCCAGACCAAAACCAACTGCCATTTTGGCGTTACTGGCCACGACAGAGACTCCTCCCACTCGTCCGGTATGAGACGCCATACTTGGCCTGGTTTCAGGAAAAGATCCGCACTCCGACACTAGATTCTTACTTTGCGTTCACGGCCAACCTCGGCACGCACACCTTTTTCATGGTCTTCCTCCCGATTTTGTTCTGGAGTGGATATCCGAGCTTAGGGCGAGCGTAAGTGCACACGCGAAAATCGCGGACAGGCGTAATGAGAGGGCCGGGACTATATTGGCTGACCATGAAACTTGCTTAGAATGGTTCATTTGTTGGCTTTGGGGGTCTTCTTCAGTGGCTTTATTAAAGACCTTCTCTGCCTCCCACGCCCACTGTCCCCTCCTCTTCAACGGATAACCATGTCTGGTTCTGTGGCTTTGGAATACGGATTTCCGTCGACCCATTCAACCAATGCTGTATCGGTCGCTGTCTATGGTCTTGCCCTCCTTAATAGTCCTGATTCGACAATAAGCCCTCACCTTAACCTATTCCTACAAGTCATCACGTATATTTACGTCACCTCTATCGTGATGGGCCGGTTATACTGTGGTATGCATGGGTTCTTCGATGTCATAGTCGGGGCTTTTCTGGGTGCGCTCCTCGCATTTCTCCAGTACGGCTTGGAACCCATGATAGACACCTATGTTCACTCTGGCAGTGGGAAGCAGCTCACGGTGGCCGTGGCTCTCATTCTTACCCTGATTCGGATTCACCCTGAGCCTGCGGATGATTGCCCATGCTTTGACGATAGTGTTGCTTTTATGGGCGTAATGCTTGGGGCGCAGGTGGCCTATTACAATCTAGCGACGGCCAATGCCTCGTGGGACTCCCCACACCCAGGAACTCTTCCTTACAAAATGGAAGACTTTGGGGTGGTTAAAATGAGCCTTCGCCTTGTCATAGGTGTACTTATGCTCTTCGTTTGGAGGGGATCTATGAAACCTTTCCTTCTCCGAATCCTTCCCCCAGTCTTTCGTGGGTTGGAAAAAGTCGGTCTTATTCTCCCTCGACGATTCTTCACCAAGGCTTCGTGAGTGATTCCCATACCCCGTCCACCAAACCAATCATTTACTGACCTAATTCAAGGCAATACACCAAAGTACCCTCTCAACTCAAGGATCACGAAACTTTCCCAAGCTTTTCCGATATTCCCTCGATCATTACCAACCTCCGCCATCCAAGGCGACGTGCAATCTCCATCGGGCCCCAGTCGGAAGCCGATGCATATGAAACGCTGGCATATCGTGAGAAGCGGAGACGTGAAAGTCTCTCAAATGGAAACCGGGGCTCTCCGGCAATCGATGGCCGCCACTATGATCCACTCGCTACTGGCGGCGAGTCCCTGAAACTGTCCCGAAAACCATCCAAGCTCGATGAATACGAGCACATGATGGGAACCGGTGGCCCGAATATTTCCAGTGGGGTCGACGTAGTCTCGCAGGCCTCCACCGCCACCGAGCCGTTCCCCGAGTTTATAAATGAGGAGCGCGAAGAGGAAGCCGTATTTGCGCAAGTCAAACGGCCACGTGTGCGGTATGATGTGGAAGTAGTTACCAAGTTGATTGTCTATTCTGGTGAGTTACTTTTCCCTCAATGCAAGAAGACCCTGTAGTCTAACACATTCTCCTATAGGCATTGCCTGGATAGTAATTTTTCTATCGCCCCTCCTATTTGACCAGATCGGTCTGATGCCAAATTAACGCGAAACAAGGATGATGAGTTCTGAATATCTGGTTCAGCCGGCTGGGCCATACATGTCCTCGGTGTACGAGTAGTATAGTTGGGTGGCTTTCTTGTGTACATATGACTCTTACCCCCCCGGTTCTTGTTTAGATTTTTTTTTCTTTATCTCGCCCGATCCCCTTTCAATCTTAGTTCTGACGATGACAAAATCTATCAAAATTGGAACTTGCTATGTATTTTGTTCCTACTTTTGATAATCAAGGACGGATGTGCTCCAGCATCAAACACGCCCATAGATTAACAACAGACCGATCATATCAACAGAAGCTTAAGAGAAAGAACCAGCGAGGATAAGCCAACAACTAAGAGAGCGAAAATATTAAGCGAGGAAGCACTTCCGGGCGTGTGTATGTTGGTGGTGGAATCCCTGGCCTGTTGCTGTGGTTTAAGCTTCGCTTAAGCTTCTAAGCAGGCTGACTCCGCACATTTCTTCCGGGTGGCATTTCCGCCGGCGAGGATGGCAAAATGACGACCTATACACATTATAGTTATCAAAGCCCTTACAGACCACCAGCGGCGAGGTCATACAAGACTCGCTGCCCCAGTCCCTGCACTCTCGCCGGCCGTACTCTACCTATCATCGGTCATAAAAGTGACACCAATGTCGTTAATGACAGCCAATAGGACATTGCAGCCCTGCCTGCCTGCAGAGATCCAGATTTTAGTTCTAGAAGCCTTACTCTAGGATGGTATCAACAAATTTTTCGATGAAATCATGGGCGAAGCACCGTTCGATAATGACAAACAGGAAAACCAGCTGGCTGGACTCGGGATGCGTTCATTCACGCGTTGGAGTCCTATCCACCACAGTAAGAGGGGACGGGTAGCTCTCCGTCATAAAGCATCTTTGGCATTATCATACAGCCCTTAGCATATATATAATAAACTAAATAGAGGTTACTCTTGTACTCTAGGTGATGATTTTAATGAAGTTGATATATCCACGTGACCTCTGCAACTGGTCAAGCCTCAGCCTCAGCCACTAGGCCCAAATAGGATGGGCCCTGTGGCTCCACCTCATTCATGATTTCCATTTTCGTTTTCCTCCAACTTTGGCTGCTGCTGCTTTGCTTGTTGCTTCGACTCAAATCCCCTCACTCCCTCCTCCCCCACCATTCTGTGTGTTTGGCCGTTTCCATGGAGAGTCCGCACACTGACGCAATTGTTGCGATAAAACTTAGGGCCATGGAACTTGCCCATGGCCAGTGAATCCCATTCCAGTTGTTTTGTTTCCTCCCTCACACCATCTCTCATCCTCGCCCTGTTCCTTCTCCCCACCCTTTGTTTCTTCATTTTATCTCCAACCTCGCTTTTATCCCAGTTTATCTTGCGAGGTTTAGCCACAGCTACAGCCTCTTCAACAGATTTCGATCCATCTCCTTCCACTCCTCTGCGACCGAAGCGCGCGATGGCGACCACTACCTCCGCCCAACAGCCGGAGACGGAGGTGGAAGTAGAGGATGTAACAATGAAAGACGCGAGCCTCATCTCTCCAGGTACCCCTCGCACTGGAGTGTTTGATTCTCCATATGATCCTATGGATATCAGCCCCGCCCCCTCTACCATCCAACCTCCGCAGGTCTCTCAGGCATCAGGCTTCGCGACCGATGAATATAGCATTCCTTTTCATCCCGCATTCTCCACATTCCAACCACGTCAGTGCACCGCCGAAAATCTCCAGAGCACTAGCTTCCTTGGTCCTCAGACTCGCAGCCCCTTCATCCGAAGCCAACTACGGTTTTCGCCCAAAACCCGAGCTCCTCTACTCTTTCCTGCTCCTCTCCTCCATAGCCGAGTCGCACAATTGCAGCCGTATCGAAAGCCCGATCCGTTCGGCATGAGGATGAATTTTGGTCTCCGTTCTTACAATAACTATTCAAAGCCGTTATTCGGCCCTCAAACGAAGGGAGACAGCATCGCGCCTTCCACGCGGGACTCCTCGTTTAGCAGTGTTGATACACAAAAGTCGACAGAGCACAGCAAAGCAAACAGTTTTGATTCATCAACTTCGGTCTCCACAACCACAACGCAGTCATCCCAATCGCGCAAAAGATCCATTGACGAAGAATCCAACAGCGTAACTGATCACACTACCTCCGACGAGAATCGTCTATCATACAAATACCGTCGTGTGAGCGAGGAGGGGCTGGCACTCAGTACAAATGAACCCCTCGAAATCTTTCGCAATGTGAATTCCGACAATAACCGCGTTTTTGAAACCTTGGATTCCCGCCCATCAGCAGGTCAACTAACTCCTGTTCAACCTACTCTCTCTTCTCCTGGCCAAATGCCACTATATCCTTTAAATACTCCAGAAAGCGCCGTTACCCCTCTCACTCATCAAGTCCCTGGCGGTTGGCCTTTGACTCCTTTTCACATGCGAACGAACACGATGGAACAGCCATCACCCACTCATAACGGTGTCAATTATTCAGCCAGCGATGCTATGATGTCCGGCGCCCTTCCTCCGCCTTCTATCTCAGAATCTCCTGAAGTGCAGCCAGGCCTCCCCGAACACCAAATAAACGACACCAATGCCCCCAACCCAAATCAACCGTCAGACACACTTGAGCGATCATACTGGGCGTCATGGTATGAATCCATGCAGAGGGTGTACGCTATGCACAGCGGCGTAACACAAACAGTCGCAAACGCAGTCAGGTGTGCGGTCTCGATTGCTGGTTCCTGCAAGCAACGAGCGCTTGGCCTGTTCCGTCGCAATCGCGCTCCTGCGCCCCTTTCTTCCTCCTCTTCTTCTTCCTCGAGGCGTTCTCCAACCCGTGGAAACATTCGTGCGCTGCCCGAAGAGCAACAACGACGGGTAAGAGAGCACCGGTGGCGAAGGGACCGAGGATATCCCACTATCGAGCACTATCCGTTCCCGAACTTGTCATTTGACATACCACAAGCTCCCCAGCCTCTCCCGGAAGCTAGAGATGAACCAAACATTGAAATTGATAATGAAGTGCCAGCTACGGCCGCTACCCCCCCTTCACGCGCCTACAAGCGTGGTAATCAGCTACGCATCTCTACGGACCGTGGTAGATCGTCCTCGGCGAAAAGCCCGAGGCGCAAGGAATCTGGATCAGGAATCCGCAAAGCGTCGCGAGTTGAGCCAGTAAGCCCCCAGCTCAAGAATCGGATGCTCGGGCGTGCGAGAGTTCGGGATCCAGAACGTGCTTGGCGTGAACTAGCTCTTCTTCAGGTCATTCGCCATGGAAAGCTCGGAGCTCTGAAGGAGGTCACCGATAACAAGAAGGCTAGCGGTCCATCTACTGCCTCCGTCGCGGCCTCCGGCCAACCCGCGCAGGATGAGATCACCGACAACAAGAAGAGTACTGGTCCACTTACTGCTCCAGTCGCAGGCCCTAGACAACTCGCGCAGGATGAGAACAAACCGAAGTTGACAAAGAAACCTAAGCAGAGGGTTCGCTTCAATGAACCTCTTGTGACTGAACCTATACGCGACCTACCTATTGTCCCGGAGCTGGCCCCACACCTCCACCCATCGCCCAAGGTTGGGCGTTCCGACGACGTCAAGGAACTATTAATCGAGCAAAAGGAGAATATTCCCCCACCCCCTTCCGTGGTCCAAGAACCCAGTCAGGTTGAAGTTCCTGAAACAGCCATTATTGATCCGTGGTCCCAGCCCGCTGAATTTCCTCTTGGGCCAGCTGTCTCTGCCGTAACCCTTTTCTACCCGGTCTCAAAACCGCTTCCACCTGGCCGAGTAGAGTCTATCTATGCAGATCAATGGCGGGAGATTGAGGAAGAGGAGAAGCGCAAGCAACGCCCTATCAGAATCCGTCCAGAAGGCCCTGCTGTGCGACCCCTTCCGCCCAAGTGGGAAGCTCGCGTTCATGAAGTAATGTCCATGCCAAACAACAGACAGATTGCCACAACGCTGTCTGGAGATCCGTTGACCAAAAAGGACCTTGCAACGTGCTTCACCCCAATGGCATGGCTCAACGATGAGGTTATCAATTCATACCTGGCGCTGATAATTGATTATCTGCGCCGAGCGCATGGAAATGCAGGGCGACATGAAAAGCCTCGATTCCACGCTTTTAACTCTTTCTTCTTCTCAAATCTTCGTGACAAGGGCTATGACTCGGTCCGTCGATGGGCCACTCGCGCCAAGATTGGCGGCGAAAATCTTCTCAACGTGGACACTGTGTTTGTTCCGGTTCACAACAGTGCTCATTGGACTCTGATCGTGGTTAAACCCACTGAACGCACGATCGAAAATTTTGATTCACTCGGATCGCTCTCGCGTCGCCATGTTGCGGTCGTGAAGAGCTGGCTGCGCGGTGAATTGGGCGCAAAATTTGTCGAGGACGAATGGACGATCCTCCCATCCGTCTCCCCACAACAGGATAACGGCAGTGACTGCGGTGTATTCCTCCTTTCCACGGCCAAGGCAGTTGCCGTTGATATCGAGCCACTTTCTTATGGTGCGAATGATACAGTCCTTTTACGCAAGAAGATTGTGGCAGAGCTCATGAACGGGGGATTAGAGGGGGATTTTGATCCAGCTGGCAAAAATGGCCAAGTTCTGCTCTAACCACTTCTTCACTCTCTCTCACTCTCTTGCTCTCCTCCTCGCTTTATCAATTCCCTATGGTGTCTCATTTACACATGTGTATAGATGAGGAGAGTACCAGACACCACACACTTCTATTCTCTCCCTCTCCTCCTCGCTCTATCAATTTCCTATGGTGTCTCATTTACGCATGTGTAAGATGAGGAGAGTACCAGGCACCACCTCCAATGAACCTCTTCCTTTCCACCCTCCCTCCTCTCCTCCTCGTTCTATCAGTTTCCTACGGTGTCCCATTCATGCACGTGTATAGATGAGGAGAGTACTAGACACCACCTCCCACTCCATAATTTTTCCCTTTCTACTTTTCCCTCCCCTTACAACATTGCATTCGGGTGCGTTACATGAGAAAACTACGGCAGCATGATCGGGCGTGATATGAGTGTTTTTGTACAAGTCATTTTCACTTCGTTTTGTTTGTTTTTTTTTCGTTATGTTTTGTTTTTTTGGTTTTCTTTTTCCACAGCTCGATTGTGACATCAGCGCGGCGTATTTTTACCAACTTCCCTTCGGGTTTTCCTCTGCGTCTCGGTTTTCGGACTTGATTTTATGGTTGAATTTGGGATACCCCGTCGGTCGAGCTAATTGGCTACTGACTTGAGCAATGAAGCATTTCGGAAGGGAGTTTTCGTTTCGTTTCTTTTGCCTTTGTTGTCTCTTCTTTGCTCTGCTTTTAAGAGAGAGAGAGAGATGGAGATGGAATTTCTTCTCTGGGGTATTTGCCTGTTGATACAGAGACACAACTACAATAACTACATGGTTTCATGTACATACATTTGGGTTACCTACCAAAGACCGAGATGGATAAGGAATAGATGATTGATTCTTTGATAATAAAAGTACAGACGAGGGTAATAAATAACAATCCTCCGGAATAAGAATACTACAGCCCGTCCAGAGTACACGGTCTCATACATCCTCTCTGGCTCCCCACAGGAGGGCTCGTATAATTCCCAGTTGAAGAAGAAACATTATACGCCAACTCGATCCACTCAATCCCCATGTAAACACTCCCACCGACATCCATATCCCCTGTCCAGACCCCGCCATCACTCCATAGATTTAGCGCCACGAGACTCGGCTTATCCGGCACACTCAGCTTAATCTCCGTCTGGAGCTGGTTATCGGCATACCACCGCGTCGCATCCGGGAACCAGTCCATGCGGTGCGTCATCCACTCCGTCCACGGCTTCGGCAGGGTCGTCACCGTGCGGCTCGCATTGGGGATAACCATATCCGTGACGGGGTCATAGTCCGGCTGGTTAGCATAGTGGACCGTCCGCGGCGGATCGGAGGTGAGGATCTCGACGTCGGATTCGCACGTCGCGGAGCGGTAGATGAAGATTCCCGCGCAGGCCCCACGGGTGACTTCGTCATGCTGCGTCCCATTATTCTTGATCCTGTCCTTGTGCATGCTAGGGTCAGCGTGGAGGAGATACCCGGACGCGGGGTCCTGTTTCATGATGCGCATGCGCACGCGCAGCGAACAGTGATAGATGTTATCGATGCGGGTATCGATCTCGGCGGTGGAGGAGTGTTCGGGGAGTCTGGTGGTGCGCAGGATGAGCTCGGTGGTGTTGAAGGTGGTGTTTCTGGCGAAGAAGGCGTTCTCGTCGGCGTTGATGCGGGTGACGGCGCTGATGGGGTTTTGGCCTCGAGACCACGACTGGGAGCGCCAGTCGGTGACGAAGGGGGTCTGCGAGAGGGGGATTGTCTCGGTTGCGAAGACGTTTGTGCGGCCTGCGGTATTCTGGGGGGGGGCGTGAGAAGGGGGAATGGGCACGTTGCGGAAGTCCCAGAATTTGTAGTGGGTGAAGTAGTCTTGTGAGGGACCCGAGACGATGTAGCAGTCGCAATGGGGGTTGGTGATGGGGGCGCAGAGGGTGGGGGAGGGGAGGAGGGGGAAGAGGGAGAGGATAGGGAGTAAGAATGGGGGTCTCATTGTATATTGAGTTGGAGATAGAAGATCGGATGTAAGACCGAGTTATTGAGGCGGGTGTGGAGGGTTGATGGTGAGGCTGGAGTCTTGTGCCGGAGGAGTATATATTCGAGGGTGGAAACGAGCAGGTGCAACGATGGTGGCTTCCATCACACGAGGTTGATCAGACTCAATTTAAGGAGATGATGGGATTTACCGATACCAGTGGAGCTTGATTTCTAATTTATTTATCGTCAGATGCATTTCCGGTGCTGAAGAGCGAAGTGGAAAAAGTGGCCCAGTTTGTATGGCGAAAATGTTCCCCCGGAATCGCGCACAACCACACCAACGAATGCGCGTCTTTTCGCTGCCCACCAGCGGTCGGTGGATATATGTGGGCATGATTGGTTGTCAGCCACGAAGCTAGCTGTAGGATACACTTCATGGTCTATACAGCAGTAATGCCTTCTTCGTCACTGGGAGGCATCCTGGTTCTTCTACACTGGCACTTGATGCGTGGGTCGCTGGATGTTGGGGGAAGGCGTCGCCTCATGTTAGCGAAAGGCGCTGGAAATCCTCAGGTAAATTCTTGACTTAGTATTTCTACATTCTATACACCCTCTTTCTTAGACTTTACTTTATTCCTCTAAAATCCTATTTCTTTTCTTCTCCTTCTCTCAATTTCTTAACTGTATTTTCCCCTTCGTACCCACCTCTACACCTCCCATATTAACCAACCCGCATAGATATCCCCATGTCATCGCGACGGCCAATCTACTTTAACCCATCTTCACTGAAGGAGAAACCAAGCTTCAAGCCTGTGGATGGCCTCCTTCAGTTCCACCAGTCCCTGACTGGCTATGAGCCCACCCCTCTCATTCCGCTCCCATCACTGGCAGAGGAGCTCGGCGTTCGTGCCGTTCTCGTGAAGGATGAGAGCAACAGACTGGGTCTCCCCGCATTCAAGGTCCTAGGAGCCTCATGGGGCTGCTACCGAGCTGTTGCCGCACATCTTGGTCTTCCGACTACTGTGAGCCTAGAGGCTATAGCAGCACAGGCACAGGAAAAGTCATTGACGCTCTTCGCGGCTACGAAGGGAAACCATGGCCGAGCTATTGCATTCATGGCCCGAACATTGGGAATCGCGTCGAATATCTTCGTTTCTGAAAGTATGGATCAACCCACCCAGTCACGGATCAAACAGGAGGGTGCGCAAGTCACGACTATCAAAGGTGACTATGACCAGGCCGTGTCAGAAGCCCGGAGGATATCCCAGGAAGTAGAGGGAGGCCTTTTTATCCAGGACACGGCGTTGGATGGGTATGAGGAGGTCCCTGAGTGGATCGTCGAGGGGTACTCGACTATGATGGCGGAAGTCGACAGCCAACTGGCCCAGGGGGGCCTTCGGGGTAATGTCATGGTCACGCCTGTTGGAGTGGGTAGTCTCGCAAATACCGTCTCAATGTTTTGTAAGGCTCAGGACCCCCCGATTGCTGTAGTTGCGGTTGAGCCTGATACTGCGGCTTGTCTTCAGGAGAGCTTACTGGCTGGGAAGTTGACCCCAATCGAGACTTCAGCGACGATCATGGATGGCATGAACTGTGGGACTGTATCCACAACTGCTTGGCCAAATCTCCAGCGCTTTGTCGATGTTAGCGTCACTGTATCCTGCTACGAGACCCACCGTGCTGTTGAGTATCTGGAAAGACAGTCGATCAAGGCTGGACCCTGCGGCGCTGCGTCGCTTGCAGCGTTACGGCGTCTTGCGACCGAGAAGGGCGTGGGATCACCGCTCCAAAAAGACTCGGTGGTTGTTCTTCTCTGCACCGAGGGACCACGAGAATACGCAACTCCGTTTGATGTTGTGTCCGACGATGCCGTAGAGTTGACTCGCATCTTGACACAGATCAACTCCTCCAACCCCACTCTTTCTTTGACGGATGGGGCAGGAGAAACTCAGATAGCGGACTACCTGGAGGCGTGGTTTTCACACCGCGGCATTGAACGCCACCGGGTCGAGACGGTCCCTGGACGGCCGTCGGTTGTAGGCGTGCTCCGGGGATCGGGAGGCGGAAAGTCCTTAATGTTCAATGGGCACGTCGACACAGTCAGCTTGACGACCTACGAGAACGATCCACTTTCTGGCACATTGGGTACAAAGAACGGCAAAGAAGTCATATTCGGGAGAGGGTGTCTTGATATGAAAGGGGGTCTTGCAGCTGGCCTGGCCGCAGCTGCCGCAGCTAAAGCAAATCAATATCCACTGCGAGGGGACGTGATACTGGCTGCTGTATCCGATGAGGAGGATACCTCCCAGGGCACACAAGATATCATCGCCGCCGGCTGGAAGGCGGACGCGGCCGTTGTACCGGAGCCTACATCTGAAGCGATCGCCCACGCTCATAAAGGCTTTGTCTGGGTAGAAGTGGATATACTAGGAGTTGCTGCCCATGGCTCCAATCATATCGAAGGGGTTGACGCTATTCTTCAAGCTGGGTGGTTCTTACGAGCCCTCGAGCAGTACCAGCAACGCTTGCCGGTGGACGATATACTCGGGCCAGCGACACTACACTGTGGGCTGATCCAAGGAGGGGAAGAGGCGTCCTCCTACCCGGCCAAGTGCACTGTCACTGTTGAATTCCGGACAATTCCCGGACAGACAGAGGACACGATTTTAGGCGATATGCGGTCGTTGCTGGTAGATGTAGCCGAGGAGAACTCTCGCTTCAAGTCCACGGATCCTCGTATTACGTTGTCCCGCCCGGCTTACAAGCTCGCATCTGACCACCCTCTTGTGGTGACGGTGGCTGACTGTGCATCTGAAATCATGGGGAGTCGACCACCTGTGCAGAGCGTGCCGTTCTGGTGTGATGCGGCCTTGCTGAGTGAGGCTGGAGTCCCAGCTGTGGTGTTTGGGCCGCAGGGCGAAGGGCTTCATGCGAAGGAGGAATGGGTAGAGGTCAAGAGTCTGCAGCAATTGCAGGAGATATTTACCAAGTTGGTGCGGGATTTTTGCGCATGACCGACTGTGGATAGTGATGCATAGCATATTCTGTGTATATGGAAGGTATGGTGACTGTCTCTTAGAAAGTACTAGTACTCGTAGTACCTCGGTAGTTATTTTAGCACCAGCAAAGCCAGACAGCCCTGGAAGTTTACCAGAACAATAGAGACATCCTTATTATTATACTACAAGTAGTACTAAGTACCAGGTACGTACTGCCTCGGTATCAGAGTAGTAAGACAATCTCCTGAAGCAAGAGCCTGGAGGAAGACACCACCCAAAGAGGCAAGTGGGATGCACTCCGAGGTCTGAACCTGGTTCCCAGAATTGGCTCGGTGAAACTCTCTTTATAAAACACAGCACCCGATTGGCCTGGGTATCGGGATCCGCGGGTTACATCGTACCTAGTGTTGGTCATAGTCAGAGATAAATTACCAGTAGTATTACAATTACCCTCTCTGACCACTATTAAACAAGTGGTTAGGGGGGTATTGTATTGTAATATAATACACTGAATTTACTTGTTCTAGGCTTGGGATCCGTGCGGACATGCAGATTCGGCGTTTTCTGCCTGAGGGAAACTGGAGGGAAACATGGATGAGTCATCCACATTTCCGCCTCCCCATCGATAAAGAGTCGAGACCAAAAAATCCATTATCGAGCTTCAGCTAGGCTAGATATACGGAGTATTGAAGTTTTATTGTGCCGTGGTCCAGAAGCATGGACGATACTTTATATCCTACCTACAGCTTCTCTAATTCGTTGCAGCAACAACCTTGGGGTACAAGTGATCCAAGTGGGGTTGGAGAAAATCAAGCAAACGCCTTCCAATCGGACGAAGATTTATTCTTCGATTGGGATGCCTTGTACAGCCCTCAAAATGCTCCTTCGGGACCAGAGGCGGTTGATAGAGAATGGCTATCTTGGACACCATCGGATTGGACCGAACCGTCTAGAATTGTGCCCTCCGCGACCCTTACGAATGGCAATGCAGCAGATCCACTATCAAAGACTGATGATTTTGTATCGACGCCGACGTCACTACTAACCCAAGGCTACAACAATGTCACACAATGGCTGGATGGCGCATATCGTCCGCCAGCGCCTTGCAGTCACTGTCGCAGATATCGGCTGCAATGTCTTATCCTTCGCACGACACCCGTCAATCCAAACCCCGTCGCTGCCTGCTCGAGTTGTGTGGCTCTCTATCGTACCTGCAGCCTAGCCCAAGGCGAGAAACGCCAGGCATCTGGGTTTGAAACCACTTCACCTGTGCTGGGCCACCTTCATGGTGTGGCGGAACAGGCGGACGATGCGGTAAGTAGCTTGTTGCCTAACCTGGAACCACCTTACTAACAAGAATGTTTAGACAACTCCCATCCATGAAGACTGTGCTCGTCTCCCACGTACTGAGGAGACGAAAGAGACGAAGCAGTTTGTCCGTAAAGGGGCACGGGTACTACGAGAGTGGTTCTTTCAAAACAAGGAGAGCCCGTATCCCTCCGAGGACGAAAAAACTCGGCTGGCGCAAGAAACTGGATTTTCTCGACAACGAATCTCTACATGGTTCGCGAACGCCCGGCGCCGCCAGAAGCAACGACAACAGCCTGCTCCTTCGCTTCAGGTATGCCGCACTGGCTCACCGATGCCTACCAGCCATTTGGCAATGACCCCGATGGAACGATGGCAAGCATCTCCTCCGGATGACGAGCCAGTATCCGAAGCTGCCATTCAAGATGCTATTGCTTCTACATCACTTAACTCTTCGGGTGGATTCGACCTTCAAACTCGGACTGAATCATATTTAACGGATGTCTCATCTGGCCTCGAAGACGCATCGTTTGCATCGTCCGTCTCCAGTCTAAGAAGTATATCCGAAGGGTTATCCGACAGCGCCTCGTCTGCGTGGAGCCACCAGTCTGGAGATGCTGGTCTCCATCTGCCCTCTCATCGTAGACGTCCTTCAGCCAGGCCACGACGGGGTCGACAACGACAAGCACCCGATGATAGCCGATTCCAATGCACTTTCTGCACCCAGTCATTCCAAAAGAAGCATGATTGGTCCAGGCATGAAAAGAGTATCCATTTGCCTCTGGACGTCTGGATCTGTACACCCGACCTTAACCAACTCACCCCAACAGATATTCCCCTCCTACAATGTAGATTCTGTGAGTCATCCCCACACACGCCGGACCACTGGGAGAGTCACGACTTCCGGGAATGTTCGCAGAAACCTATCTCAGAGCGCTCGTTCAATCGCAAGGACTATTTATGGCAACATCTCCGCAAGTTCCACGGCTGCACCAGGACTCCTGTACCGGATCTCGACGCCTGGCGCTCCTCACTCGGTGATATTCAAAGTCGTTGCGGATTCTGCGGCTTGTTACTGGCGTCATGGTCTGCACGCGCCGACCACCTGGCGAGTCATTTCAAAGAAGGCTCTCGCATGTCCCAATGGACAGGTGATTGGGGCTTTGATTTGTTAGTTCTGCCCAACCTGCGGAATGCGATCTCGCCTTGTGAGCGGGCATTTGTAAGTACGGCCTCTGATAGTGTCATCTAGTAATATATACTGCATAAGGATTCAAATCTCATAGTAATTTAACGATATTCTTATCCAAACCTGAGTAAACCACTTCTTTCATCTTTTTCAGGCCATCTTGATGGTCCCATGTGGATCGCGTAATTCGGAAAGGAAAAGAAAGTGCTGGGAATGGTAATACTGATACACCTCGTAAGGCACATGGAGAATACGAGACACGCTAGCTTCCATTCATGCAGGATGACGCTAGGACGCCGTGTCTGTTATTTATGGTGCCCAATGATGGAAGCGCCGGCTGCCTCACATTTGGTGGCGATAAGCCTAGAAATGAGAGTGATTGGCTAAGAGCGAGTCAGCTGCGTTCGGTGTGCCGGTTGCCCCCCCTTAAGCCCTTTAGGTTGCGACGGACCCGTATTGTCACGGCTCCACTGCCTGTATTGTAATTTTAGTTGTTTTCGACCTGGAATCGAGGATGAGCTCTGGAGACGGGGAAAAAGAGAGTTGTGATGATTATTAGCGAGGGGGGAATGGCGGAGATGTAATTGATCGTTGTTTGGAGCAAAAAAAAGAGTTATCCAAAGAACGGTCGCATGAGTAATAATGAGTGATAATGAGAGCGTCTACTGTCACCAGGGAATTCTGGTTTGGGCTGATCGCGTTGTTGTTGCTGCGTAGGGCCAGGTGGTCATCCACTAGCGCCGAAAAAGGAGGGGGCGCTAATCCCTTTTCCCAGTTTTCCTTTCACTCGCACTTCCCACTTTGTCTCCCCAGCCCTTTCATCTCACATCCCTTTCAGTCAGTCCTCATTTCTCCTCCTACATCGCTCAAGACCCAGCCTACGACTCAACCCACGCCCGTTGCTATACCTACCACAAAATCCATCAAAACCACCGTCAAAATGCTGATCTAATACTGTTGGGTGTCTACAGACCTAAACTTCTCGCTTGAAGCCACAAAAAATCCCCGTTCTGTCTGCTTGAAATCGAATTCGCCTGTCTACAACCCTCCCAAGATCATCATGACCGCAACCCTAGAACGTTCCCTCTCTCGAACTTCGAGCATATCCATGCCACTCTCCAGCCCTATGATCTCTCTCCGCCATGAAACTACCCCACCCAGCCTAGTCGATACTTCCCTCTCCCATATCCATGACCGGTTGACCCTCCTCGACTCTCGCGTTCTCGAGCTACGCTCGACCGTGTTGACAAAAGACGGTTATGTTGAACGACGAAACCGCGAGGACGAACATCTCCGCCGGGAATTTGAAGCCCACCGCTCGATCAGCAACCGAATCGATCTCAACGTTGTTGCATTGAGGACCGATGTTGATCAACTCAAATCCGGGATACTCCAACTCAAGTCGTCTCTCGGTCAATCCGGCAACGAAACCGTCTTCCTTCGCAGTGATGTCGACCGCTTGTCGAAGAATGTCGACCAGATCCAGGCCGATGTAGAACATCTCCAGACCGACGTCTGTGGGTGTCGTGTTGAGATCAGTAAACTGCATGCAACGATCAGTCAACTCCGTACGGATCTCATCACACTTCAACATGAAACATCACGACATTTGAACTCGGTTTTCGAGCGGTTCTCGTTGATTGAGTCCCGGATGAAGCATTCGGAACGCGTGCGGTTCAACTCCCTTGCTCATACTTGTCATGCTCCCATTACGCCTGTTCCCGTTGTCGAGGACAATGGCTCTCTAATTTGGCCGGAGTATTTCCCACGCACCGTGTGGAGATTCTGGTGTTTGAAGAAACGCAGTCGACGTAAGTCGTTTAATATCTTGATTGGATTTCGTAGATATGAAATCCCCCCTGGCAAGTCCTAACGAAGATCTAGTGAACCGATTGATACAACTCTCTGAATTTTACCAACTTGGAGGGTATGAATACTGGGGCCGCATGCATCAAACTGATGTCATGTTCAGCGATAGCGACTCGAGTGATTCCAGTGACTACCCCTCCAACCTGAGCAGAGCCGAGGCCGTACGCCTATACCCTGAAGCTGCACATCAAGCACTTGCAGCAACCCTCGGTCTCGTGTACTACAAGATCAGGAATGAAGTCGGCGAGAACCCACTCTCTCCAATCCAACCCCGTCCTCCAAAACGCCAACAAGAGGAGATGGCTTCAGTGACGTCAAGCAGTAAGCAACAGAAGCCTGTCAAGATTGCCCGCCGCCCGAATAACCTGTCGCCGACCGCGCTCCACCGCCTGATTACTGGTCCCTCATTGGAGTCCAAGTCTCTCACCTCCGAGGAGTCTGACAAGCTTGGATGGAACGCTCACTCGGAAGCTTCGGATGAGGTCATGAGCAAGTTGCGAGGGATTGTTTCCGAGGAAGTCGGAACCATTCTCCGCGCACTGGAGCGTGGCCGCAGGAAAATGCAACCTAGCCGGTCGGAGCGCATGAACATGTCGCCCACCGGATCGAAGGCTCCTACCGAGGCAATTCATGAGGACGGACCGATTCTGGATGGAAACGGTACCGTCCCAACGGAGATTTTATCTCCTGCTTCGAGAAGGATGGAGAGAGTGGAGGACCCCGATCTCCCTGATACAGCGTCCGATACGACTAGCCCGCTTACATAGGGAAGCCACACTTGGACCCTTGTTTTTGCTTGGGGATCCTGGCTTCCTTTGTACGAGAAATGGCTTTTCCTATTGGATACTCGGCTCTCGCCGAGATCGTGTCTTCTGCACAGAAGATGCAACAAATCCTGATTCAGGATGGGCCTAAGCCCTTACTATTGCACTACAGGGGTGATAACCCTGCTCTCCCGTACCGTAGCATTCTTTGGATTGCACGCCATCGGTTCCCTCGCAGGGAGAAGACCAACCGTCCTTGACGGTCGGACTTTATCCCACGCAAGCTTTAGTGCCATCCGCCGGGAGGCTGCAGAGCATTGCTTGCATGGACGGATCATTGAACCAGTAGGTCATCGACTTCACTGGGTGATCCTCAACGGCCGACATGGTGAACTGGTAGCATTGCTAAGTTTCATCTGTCGATGCGGTCCCCGGATGGAGTCGCTTTTCACATGACAAGGCGCCCCAAGGCGTTTTGCGAAGATTATGTTTACAAAGATACCCTTGCATCCATCTGGAGTTGGACTTGATGCTTACATGGAGTTTTGGTTTTTGGCATACATTTGTGATTTATTGGTGTATCGGAGTTTTTTTGTTTAGCGAGCAAATGAGCATTGTGTTGACCACGCCATAGCATTGACTGTCGAGCGCCTCGAGCCCATTTGCGTTTGCACTCCGGACAGTGAAACAGCCTTCCCTACGGGCGAGAGCCGGAGTACATCCAAATGCGACCCTGAGAACGTGACTTGTATCATAGACGGTAGACCGACACCCTTTCTGACCTATACTCGAGCTCAAGGTGTCGAGCCAATGGCTGAATCAAGGTAATGCCCAATGACCCTTATCCTATTCTATAGTTGGTATATCGCAGCAAGGCTATTATACAGGGAACGTTTATGAGGCCCTCATTGCGTCGTGATCGGATCGGTATTGGTGTTCAATAGATCCTTCTCCAACACCTCCAAGACCTTCCCCTCGTCGATCTTTCCTATATCCACCGTGCCAAGTAAAGGTTGGGGTTGATTGTCCCAGTCGTGCGTTGTGATTTCATCTGCATCTTGTTCTGAGTGGCCGTGTGTACGCAGATAGTCCTTTTCCAGAATGAATTTGTTGTTCTCTGTTTGTTCCTCTAGTAGATCGTGTAGCACGTATATCGTAGGAAACTCCAAGACTGTGCGTTCGCGGAGCGCAGCAGCGAGTGTTGTACTTGGATGTAGGGGGATGAGAACCGGCTGCTTGGTGGTCGTCCGCGGGCGATGAAGGAAGAAGTAGAGATTGCGATGAGATGTTGGTTTATCGCTGGTTGTTTCTGGTGATTCGTTGCTGGTGTTGCTCCCTGTAGCTGGATCCTCTTGTAGCGCTGAAGACGACTCTGCTTTATCGGTCTCGGCCACTTGCTCCTGTTCCTGCTGCTGCACCTGCTCCGTATCCTTCTTCCTCTCCTCCTTCGGTAGAGGATACGCTCGATCGAACGCCTCCGCGATGGTCCAGATCTCCGGACAATTGCGTAACCTCTTCTCCCCGTCCGCTGCAACCCACTCAACCGTCCAACTCAGATACTTGTTCCTATTCCAATCAGCACAGCCCAGCATAGCCGCCCAGCACAGCCAGGGAAGGGAAAGCAAGGATACAATCACTACATACCGCTGATTCCACCTCGACGTATTCCCCTTATTCCTACTCATCCCCCTCGGCGCCTTAATAACCCTCACCCCGACCCCCGCTGCCCTCCTCACAAACCCCCCTTCCCCCTTCCCCATCATGCTCCTGGGATTCCCCGCTTCCCTCTTTCTCTTCCTCCCGTCCTCTGCACCTGCACCTTCACCTGCACCTTCCCGACCGTGATCCAGCCCCAAAACCTCCAGATCACCACCCCCATAACTTCCCCCGGCCGAAACATCCAGCCCCCTATTCTCGGCGTCTCGTTCCGCCCGCTCGATCCGGCGCTCGATCCCCGTTAGGAAATTAAAGTCCCGGTCAAAGGCCGATTCGGTGGCGAGGTCGTTGCGGCGCAGGTACGCGGCTGGGTCGCGGGTGCCGGTGCATTGGGACCAGAGTTTGTGGCGGCGGGTGCAGGGCAGGGAGCAGGTGCGGGTTGAGCAGCGGGGGCAGCGGTATTTGGGAGGGTTGAGGTGGCTGTTTAGTTAAATTTGTGTTAGTTGGGAGTGGATGTGGGTGTGGGTGTTGCTAGGAGAGGACGGACCAGATTGTGCAGAGGTCGGTTAGTAGGGAGTCTGGAGTGGCCATTTTCTTTTTCTGTGGGGTTGGTTTGGTGAGGGATCGGTGATTATATAGGGGGTTAATATGGGTGGAGTTGAAGATGGATGAGAGGAGGTTGAAGGTGCTCGAGAGAGCTGGAGTTAAGATGGGGAAGAAAAATAAAAACGAGGCTTATCGATAGCGGTGTTGCTGCCTCGGTGCCTCAGGCGAGGATGTTGACCTACCTAAGGTACTTACTTACTCTTCCTCATATTCTTACTGGTCGTTAACTGGTCCGATTACTGTTCATCGGCGCTCGAGTGACTAAGGGCCGACATATTATAAATCAAACAAAACGACATCTTTGCTCATGTTTAGCAATCCATTCTCATCTCGTTCCCTGGCGGGACATTAGTAACTCTGATTCTTATATATTGGGAGCTTCTGCCCCTCCTTCGCCAGCTTCAAGGTTATCTATCCTATCTATCCCTCTCTTTCTACACCTCTCGCAATCACCTTGGCAGTACACAATGGCTAAACCATTCGCTATCATCGCCGGCGTTGGACCAGGCACTGTACGTCATTACCTTAACTACCCCCTCCCCCCGCATCATCCTCACTCCCCGCTTATTTGCCAATATTAATGAATCAAAAGGGAGCAAGCATCGCCCGCAAATTCGCCCAGTCATACTCGGTCGTAGTCCTGGCTCGAACCAGCGCTAGCTTCGAGCCTCTGGTGAACGAAATCAACTCCGCCGGCGGCGAGGCAGTAGGCATCAACGCCGATTTCTCTGATTCCGCGAGCGTCAAAGCCGCATTCAGTAAGATCAATGAGAAATTCGCCGGAGTGCCTCTTGCCGCCGCGGTGTTTAACCCCGGCGGTGGCTTCGTTCGAAAGCCGTTCCTGGAGTTGACGGAGGAGGAGTTTGTCAATGGTTATAACAGTCAGGGGTATGTCCCTCTCTACCCCTCCCTAGGACTCTTCTTTCTCTCTCTCCCCCTATGGATGCGGTATGCTGATGAATGTACAGAAAGGGAGGCTTCAGCTTCGCACAGGGCACACTGCCCCTCCTGCTCGAGGCCAAGGGGTTGTCGCATCCGCCTACGTTGATCTTCACCGGCGCAACAGCCAGCGTGAGGGGCTCTGTGAATTTCTCGGCCTTTGCGACGGGAAAGTTTGCCCTCCGTGCGCTGGCGCAGTCTCTGGCCCGCGAGTTCGGGCCGAAGGGCGTCCATGTCTCGCATGTTATCATTGATGGTATAATCGATATTCCTCGGACCAAGCAGTGGGCTGTTGAACATGAGGATGGGAAGCTTGATCCGAATGCTGTAAGTTCCTCCGATAACCCCTCGAGAGTCAAAGTTTCGGATTCTTGGATGCAAGTGGGGAGGACTCGGGCTAACGAGATGTAGATCGCGGATGCGTACTGGCATCTGCATACGCAGCCACGCACAACCTTCGGATTCGAGGTGGATCTTCGTCCGTATGCTGAGAAGTGGTAGGAGGGTGAATATTTTGGGAGAAAGCTATGCGCCCCGTGGGTAAACTGCGTTTCGTTCGGAGGGGGGGTGTCTGTCGATCGGACACGTCCACCCCGGACGGGGGTTTCATGTTGGTAGTTAATAAGATTGGACTCATCAATATGATTTTTCCAAGGTCAAGGCAATGGGATGACAATAGGTGTTCCGTAGGGGATATGGCTGAAGTAAAGGAATATCTGTCAGGAGTCTCAGAACATGTCGAAGCTAATATCAACAAATTACAGCATAATATTAATGCAGGGTTATGCATAGATGACTCATCACATAACGTCACCTCCCCGAATCAAAGCAGCCCATCCCAACATTCCACCACCTCCCCCCATCGCAACGCAATTCCACCACCACCAACACCACCAACACCACCACCACCATCATCAATACCAGGACTACTCTCGCCAATCGCAATGGTCCTCGATGATGCCTCCCCACAGGCATTCGAAAGTTCCCCAGGTTACACCTCCTCGGACAGCCTCTCCCCATTCGTAAAATACTACCCACTCACGATCAACCCGGAGCTCGTCACCCACCCGGACCTCTTCACCCTCTACTTCGGCTTCTTCGGGAAATGGAACTGGAACCGCAAATTCACGGCGAGTCTCGTGCAGCGCATCGAGAACGCCCGGGTCCTGGTGCAGCGCTCCCCGACACAAGACGAACTCGACGCCTTCGTCGCGCATACCTCGCGGAGCGTCTACTACCACCGTATCGGGGCCCCGCTGGGCGGGCTGGGCGGGGTGGCGCAGCTGCTGTACCAGGCGAGGAAGAGCGAGCGGTTCCCGCTGTATGCGCCGGGGTATAGGGCGGGGGCACAGCTCACGCCGCGGATGCTGGTTGATGCGGGGAAGAACTTTATGCGGGAGGATCCGCTGCTGGCGAAGCAGGTGCTGAAGGTGAGTATGGGGAAGATGTTCCTGTGGGTGTTTTTGGGGTCGTTGTTTTCGTCGATTTATGCGGTTTCGGTGGATACCACGAGTACGATGACGGATCCGAGGTTGAAAGCGTTTGTGGAGGATGTGAAGAGGCAGGATCCGGAGGAAGTGAAGAAGAGGAAGATTGAGGCTGCCATGGAGAGGTCGAGGTCGGGGTCGAGGTCGGCGGGGAGGCAGCAGGGGGAGGTGGAGTTGGAGGAGGGCCGGGTCCAGGATTACGACGGTGGTGTGGAGGAGAGGCAGGATCAGGAACAGCAGGGTCGTGGCTATGAGCCGTCGTACTCTGAAAGGGTGTCGTCGGCTGGACAGACTCCCCCTGTTGCCCCTGGCCGGGAAGAGAGTAGGGGAGTCGGTTTCTTCGATGATGAGGATGACGCGAGTCCCACCGCACCGGAATACCGGAGTCAAGACAAGAGTTATGTTTTTGGAAGCGCATGGGACCGGGTTCGTCAGCAGAATCAAGGCTCAGGATCGTCACAGTATGATTCTTGGGGATCTTCTAGTGGATCAAGCCCAGCAAACGATAGCCACAGCGAAAGGAAACAGGCCCAGGCTAACTTTGATCGACTTCTCGAATCCGAAAGGAATATTACGAACGACGGCGAATCTAGCGGGCAGGGTAAAGGTTGGGGGAAGTGGAGTTAGTCTGTCATAGCGTGGTATCTCATGAAAATGTACTATATGCATAGCAATATCTTGAACCTCATGTAGCAACCAGGTCCCACGAACTGTACACTGAAATTTAAAATTAAAGGTGGTGGGACGATTGCATTAATATCACTCAATTGGCCCTATACACATACGAACACCCTAAATAGGAGAAATATTAATATAAATGAAATCACTTTTCTTCTTATGCCCTTACGGGCAGAATTTAGATACGAAAATATCAAAAGGACCAGAAAAGGACAAGACAGCAACAAATCATTTATCGTCGCTGTAGCTCCAGGGGAAGAATAGAAAAATGCTAGCAAAAAAAAGAATCGGGCCAATCCTGTCCGTCTGTCTGTCGTATAAAAGCAGATGTGAGGGTATACAAAACGTCCACATCTAGAAGAAAGAAATTAAAAATAACTCAAAATCAACTTCGGCCCTGATGATATTAAAGAAAAAAAGCATAGGAAGAACGACGTGAATAATGGTAAAAACCAGGTTCACAGCCAAACACTAAAAGGAAAGTTCATAAATCGTTAGGTTAAATGAACAAAAAATGTCTTGAGCATCGAACTAAACAATAAGAAAATCATTCTGAGTTGACTCAGTTGGGTTATATACGGCCGCCGTCTGTTACGGGTATATGGTCTGAAGTAACCCATGTATCAGGACCACGGCTACTCCTCCGAGCGAGATTGCGGATTTTACTGGTAAAGCTTTCGTTCACGCTTTTCCCCCGGCGGTGCTCGAGGGACATTCTGCGGCGATCCCCAGTGCTCATTGGCCGCGCCTCTGTGCTCAAGGCTGGACCAGCCGTCATGGCTCGAGGAAGAAGCCGTCCAATATTCTCGTTGTCGATGACGATATCGATTGTCCCAGAAGACTCGCGGTGAGAACCGGTAGACATTGGGGGCGGAGGCGGTGGGGGTGGGGGCGCATGCAGGTGTTGGAGCTCCGGTAAGATCGGGGGCACGAACTTCTCTGTCATCTCGATATTCATACTGACTGGGGAGGTTGTGTAGTTGTTGTAGCCAGCTGCGGGGCCGAATTCCCGTGAGCTTTCGCGACGGTGATGTGCGTTGCGGCTCCGATCATTGGAGCGGCTTCTGGGGAGATTCGGGTTGAATCTCGGGTGCATTGGGATATCTGCAGGTCTGCTGGGGCGCTGAGGTTCGCCCACAGGAACAGACATGGATCGAGGGATGCTCTCACCGTCCGCCTGGTATCTTGCAGCACTCAATAAAATTTCACTGTCTGGTTGAGGGGGAGGCGGTGGCGGAGGTGGCATGGGTTCGGCGTCCGCGGTGCTGCTATACTTCGGGTGTCGCATAGCCCTAGGTGTCGCGGGGAGCCCGAGGGGAACGCCTGATCGGGATGAGTTCGAGTCACTACTCGGGTAATCTGGGGAGGTTTTGCTTGGGGGAACAGTTTGTCGACCGGAGATTCGAGCAAATGATTGCATCGAGAACGAAGGGCTCTCAAGGACAGGACTCTTAGTTTGTGGTATTTCTCCTGGGAAAGGGATGTTAGGTGCAGACGGATTCCGGGCTAAGGAAAGTCTTCGTGCCTCGAGCTCAGCCGCAGCGAGTTCTTTTCTCCTCTGCTCAGATATCCCTAAAGGTGGAAGAGTGGGGGAGAGGGTATTCCTAGCATATCCATTTGGTATGGTTACGATTTCCGGAGGGGTTTCAGGCTGGATCTGGATTTCCTCTTTCTCAAAATACTCAACCGCAGGTAGAGGAGTTGGGTCAGTCAGACTGCGTTCAGCCCCCGACCGCGATTCAGTATCGGGGCGGCTTCGAGATCTTGGCCGTGTTCGCCGGCCATCAGCAGACGGTTCTCGTCTTGCGCCAGGTGGGCGGCGACTCGTGCTTCGTTGGCGGCTCCTTCTTTCTCGGTCACTAGCAACCAGTCTCAAGGCATCGTCTGCAGTGGACGTGGACATAGGCACGGGTGATGGGGGAGACCGAGTCCTTGGGTCTTGCCTGTCTGTGCTGCGGCCCCGACTTCCAACATCATTATCTGCAGTCGCGCGGCTGGCGGTTTTTTGACTAGGCGAACGATTCTGACGACGCTCAGAAGAATTTCGTGAGCGAGGCTTCCGGACTCGACTGGCACTTCGAGCTTTGGATGACCGTCCTGTGCCATGGCTGGCGCTGTACTGAGCAATTTCTTCCGGGGACATCGACACTGGAGAGGAAGGAGACCTTTTTGCCGGCTGAATATATCGCTTTTCATTCCGACCACGGGTATCGTTTGATGCTGTTCGGCTCTTGTGTCTCCGTGTTGAGGTTTGACTCGCCGAGTCATCGGTGTTTCTCCTTCCTCGGCCTTGCGAGCGACCGCTTGAGTGTTTTTTCATATGGTAACTTGCCTCATCCAGGCTATTGATATATGGGTCAATGCTCTTTCCACTGATACTAGGGCTTTTGGCTGTGGAGAAACTATTAGGTGTCGAGGCAGGGCTCCGGAAACTGGCCATTAGTCCATCTTGCGAATCATGGTGTGACAATTCCCCGGGAAGGAAATGTAGCTGCAACCCATCCGGCTTTCGGTCTCTCGTACTATTGCCGCTATTTGATCGTTCCCTTAGGGCGTCGAAAATACCGGGAGCCGGCGACGGAAGCCCCTTGATTGTTGCAAATTGGTCCGCAGACCCTTGAACAGCTGTCTGAGGGCTTGGTTTGTGGGATTGATCGGGGTCGTACTTCGCAGACGGTAGGAGCAACCCGAGATCCTCGTCTTGATCGCGAGGCTGGCTCTGGCTGTTGTCGTCCGATGTTGAACCATAGTCTACCAGTTTATTGGCTTCCTTAGGCGGAAAGGTGGGAGGGTGGACGTCGACCGGAGTTTCTCCAATGGAAGATAAGCGTTGTTTCGGGAAGCCTGGTGTGCCTGCCCGTGAATTCATTGCATTGTTAATGCTTTGAATGCTGTTGAGCTTATAGGAGCCGAATCCCCCCGGCGAAAGAGCAGATGAGCCACCAGCGGACTCTGCGATGGGAGTCACTCCGGGAGCATTGGTAGGTGTTCTGTCGTCGGACTTCAGACCGGGGAACCGGTACCTCTGATTTGAGTGCGCGTCGAACGTAGTGATCAATTTCAAAGCCGGGGCCTTCAGTGTCTGTCGGGGGTTCACTGCGTTCTTTGGCTGGGAATTCGGACGCAGTAAATTCGGGTTTGCATACGCAGGTTCCGGGGACGCTAGTGGTGACCTGCCAGGCATCATTTCCGCAAGCCCGGCTTGGTAAACGGCAGGAGATGCCCAAGGGTCTGGGGGCTCGACTCCTGTGCACATGAAACAGCGGATGGCAAGATGTTGCTGGGAGTGGGCAACGACATGCTCTCCCCATCGCCGCACTAGGTAAGACTGTCGTTGCCAATCCGTCGGCAACACTAAGGAGGCCATCAAGATAGCCTCCATGTAGAAGTTTTGCGACACATAAATCTCAATAGCTTCATCCCTGTCCCCGAGTCCCACAAGTATAGTCGCCGCCGTGTGAACATCACCGATTTCGATCAGCTTCTGGGCAAAAGCTTGCCCGACTTTATTCGCCTGTGATTCGCCGGTCATTTGGCTCATGGCTAGGAGCATCCAGTCGGTAACCGATGTCGCACCGGAGCTGATCATGGATACCATGTGATCTGTGTCCGACTCACCAATCCATTGGGCGAGGAGAATTGCAGCTGGACTGCCAGGAGGATGACGGTATACTGCGGCACAGATTAGCTAGTTGGTTTTTCAAGCTAAAGGATCATATACGTACGTTCATCCTTGATCAATCCTTCGATGTCCCCGTCCCACCCGAAAACCATGCTGAGCATTTGTCTTCGCAAATCGTCCGCTGATAAATGACTTTCATCAAGTGGACGGTGCTGTCTATACGGGACGTCGTTAAGGCGCGCACGGATGAACGGGAAAAGATCGACATTCTTGTCTGCCGGGCTGAATTGAACCTCGTTTCTCAAACGCGATCCAGGGCGCGAGCTCTTGGCCGACGACATTGAGACCGATGAAGCGTACGCAAGGGAGGGTTGAGGTGTTTCCCTCCCCGCCGAGGTTATAGAAAATGATGTCGTAGTATGTGCAGATTTGGTTGGAGGTGAAAACGGCATTGGTCTATATTTGTCTGAGGAAGCCTTCGAACTGACGGAATTCGCGTGGCTGTGGGATGATGCCGGACTGGCTAAATCAGCCCGCTGTTGTCGAGCAGAGTCGATCTTGCTATCATATGGTGTCCGTTTATGCTCAAACATAGATGATGGTTCTTTTAGAGCGGGGGGATCTTGTAACATTCGGGGTGACCTTGTACGCGCTCTAACTTGATCTAAAGCCGCAGTCATGGAATTCGTGGGGGCATGTTGCACATTAGCCACCATTTGCAAGGTCTCCAGATCGTACTGCTGTACAGTATACTGAGGACCCAACGTGAAAAGCGAAGCGGTGGGTCCATAGTTAGCAAGTCCACGGGGGTTCTCAATAGTGGGAATTGGCTCGTAAGTTATGTGTTTAGTCTTCACATCCCATGCCCATGTTTCGCTGCAAATTACCAATCAGCTGAGCGGCTACATTTGCAGGTTGGACGAACTCACCCATCGAGGAACTGCACAATTTTTCCGTTTTTAGACCAGGCCATCCACTTTGGCTCCAACGACGAAGAGGCGTCTGATCTTTTTAAGACTCGAATAACTCGTGGCGCCTCCTTCCCCGGCGGCTTTGAAACACTCCATACCCTCAGGTCTCCATTGGCTGACAGAGTAGCCAGCATATCTGACTTCTGCTTCGATGATGATGCATGCCATGCAAGAGAGACAATCGCGGATGGGCCGCGAGACGTGGTCATAGTGTGTAGGATAGTAAAGGTAGGAAGAAGAGTAGCGATTAAGATGGAGCCATTTTGGTACCTGATCAAGCTATGTTAGTACCCCGAATAGCAGAAATCTTCAATGGAAGTTTTATGACGCACCCGATTGCATAGGTTCGACAATCGGTGGCTGGTGCCAATGCCGTAATTGGGTCAAAGATGGTACGACAGGAAATGTGCTCCTGGGAGGATGGTTGAAAAAGAATCACGTCGCCCTGTTCATTCCCTACGCATAGTCCATCAGCTTCGATTCTAGCTGGCCAAAATCAATCTTAGGGCGGAGCTTACCAAATGCTATGTTCCCATCCTTCATCCACGAAGCGACTTTGAGCTCCTCAAAGGAGGCAAACCGTGCGATCTCCTTCCCCGTAAACAGATCCCACACGAAAGCCGTCCGGCCGGTATCATAGCTGACGACGAGCCTCCCCGAGCCCCGCTCACTGACATTGTCGACGGAGATAAAGCGAATATTATCCCGGTGGTTTTCGAACCGCCGCTCCAGAGCTAGGGTGTCATGGTGGAGACACAGGATTGTAGATCCCTGGGCATATAGAAAGAATGAGGCAGTCGAGGCGCAGGCTTCAAATGGCGAGTCAGAAATCTGCGACTGCGGCGTCATGGGAGGCGCCATTGGCTCTATCTTGGGAGGCTTCGAGTCGGCGATAGGGTTTCTGTTCCATATCAATTCGACCATTCTCTATACCACACCAGCACCAGAACGCTAGGAAGCTATAAGCTCTGTCCCTCGTCCAACCGGTATCCGGATCTTTCCCTGCAAGGTTCTCTCTTATCCCAAACACCAGCTCCCCTCGAGAATTCCGGTGGGTATTTTGCGGACAATCGCCAGGCGCTTAGTTTAGGGAAAGGCTGGCGACGGGCAGACTGGTCTGAACAACGAACCAAGGAATTGCCGATGTAGCGGAATAAGAAGTGTCAGAAGCATCACCGCGTAGGTAACAAACGCATTGACCAAGCGCAATTTCGGACTTCGAAGAGTGCGAGCAGAAGACAGATCTTAAGAATTTACGAGAGTGAGGCACGGTTACAGCTTGGAGCTAGCACCTGACATTAAAGCAAAAAACGATCAGCAACTAATTCCCCGGAGGAAGAGCAGAAAGAAAAGGCAGCCAGCTGTACAAACAGCGGTATGGGAAGGTGGCGGGTGGGGAAGAGAAGGCTTGTACTATACGACGTAAGGAATGTCGATATAATTGGTAATCTCAGGCTAATTTGGGTAGACTTGGAAGCGAGGTGAGCGAGCATGCAGGTGAAAAGCAGCCAGAGATGCAGGTGAAAGGACGAGAAATTAAGCGGACTCCCACGTTTGTGGCATATGATAACGACAATAATAACGATAATGATTCTGATAGATAATTCTGGAGGCGGAGGGGGGTGGGGAGGGGAAGAAAACGGGAAAAGGGAGTGGATCGGCGGAGAAGAGTGAGAGCAGTTTAAAAAAAGAAAGAAGATAGCGCGCGGTAAGAAGAGAGAGGGAGGACGGAAATAGAAGAGGCAAAAAAAAAAAAAAAGAAAGAAAGAAGGATACGACACGACACGAAAGCTACAGGGACGAGAAAGATGCCAGGATTATGACAGACGAAGCAGTCGTTGCCTCTTATTAATATCAGGTATCCCCGTTCTCTGCGGGATGGTTTAATATATCAATGACCACCAAACAAAAATGAAAGGATATTTGTCCATAGATTCAGACAAGTTTGTTCCATAGAACCTCGAGAGGCAGCGGCAAGAGTCGATCCAAATCTCCAGCCATCAAGCAATGAGAGCTCGTGCCAAGAGGGGGTAAAGGCGCTTCGCTCAGGCAGGGGGCGCATGGAGAAAGATGAGCAGTGTGTTCGACGAGTTAATTAGCGGACAAGAGCACAGAGGACCCATCGTGAGGCACTGGGGCGAGCAAATAGTTCTGACACAAACACACCAACGAGCACGTCGCAACAGGACATTCATCAAACTCCTGTCTGTTAGTATACTGCTAGGCCAGGACCGCGGGGTCGTCGTTGAGCGGCGCTGTAGCCAATTGTCGTACCGTCATGGGCAGTTCTCGTCGAGGAATCTCCCGAGTAGGTTTTGCAGCGGAGCTCCCAATCTCCTCATCGCCGCTGGCTCAGCACCACAGCCTTGCTACGATTGACATCGAGTAACAGAGTATCTAGGTAGATACCTGCGAAGGTGTTGTGTGCGGGACGATTGCTGCATGATCCGGCCGGGGCTTTCCAGGGACCTCCCGCGCGCTCGGCCGCTGATTGGCCGCCCCCATGCAGAATCGGGTTCTTCACTCTGCAGCTGTATCACCCCGTGTAGCCAATCAGCGGCCGCAATCCGTCTCTCACCAGGCCTCAAGTGACCCAGCACGGCGCGTAAATCTCCCTCCAGCGAATCCTGGCGATGGACCACCACTGCCCGCTCGCCAATTGTAAGGCGGAGGCTGGAAAGGATCAGGTCTCGTAATGTCCGCAACGACCGAATCGCAGCCAAGAACTCCCCTCCTCCAAGGGCGGGCCGGATGGATCCATGATGCTACCTTGACTAACTTTGATTGAGGCCGATCTATTATTATTCTCAACGCATCATATCTACCTATCTGGAACGGAGAATGGCTAGGTACGGGCGTGTTCTTTTAAGCGGTGGACACTGGAGGCGGATCATGCCACAAAAAGCAACTATCAGCTCTACCTAACATCAAGGATCACAGGCTATGTCGATTACAACATCATGTGCAAACTCCCGGCACTTGCAACCTGACCCGACCAGAGATGACATCAATAGCCACAAAAAATACCTAGGTAGTCGTTTCAGGAGCTCTCGGGAGCAAAAACCGATTGCCCTCATTGCTCTCGTGACTCGCATGAGTCGCATATCTCAGCCCAACACTTGCGATTTGATTTCTAACCTTCTCCTCCTTCTCCTGTCAGCCTAACTAGTGAAAAACGTCTGGTTTTTGATCTCGATAATCTTTTTTTTTTCTAAAAAAAAAAAAAGAAAAATCATTTCTTCGGTGGAGATGCGATGTGATGTGACCAACAGCCAAGCGTTGTGAACTTGTGATTGTGCCATTATTGTGGCAGGCCTAGCGTCGGTGCAACCAACACACTGCGGGGATGCTGAAGGAGCTTGGACGGTGATGAAGGATTGCTCTAGCTGTATGTGATAAGAGCAATGATCTCCACCGCTTCAACTCCCATCATGATATGAACTATGAGGCTCACAATCTAACCCATATTGTTCCCATCATGATGTCTACCAAGGACTCATTCCAAATACTTCAGTCTCATTCCGGTTAATTATGCTCTCCTGAAAAGCACTAGGCCCCAAAGCGAGGATGGGTACGGAGTACCAACACAAAAGCTCTCATCTAGGCCTAGCCTTCATTCACCAAATCCTTCGTCTGACAAATTGGACTTGGTGACGCAACCTAAATTGTCGCAAACCAAAATCTCCAATATTACTTACTTCCGTGTATTGCTGACCTCCCCTTTGTGTTTTCTTTTTCTCTGGTTTTATACTTCAGCTGTCGACGCGTGATCAGATATTATAGACATGGCCGTGTTGATCACCGCCGAAAACCGAATGACAGGCGGGTTATCGGCCGCTAGTGAAGTTTTGAAACAGCATTGTGTTCCTGTCTGTCATATCAACCTGATGGTCAGTTCATGAGGCCTGTCAACAGCAATCACAGCCCATTCCAAATACTTACCGAGAGCCAATTGAGAGATTTGTATCCCCTTTTCTCACACTTTTGAAGCAAGGACCAAGAGATTTCATTTGCCTCTGAATCAGGATTGTTGAACACTTTATCTTTCCAAATTCTTTTCATAAAATCGGGGATGGCCAAGGAATTGTGATTTTTTCTAGCTCTTGGGGATACTCAATCGCTAAAAAGAGAAATGAGCTCTGGAAGCCTAATCTAGATCCGTTGGGGGAAAAAATCGACACTTTGCAATATTATTCAACCACAAAAAGATGCCAATACGTCATAGCAACTTAACTCTAGTAACAAGCTAAAATTCAGTTTGAGGATAGCAATGTGCGAGAGTGATTCAAATCCCGGATCCAACGCCTCGCCTCCTACCTAGGTAGCCTGAATGTTCAATCCCACCTCAACCCATCTGGAGTCGACAGAGTGCTCTGGTAGTTGGGAAATTGATGAAAGCAAGTGACGAACATCTGACCGGAGCGGTTGCTCAGTTGATCGGATAGTACAAAGTGCAAATGTAATCACACAGATTTGCCCGATGTGCCGCACTTTACGCATTCGAGTCTAGGTATTTCGTCGAATCGGGGAATTGGAATTGCTCTGTAGAGTCTGACTCTACCCACGTTCTTCCATAGCCCCATGTTAGCCGCATGGTAGATTGATTTGCTCCCGGGGTCTGAATTGCTCAAAGAGCCAAGTGACTGTATAATACGTAGCCGGTTAGTTTCGAGAGAGAAAGAGCGAGGCACTGAAGAACAGCTACCCGTTTACCAGTAGGACCAGAAGCTCTGCCTGCTTGAACTCATCTTTATCAAGCCAGATCCCAATATGATACACCAAGGTGGGCCAGAAATAAGTCATGATAAAACAAACATGAATTGACTCTCGACGATAGAGGATGTAGATCCAAACAAAACCGCTGCTTAGGAGATGAGTGCTATGAGTACCTTGGTGTAAAACTGGAAGCTACATCCCAGAATCCAAATTTATAGTTAACCTTCCTGATCAAGCCGGGGTCTCAGCGACGCCCGGAGTCTGCACATGACCATTCTCACCATTCTCCTTCTGGCTTTCCTTCACACTGCGTTCATTCCTGCTCTGACTCGCAGGATCGAAATACGCTATGGCAACCATCAGCTCGGATTCACCGCTATCTTTCGGGAGGTTTGGCAGGTGACTCACGCTTCTCTCCGAATACAGTCGTCCGGATCCCTCGTCGGTTTGCTTTGTACGTGCCTGGAATGACACGGTGGAGGGTGCATCTGCGCATAACCAAATGAGTATCAAGAACGTCTGTCTCAAACAGGAAATTTGATAACGAAGAGGAAAGATACCGGTTATCCCACATCGCCACACTTCCAACTGCCCATTTCCATCTCACGGAGTGATCATCCCCGGAATGAATGTGATACGCCAAGAAATCGAGTAGTTTATCTTGTCGACCGTCAACATCATTCTCAGTATGTCTAATCATGGCAGTGGGGAAGAAGCGTGGGTAAGTACCTGATTCAACTTTCTTAAGCTCCGCAAACCCAGTCACAAATCCAGGGTTCACATTCAGCGCCTTCAATCCCGTCACAGGGTGTGTTCGCACTGCTGGATGATGCGTATCAATCGGAGGACGATTAGGGCCTGTGCCCCAGAGGTCGATAATGGTATCATCTGTGGCAGATTAATTCACATGTGCATATGAAATGGGTACATTCGAAGAACCGACATTGGAGCCGGGAGGTATGCACCGCATGTAGGCCATCCAGGAACTTCTTGTATGCGCTACTGAGGGCATCGTATAGTCCGTATTGAGAGACCTAGCAGTCAGTTAGATCAGACCAGATCATCCGAGTACCTAGCTCAGAAAGGTTCTATACCCAAGCAGTATCCCCTCCAACCTCAGGATGCTCCTCCATTCTCAGCATGGAATACGACGGTGCTAGCATGGGTTAACCTAACCATCCAACTCCCTAGGAATATAAACATCAACGCAACAACATACGATTAATCTCGAAAGACGTATCGGCATGGAAATCGCCGCTCGGCTGTTCATGTTAGAGGATAGACAAATGAAACATGATCAAGATCTTCTCACCCACGGCGTATAACTCAACATCTCACGATGATCTTCACGACTCCCACGAATACTCACAAACTGATCCCCAGTCAGTCATGAACCAATCACCAGTACCAGGAATCTGGATTTCTCACCTTTTGACCCTACACAGATATCATCAGCATATATTTCAACCCAGCATACCGTCATTCATCTTTCATCTTGATGTTTAATCAATACATACCTTCTGCGCAGGATGTTTATCCAAAATCCCTACACTCAGTCACTCATCAGCCCAGTTCAACTTCAGCCCCCTTCATCTCTCATCTCAGATATCAGGAAATAAATATAATCGCACCATAATGTTGAAACAACTCCACCTGCTTCTCCGTCGTCAAATCCTGATCTCGGAAGAAAACCACCCCCCGCTCCGTAACCAACGCCGCCAGCTCATCCAACTGCGTCCCGTTCAACTGCGACAGCTGCACATTTTCTAGCACTGTGCCCACGGACTCGGTGAGATCGACCCGTTTCGCGACAGCGAACAGAGCTTTCTTTTCGGGATCGGCGAAGAAGGCCCGGTCACGCGGTGGGTTGAGAGGTTCGCGGATAGGGTCGGGGGGGATATGTGATTGGATCTTGGGGTTAAAGTTTGGATGGAGGGTGATTGGGAATCCGGAGTCGGGGGAGATGTGTTTACGGGCTTCAAGGTGGGCCATTTTGGGGGATGTTTTCAATGGTAGGGGGAGTGTCTTCTTTGTCAGGGTTGGTGGTTTATCTGATATAGGGCTGCGGGGTTATATGCATTTATATCAGGGTCGGTATCGCGGATAAAGAGCAATATCAATTGTTGATGATGCAATTCGTGGCCCGACGGGAAGGATTGCGTCAACGTCGCTAGGGATTCGTATTCCTAGACGATTATATAGAGTCATTATCGCCGATTAGTTACCACTTCATCGCATGAGCCAGTATCTATCAAATGGTGCACTATGGAAATATGCGTAAGGTATGAATCCCCCGATATCCTATTCGCCCATTTATATTCAACGACTATAAGAGCGTAAAGGAATGCGATCAGTATTGAATTCGAAGACAGTCAATTGACCAGATGAGTGTCCCAAAAGAAGTGACTCATTGTGGACTGCAGTGCAGGTTGCTCGATATTCCGCTGGCAGCCAGATGATGGGTTCCTCCCCAGTTTTCACCCAAGGGTTCACCACAGATAACTGACAGGGATGGTTCCAAGTTGGTATAGAACATTGCTGTTCTTCGCCTGGTTTGAGGAAGCTATGAGGCTGGACAAAGCTTCCAGTGCCAGAGAAAACAAACTCGTCAGTGCCGTTAATCGCCATTGTTGTGCGCATCTGCCCACTGGCCACCTCCCAGAGTCGCACTGTGCCATCATCAGATGCTGAAGCCAGTAGTAACCCGTCTGGGGAAAATGTAACAGAATTGACACGATCAGTGTGTGCCACGAGAGTATTATGCAAATCTCCTGTGGTAAGGTCCCAGATAAATATGTTATCTTCCAACGCGCATGCTATCATCTGATTATTTGGTGAGAACGACATCGCATTGATCTGTGTCACACCGTCTTGCGCACCTCGACGCGCTTGCGTTTCATCCTCATCAAAGCCATTCATAATCTCCAAATAATTCTTCCCAAAGACGTCTCGAGCAGTATGCCCCGGAAAGGCTGGGCTGCTATCGCTAGGACCCTTATCTTTGCTCATGTTGATCTTCAGATGAGGGAGACCAGAACGCTCCAGCGTCGTTCTCCACACATGGACCCTGCCAGTGGTTGAGCAGCTCACCATGGTTTCACCATTGCTCGAGAAGGCACACATTTTGATGCCACGCTCATTCAAAGGCGTTTTGAAAACTCCCCTTTTCCCAGAAGACATATCCAGGAGACGTACAGCGCTTTCGCGTAAGCACGCTGCTAAGCGACCATTTGGAGAAAAGATGATGCTATGGAATGGACTCCAATCCCGCTTGGACCGGATTCTAATTTTTATCGTCCCATTCGAGACATTCCAGAGTATTCCAACCCCATTTGCATGGGTCGATGCAACCGACTGATCCTCATCGATAAAGACCACTGTCTCCACAGGACCGCTATCATCACCCTTCAAGATCGCCTTCAAGTTTCCTGTTTCGACACACCATTGGCGCACAGTCCCATCGGTGGACCCCGAAAATACGTGCCTTCCATCAGAGGAAAAGGTTACAGCATTAATGCTTGCTGCGTGACCCTCAAAAACTGCGCGCGTTATGCCGGTAGCGGCTTCCCAGAGGCACACTCTACTATCACGAGAACCAGATGCCACGAACCGTCCACACGGAGAGAATGATATATCATTCACGAATTTTGTATGGCCGTAAAAGGCGACACGCACACATCCAGTTGTAGTGTCCCATATGCGTATAATATCATCGTGTGATACCGACACGAATGATTGGCTATCAGGAGAAAACACAATCTTGCTGACTGGGAATATGTACCCCTTCCACGAATCCACGACTGTAAAATTCTCCGTATTCCAGAGGCCGACAACTTGGTCATTCCAGGTCGCTGCTACCTCATGGCCATCGCAAGTGAAAGCAACATTATGTGGCCAGAACGTCAGCCCTTCTTCTGCAGGATAAGGTAATGCGGCTTCGGATCTACTACGCTTCAGGCGAGGGCCAAACCCCAATTCGTACCCAGCACCAAGAGGTACATGGGAGTCGCTTCTTGTAACCACGGCACGTTGATTACCGGTTGACGAATCCCATAGACGAAGTGTATCATCCCTGGATATGGATGCCAAAAGCTGGCCGTTTGGAGAGAACGCAACAGCAGTCACCAAGTCTTGATGTCGTTCTTGGTAGTCGTGCGCTGGGGCTTTTGTGGTATCCCAAAGTCGTATTGTGCAGTCATCAGATGCAGAGGCTATGAGATCACCCATGGGTGAGAAGGCAATTGCCTTTACAGAGCTTAGATGGCCTTCCAATACCGTAAGCGGGGACCCTGTTGCGACTTCCCACAGCCTCACTGTGCGATCATTTGACGAGGAAGCTAAGGTGTGACCATTCGGAGAGAATGTGACGCTGCTGATACTGCCTGTGTGGCCGACGATTGTGCGCTCAATTGAGCCCGTAGAGATGTTCCACAGGAACACCTTTCCATTTGCCGACGCTGCTGCTATTAAGTTATCGTGGGAAAACGCAACGGCGCTGATCCAGCCCATGCCACCTTTCAGCTTAGAATAAAGCTTTCCGGTTTGCGTTTTCCACACGCGCACCGTACCGTCGCCTGAACCACTTGCAATAAGTTGGCTATTATCAGAGAATGACACATCATTGACCCAGTTTCTATGTCCCGCTAGGGTTTGTACGAGCTGTTTCGTTCCAGTGTCCCATAATTTAACCGTGCGATCATTAGACGCAGATGCCAGAAGCAACCCATCAGGCGAGAATGCAATAGCATTCACCGGGCTAGCATGGCTGACTAGTACACCGCATATACCTCCCGCGCTAGAGTCCCACAATCTAACGGTACAGTCATTTGATGCAGATGCGAGAAGCTTTCGATTAGGCGCAAAGGTGACAGCCTTTACAATATCAGTGTGGCCTTCCAGCGACACTTGTGTCGAACCCGTTGGGATATCCCACAAGCGCACCGTATTGTCATTGGACGAAGATGCCAAGATCTGGCCATCAGGCGAGATGGATACACTGGTGACCCAGTCCCGGTGTCCTTCCAGGGTTTGTATTAAGGAGCTCCAGTCTTCTTGCACTGGTGGAAGCCTGCGAATCCAGCTGGGTATGTGACCCTTGAATAAGTTTCGAATTATACTCTGCTCTGGGGCAAAAACCAAGGCCGAACAATACAGCTGCAGCGGTGCCATTTCAATCACAGTTCGGTTTTTCAATAGAAACCGACGAGTGTCATGAATAAGCTGAAGTATAGGCTGGTTTAGATACTCCTGCGAGTTGTTAGGAGTCACGCATTACCACTTACCAGGAATTAGAAAAGAAAACTCTCACCTTGAAGTTTGTCCCTAGTTGCATCAATAGTAGTAGAACATCCGTAATACCTCCTAGAAGGCTGAGAGCCTCGAGCCAGTGGACGAGATGCCGGTGGAAAAACACATGTATAAGTCCCCCATTTTCTACTAAATGACTGATCTCTTGAGCCGTCCTGGAGCCACCAACCGATTCAAATAAATGCTTGATCCAGAAACGGACGGCATAGGAGATGCCCATTAGGGAATCACGATTCTTGATATCTGAATTCAAAGCCCCAGGAAACTTCAGATCTAAAATATCCGTTTTGAGCGTTGCAGTCATCGTGCTTAACAATTGCACAAGAATTTTGCGGTGCTCTCGGGCAAGTTCAGATTCAAAAATGCTTTTTCCATTGCCGATGACCAAATACTCTTTTGCTGATTGATGTATAAAGCTGATGTGGTCTTCACGAATGGTAAGAAACGACCCACAAAGCTCAATTGTATTTCTCAGGCCCTCTGTGGAAGCCGTCAGGCGTGATGGGAGGCATGCAATCGATTTCAATTCCTCCACGTGTACAGGTCTATACGCGAGTGCCATCGCACGTAGAATTTCATAACAGACTTTCTTTTGACTGCTGCGCAGATGGCTGATCTGAGAGATCATGCGCCCATAGAGTGGGCCTAGCCCAGAAGGCAGCTCATCCAGGATTGACTCTGTCTCCCAACTTTCCGCACCTGCGAGTTCATTGCAGACCAGAGCTACCCAGAGAAATGTGTCACCGGACTTTTCTCGTAGCGCTCTTCTCACCTGTATTTTGAGATCCTCGTCATACCGCTTTTGTTCAGCTAGCACTTTTGTTTTGAATGTAATAAAGGCGTAAACTGCTTGAGAAACATCGTTGGCATTGCGTTCCAAATCCAGATTGAGCTGGAAGGGATTTTGTGACAGTATCTGCTCGATATCCGGCCGATGGCGGCTTGCTATCAGCCATTTGGCTTTTGAGGTAGATTCCGAAACGCTCTGAAGCAGAAGGCGAAGAAATTTATCCAGTCCCGAACCGCATTCATCTATGGCGTCAACGAGAAAGTACACGGTGGGAATGCACTTATCCTCGAGGATATTAGTCAAAAGAGATCGCAGGGCGAAGAACGCGTTGGGTCCATCGAATAAACCCTCCCCAGACGTATCGTATTCTGCAAGAATATGGCGCACTAGGGATCGATCCTGGTTGATGAGCATCCAGATGAGGCCACGGAGGATGGCAGCTGCGGAATTGAGCGTTGAAAGGTTGCTCTGGCAGAAAAAGTACGCGAGCATACCCTTTCCCCTGTTCTGCTGTAGATAGGACTTAATCTCATCTGCCATACCGATCATTAGCATGGTCTTTCCCTTTCCAGGGTCGCCTCTGATCCATAACAGACGAGAGCCATCATTGTCTCGCCAGTCTTGAAATTTGGGGTTACTAAGAACCCAAGAGTAACAATCCTTTAGCAAACCATCTTTGTCGCTTTCTATTCTTTGTCTATCATTTTCTGGATCGGTGATGAAGAGGGACCTGAGGCACTCGTTCGCTGTGTCCTCATTGACACCTGAAACTGGAGAAGGAGGTTAGTATAAAGCCGGGACTAAGTTAATACCCAGACAACACATGTATAACTGAGCTTTACTTACTGTGAATTGGCTCTATGTAAGAAAGGATTTCTTTGGCGATGCCCGCTGCTGCCGCGGCGGCATAGGGTTGCCAATCATCATTTTTATGCGAATCACAGTAGTCAGAAATGCCACGAATAACGAGGCACCCAAAATCGTTCATGAGTCCAGCAGCCTCCATTTCAAAACAGAGTATATCATCGGCATCCTTGCTGATTTTGTCTCTCTCTGTAGCATGTTTGACCACTCGGTTTCCCGATGCCACAAGCCCGTAAAAAACCAATGGTTCATCATATATATCCCGTCTTTTCCGCTTTACCACCTTTCTAGGGTCGCAGTTCAAGCATGTTGGCTCATTAACTTCATGCTCATAATCGGACTGGAAAAGAATATCTTCGAGTGGGTGCGGCCGCTCGTACTCTGTTAGTCGAGGGAATCTCTCCAACATCTGGGCGATGAACTCTTTCGCTTTATTGGACCGGATTCGGTGGTCCGACTTCATTCTCGATATCGCACTCCTCCATTCAGTCGGCGGAGGGCAAAGAAACCCTTTTCGTACAAAACCTGTAGGGGTTTGTTTTCCCAGATCGTATTCTATCACCCCTGCTGAGGTACCAGATGGTATGCTCATCCTAAACGAATGTCATTTTTCTCACTTGGTACCCCTCCTGCAATCCCAACTAACATCCGGGTTTCAATAGCAGGAAATGTCCGAACCAAATGCATTGCGACTGTCGCTGCGGAGACAGTACCCTGGGAGCCCAGTGGTAGTGATGCGATGACCACGTTGTGTCCACTGAGGCGACCTAGGATATACTGGTTTGTGTCTTGTTTGTCTCGCGACAGTTGCGTGTGTTCTTCGTCCAACATATATCGCACAGCACTCATCTCCAACTCCAGAGGGCATATTAAGGCAACTTTGTACGCATCGCGGGCTGGAACTTTTAGGCTTTGGCTCGCCATCTTGTATGCCGCGGTTGTGTACTACTCCAAGGTGTCTCAGTCAAGACCCAAGTGCTCCTCCCTCCTTCCTGCGCAATGTTAGTACGTGGTGCGGAATAAAGCGTGATTAGATAGATGCCCTAGCGGACCGCTTTATCTAGACTTTAAAGGGTCAACGTGAGGGTGCGACCAGATAGGGTCCTTCGCAGTCCAAGGTTAATACGTTTGGGAGCTCATTGGAACTTCAACATGTGGTAGTTCTTTTCGTTAAAGCCGTTAGGGTAAAATTGTCAACCCAGGCAGTCACGGGGTCATGGCTCTTCAAGGTCTACCATTGTATACTCACGGCGAAAGTATGTAGAGTGAGATGCCTGGCATTATGAGAAGTGGTAAGCAACATGGCTGAAGTTAAGGTGATCATGAAGGAGGGGTAGCTTGAAATGCCAACGGGATCTCATCATCTGAGTGGTTAGTCTAAGCCCCCACGAGGCTTCATCCTCTCCAGCCATCATCCGGACTGGCGTCAACAACACGAATATCGTGCTTATCTTCGCGTCTTCCACTTCAGGATTGTTCAGGATTGTAGGGGTATCATAAGAGGAGTGGGCATATCGTTTTGGATATCAACTTCGCCCGCAATAGGAGGCTTTATGCGAGGGCCCAGGCACGGGTTGTAGTTGTTCCTGTCAGATCCCTAAGGCCGAATGGCGAACTTTAAGAGCATAGGCTTCAGTAAGGTTGTTTGATAAAGTGGAGGCGCGGAGAGAAATATAATATTGGAAATGAAGAGGGAAGAATCACCTCCTAGACTGGGATGTAAAAGGGCAAGAGTAAGACACAACAGAGGAAGTCAAGCTATGCACATTCGCAAGCTCGCTCCTCCTTTTTTTCTCATTGCACAAATGAGCTCATGTAAATGACGCAGTTTATCACAGCATTTGATAGCAGCCTTGCTTCTTTTGAACGCGTTCACTTCCAGATCCACTACCTCGGATAACCGTCATTCTATACGACGACCCCACTTGCTCCAGGCACAAGACTTCCCAAGGTAGCTCCCGGGTTTATTCATTTAAAGAAATCCCCGCCTGGAGACATTTCTTCAGCCACAGGTGATTACAATAATAAACATAATCGAATTGCCACATCACACAACAGACGATGTACGCCTATTTAAGTGACTCCGACATACTCAAAAAGATCTTCGAGACCGAGATCCAGGACCCAATTGCCTTATCGCTGGTAGAAAATGTCCTCTCTCAGGCACCCTTTGTCTCTGTTCCTGGCGTACATAATGTCCGCGACATCAGCAATGTCAACTACACTCTTGCTTCTAACTTCCCGCGCATCATCCGCCCGGGCCTGATCTATCGTGGGGCAGCACCACCAGCCACTATATCCGACGAGGGGAAGGCAGCCCTGACCACCCTCGGCATAACCAAGATATATGATCTACGGCGCGGACATGAACGAAGCCACGCGCCTAGTCCTGAAATCAACGGGGTCGAAGTGGTTTGGGTTCCGTACGCCTTTGAGGAGCCACCGCCCAATGCTCAAGATTTTGCCCGGGTGGGCGGTGCTGGCGAAGCTTTCACGAAGATGTACGTGCGCTACCTGGACACGCATATTCCGATCTACAAGCTGGTCTTCGAGCATATTCGAGGTGATCCCCAAGAGCCTCTTTTGTTTCACTGCACAGGTAAGAACCCCCGATCCGCCCACCTGTTCCTTATTCCTAATCTAACTGCAATGAATATAGCTGGCAAAGACCGAACCGGTGTTCTGGCTGCTCTGATCCTGCGGTTGGCAGGAAGCTCCGACGAGGCCATCATTCATGACTACATGCTGTCTCGGGCTGGAATCGAGCCTTCGCGACAGAGACTAGAAGATATGCTTAGAGCTCACCACGGTGACGCCATTGTGAAAAACTCCAAAATGGCCAGCCTGTTCGGTGTGCAGGCACAGGGAATGATTGGGTTCCTACAGGCGCTCGATGAGACATATGGTGGGGTAGCGGGGTATTTGAAGACAAAGATGGAGTTTTCGGATAGGGACTTGCAGACAATACAGGACAATTTACGAATTTCGAAGGGGAACATGTGATAATCAGGCTGTATACAGTTCTGGGTCAGCGTTTTTGAGAAACGTATCCATAGGAAATATGAACCTTGATAGGGCCTTTTAAGAGGTTGGCCTAAACTGCTTCGGCCTGGCTTAAAGGTGTCGATGATCGCAGGAGAAGGGTCACCAATTCCAAAGGATCATATATTCTCTTTTCGGTACACCGCAACAGTGAGCCCACGATACGTTTATGCGGCAAATTGAAATCCATGCTGCGTGTTCCTTGTGTGCCTGTGAATTGTTTCTGGCTATCAGGCTTATCGGTATCTGATAAGACCAGAGCTAACCATTGCTAGCGATCACGTGTTCATAAATCTTGGTCGGCGAAATGTCGGTCCGTCGATAAGAATTTCTTTGAAGCCGGAATGAAGCTACTTGGTAGTTAACAAATTTTGACAACTTCTGCAACACTTTTTTTATTCATTGCTTTAATCAGTCACTAGCATCCATCTTCAAACTACTTAGAATTCCCAAGTCAGTCCCAACACACAAAAAAACTCGCTCTTCACGATGGGTGTCGCAAAGAAAACGAAGAAGTTCGCGCAGGTTCGTAAACCAACCCGAATCTTCCAACCCAAAACCTCGAGGAAACAGGCCGCTAAGGATGATGGATAAATAGATGAAGCGCACTATCAAGGCTCGTGATGAGCGATTGAAGAAGGTCTCCGAAAAAGTCAAGCCGAAGAAGCCAGAGGAGGAATTGACCCGCCACGTCCAAGCTGCTCCCACAAATATGTTCTTCGCTGCAAACACTGCTCTCGGTCCCCCGTACCGTGTGCTCGTCGATACCAACTTTGTCTCCCACGCTATCCGCGCGAAGACGGATCTACTTAAATCGATGATGGACTTGTGAGATTGCTCGTATCCTTCTTAAGTTAGTGAGGGACTGTCTGCTCATACTGTTTTGATTAGGTTATACGCGAAATGTATTCCTACCTTCACGGATTGCACAATCGCAGAATTAGAGAAGCTTGGAGAGAAGTACCGGTTGGCACTCAGGGTAGCGAAGGATCCGAGATGGGAGAGAGTCAAGTGCGATCACAAGGGTACATATGCAGATGACTGTCTTGTGGATAGGGTGAGTTAATCTTTCGCCTGGAGGACTTGTATCGCATGCCGATCCCGAGAGCTAATACGTGGGATTTAGGTATCGAAACACAGGATTTATATCGTTGCGACCAACGATAAAGATCTATGTCGACGACTACGCAAAATTCCCGGTGTACCGCTGATGAAAGTCGCCAGAGGAAAATTCACGATCGAGAAGCTCCCTGATGCGTTGGATTAAATGTGCAGGTGGACTTGAGCGTTTCATAACGAACCATCACAGCGTATAGCTGTCTACCTCCAACCCTGCATATCACGGCAGTTCGGGTCGACCTGGGGCCAATGCAATAACGACAATCGCATACCAGCGACTTGCACCTTGACTGCGTGACTGGACTCGCCTACTTTCCGCGTGATTGAAATTTGCAGCCAAATACCGATCAAGCTACCCGTTGTATGTGGTGGCTTGCCATATGATGCTGAATGGAAGCTACTATCAGCGGAAAGTGGAGTTGGTACGAGTTGCAGGATGGAGACTCGGTCTTAACCCTATACCATCTTTGTCATTGAATTTTTTTTTATGATCCCTGGGTTTAAAATTTATGGGTGCATCGGATACGGCGTTCAAAAACTAGCGACATGTTTACATTTTGACCTAGCTAGATATTTATTCATGATTTGAAGTTTGAAGTATTCAGGATACTCTTCAACAGCCCACCACAAGTCTAGATCAATTTAGGAGTGTAAAGGATCCTGTCTCGGCATGAGGAAGAATCAAATATTCCAGAATAACATAAATAGCGTTCGTATCCTAAAACAGTACAAAAGTCAAGAAGAATGCCATCGTGTTAGTTCTCTTTGCTGGTAATTCAAGAGGGTAATGCTCGCCAATCATGGGGCGCACTCTCCGCTCCCTGTTATCTCGGGGCCGAAGCAGACCTCCTTCCCATCGATCTCAGTCAACCAAGGGGCACCACCATTACTATTCATCAAGACTATCAACGGGCACGAGTCCTAGGACGGCACCCGAGGCCCGAGATCTATAACGCCATGCAGTCCCCCAGAATAAGCAAGTCTTGCGACCAGTGTCGAAACCGCAAAGTTCGTTGTCTCGGTACGTTCTGTCGACTTCGGACTTCGGACATTCCTGCTAATTGTGTACAGTTCCACCTGCACCACCTGGGGCGCCCGTCGCGTGTACGCACTGTATTGTTCGTTCAATTCTCTAGATTTTGAGGCGATACCGGTGACTGATAGATTTGGTTCCAGAAGCGAAATGAAACCTGCCAATTCAGCAACATAAAGCGCAAACTACGTCCAAAGACTGGTACATTCTTGGTGGATCTCTTAATCGCGTGTCTGAGTTAATCGTTTTTACAGAATCGTCAACTTCAAGCAAGGATATTGATTCTACCGATTTATTTATCGATCGTCTTATTCGCAATCCTTCAGAGAGTGCCGCTCTCTATGATGAATTCTCAATTCTCAGGGTGATTCGTCTTATCCCAAACTTCAGGGTATTTTAGCTAACTTCAATGCTAGGCTCCCGATGATCGAGGTGCGATGCTCTTTTGTTAGATATATAGAAAAGCATATCATTTGGTTAACCACTTGATATAGTACCGAGCTCCGGCATCGCCTTTTTCTCTGATAAAAGGGTCGATTCGTTAGTGAAAAGACTTGGAAACGCACGAGTGAAAGAATTGGTTCACCAGATCGATCAGACGATTCGAACACGTTTACTGGCAAGACCTGGCAGAGACGTATCCCTACTGAGTTTAGCAACAGCACAGTTACAAGTCCAAATAGAGCCGGTAGCATCGATCTATGTACAATGTGGGTCATGCACACTCCCCTAGTCTCTGTTTCCACTAAAAGAACATAGGTTATTTTGACGTTCTTCATCCCATATTCCCTTTCCTTGATCGTTCGGCCTTCGAAGAGAGGGCAGCAGACCCAAACTTGCTCCAAGCTCTGGATGACGACTTTGCTTTCTCTGCCTTATACCACGCGGTTTTGGCCCTTGGGTGCCAGTACAATGGCCATAGCTCATTTATTCCAGAGACCAGCAAAGCATGGAAGTTTTTCCAAATATCTCTCAGCCGCATTGACCGCATACTTTTATCATCCGAATCCCTACCAAACCTTCAGGTAAGTCTTCCACTCGCTTGGACTCTCGGGTTCAATTGCTGATATTTTAGGCTCTTATTGCGATGGTATGCACCACCAAGGATTGATTCATATCGCTGCTTACCAGAATTAACATCTCTTAAGATCATTTTTGCGACCAATACATTTAGCTTCCAGCTTGATCAAACTTTGCTAGCTGAGGCAAGCCGCATGGTACTAGCACTTCGATATCACAAGTCCTCTATTCAAGGTGAAGATCCGGCATTATGCCATAGAGCCTTTTGGGTGATTTATCACCTTGAAAAGCGATACTGCTTCCAGGCAAGGAGTGCCTCGGTAAGTTAACGATCTACCGTTCCCTATCTAACAAAAAAAATTATTTTTAACTAATTAAATAGGCTATCGCGGATTATGACATTGGTTCTCCAATTCCGACAGTCCCAAACTCCTTAATTGGAGAGTATAATTGGTTTATGTCTTCAATTCACTACAGCCGTATTCTCTCTATTGCCTACGCGTCCCTTTTTTCCGTCAGCGCTTCGGCACGTTCTGATGATTCACTTTTGGCCTCTATCGACCACGTTTATAGATTGCTGGAGGACTGGAGGTTATCTATACCCCCCGACTTCAGACCGAAAGAGCCTCTCCAGAGACGTCGCTTCATGGATAGCGTTTCGAAGGAGATTGCGTTGAGAACGCAGTACTATTATTACCACGTGGTCATTGCACTGGAGCGTATGACTCTCCATGTTAGCCGCAACATAGCAAGGAGCGAAAGGAGCATGAGAACACTAGTCAACACAGCCAAGGCCATTATTGAACTGACCCGGTTTATTGATGTTGAGCCGTATACACCTGTATTGTAAGTATTTTCCAGCTTTTGGCACACCTGTTCTCTTATAGACTGACGTTCTTGATAGTATCCTCGCCATTCTACCTTTATCGGCCTTGTTTATTCTGTTTGACTTTGTAGTACACCATCCCAGTCACCCGGAGATACGTGGATATTTGACCTTGTTGGATATTGTTTCCGGTCACTTCAGTCAGCTGGATCTTTGCTCGAACAGCGCATTGCCTGCCAATTACCTCTCCGAGTTCTCCCATATTGCGAGAGATTATATCAAAAATGTCCGTGAACGATCTGCAAACCCTAGCGTCGGGAGTCGACCAGTCAGTGAAGCTCAAAGGCGGCCAGCAGAATTGCCCCTTGAAGCTGGAACTACTAGCCAAGGGTTTGAAAGCGTAAGTTGTGTTTTCATTCTGGTTTATGGGGAGTCACCAGCGCTAATAGTATGATACAGAATAACGACGCGATTGTTCCTCAAATAGATGACAATAGCACCCAGACATTGAACGCCGCACTTGACTTGAGCTTGAGCGACTTCGACCTTCTAAACACCGATGGTGATTATTGGTTGAATGAATTGCCGGCGACATATGAGGATGATGCAAGAGTGTTCTATGGGTCGATATTTCTATAACATCTCTGGAATAGACATTCATGATAGCTATGCTCTACCTAGTAGAAACTATTTCGGACTCGCTGGTTGATGAGCTACTAGTAGTTCGGTAGTAGGAACACCGAACCAATATGCTTCCGCACTTACGCCCTAGTACTTTCGGCCCCGAACAATCTAACGGCTTTGATTGGTTAACCAAAGTTCGCCAACCAGTTTCATTGGATGAGATCGTAACTTATAGATCTCAACCCTCGGGCTTCGGTACAGCCCCCCCCCCCATACCTAGTACATCCAACACTCGCACTTTTCAGGTATAATTTTCCAATTCAGCAAGAATATCTACTCTCGGTGCTCGGGGGACTACCAAAAACCAACAATGTGGCTGTCGAAAAGAACAAGATATTTATTTCCTCGTTTCTCGACCATCTTGATCTCTAATCAGCCTTGAAAGCATCGGACAGCCTACTTCACTGTCTACTTCACAGCCTACCATGGGTCTATCACCCCAACAAGCCCTCTCGATAGTTATCATAATCTACTACCTCCCAGCGACATGTCTAGCTGTCTTTCTCTGCCTCCGCCACGGAATCGGCAAACAATGGGGCTGGCTCTACCTCGTCTGTCTCGCGGTTCTGCGCGTCGTAGGCGCGGCCCTCCAAATCGCCTCGGAAGAAACCGACTCCGCCGGTCTCAGGATAACTGCAAGACTCCTCGCCTCAATAGGTGTAATGACCCTCCTCCTCGCAATGCTCGAAATCATCGAAAACATGTATAGCCCGCCCCCCCCCCGCCCCCCGGTTTCCTCCGAGAAAGAAAAGTTAGCTAACCCGCAATAGCAAAACAACAATCCTCCCCTTCGACCCCATCGCACCCCTCTACTGGACCCTGCTCCACCTCTCTCAATACGCTGCCTTTGTCCTAAGTATCCTCGGCTCCTCCACCTCCCAGTCTGCCCTCAACCAAGCTGCCGCAGTCCTCGTCGCCTCCCTCTTCGTCATCCAGAGTCTAATCTCCCTGATATTCCACCACCATATCCGGTCTCGCAGTCTCAACAGAAAACTCATCACCGTCGTTCTACTCAGCCTCCCCTTCCTGGCTGTCCGGGTGATGTATACGCTTCTCGCAACGTTTATGCCGCCAGACCAGCCGGTTTTTGGGAGAAAGAGGGCTAATGCTGTTGCGGCAGCGCTGATGCAGTATCTTATGGAGTTTGCGGTCTTTGCGGGGTTTGTTTATGCGGGGTTTGTTATGCCGAGGGGGTCCAAGAAAGTGGATGGGGAGGAGGAATTGCGGGATTTGGATTTAGCAAAGTAGTGTTGTTTTTGGTTGGTGTTTCTTTTTGGAGTTATGGTGTGTTTTTTTTTATTTGGGGGGTCTTATAGTTAACTGCGTAACCTAGATGGCAAACGTCTACACATAGAGAAAGGAAAAGGACAGAAAACGGACAAGAAAGAATGATGTTCATGGTCAAATCAATTCTGGATATCTCATTGCGATTATCCCCACCCTCAATAGCCTACTCCCGTCCATCCTCTTCCCTGACACCCCTATTATGAGAAGAGAGAAAAAGGAAAAGAATTAAGTACAATACCCATCATACCAACAGCACATCAACTCCCTCCTCATGAACCTTCTACCACAGGGAAATAAGGCACCTGAAGTGAACAACATGGTATGGTATATGGTATGAAGGGACACGAACGGGTATAGACAGTAAAAAAAACCCCCCACCTAAACTGCCTTCTCGGGAGTGGTAGCAGTCTCAACGGTAGCGACCTTGAGCTTACCCTGTTCGATCTCCCTGGTGAGTTCGTCGAGACGGCTAGTCTTGTTGAGTTTGCGCCATGCGGGCACGCCGCTGTCAAAGACCTCGCTCATTTCCTCGAGTGTGAAGCCCTTGGTTTCGGGGGCGGTTAGGAACATGTGGATAAAGGCGGTGGTGTTGAAGGCGGCGAACTACGAGGGTAGATTGTTGGTTAGTTATAATCGAACTGAAAATGAACTTTGGGGGAAAGTAATAGGATGGGGAGGGGGGAAAGGGACGTACAATCATATACATCTTCCAGTTAATGCTCCAGAGGAGAGGCGGGACGAAGAGCGCCAGAAGGCAATTCCATATCCAGTTGGAGGCTGTCGCGAGGGAGACTGCCTTGGCGCGAACCTTGGCTGGGTAGATTTCGGCGGGGTAGGTCCAGGAGGTTGGGCCGATGGTGGTCGCGAAGGAACAGACGAAGAGGTAGGAGAAGGCGATAATGGCCTTGCCGACTTTCGGGGTGTCCTTGACGGTCCAGGAGATGGCGGGGAGATTATCACTGGGCAGGGTTGGTCGACCGTAGCCTGCCTGGAGGCCACCCTCGAGGTACAGGAAGATAGCCTGGAGGGCGAATCCGATCAGGATGGCGGGTCGTCGACCGAATCGGTCCAGGTACAGGATGGCGGGGAGGGTCAAGGCTGTGTTGAGGATGTATTGGATGGAGGCAGTCAGTAAGGGGGAGCCAGTTCCGGTACTTTGCATGATGTACACGATGTAATACATCATCACGTTCATGCCGCAGAGCTGAGACCACATCTGCAGGCTCATCCCGAGGAAGACACGCTTGGCAATGCTGGGCTTGGCGAACTCTTCCCAGCTGGTGGAAGCTTGTTCACGTTCCAGGTTCAGAGCGTCTTGGATTTCCTGGTATTGGGCCAAGACCTTGGGGTGATTGATATCGCCGTTTCCATGCAAGTTTGCGAGGACCTCAATACACTCATCCCAGCGGTCCTTGCTTGCAAGCCAACGAGGTGACTTGGGGAAGAAGAACAAGCCGAAGAATAGAATAAAGCCAGGAACGATCTGGATACCCCAGGGGATTCGGAAAGCTGCGGTACCTTGATTCGGGTTGTTGGGGCCGCCGTCGACATTACTAGCTCCATATTGCTGAAAGAGGTGTTAGAACATATTCCAGAAAAGAAATCACAGAAAAGAAGTGTTTAGGTTCGGGAGGCTCACGATAAAATATTGGATCAGAATGCCCCAAGTAATGGCCCATTGCTGCAAGGAAATAACACGGCCTCGAATCTCTTTGGGAGCAACTTCTGCTTGATAGACGGGGACCATGGCAGAAGCAATACCAACACAAAGTCCTGCAATGACACGGCCAACGACCAAAAGGGCAATACCATTCGACGCGCACATGAAACTACACCCTCAAGTTAGTGGCGTAAAGCGTGTCAAGATTCAGTATAACCTACATCGAGCCAATGATCCACAGAATAGATGCACCTTGGATTGCAGTCACACGAGAGTACTTGTCCGCAAGGAAACTCGAGAACAGGGCACCAACAAGGGAACCAAATGGCATTGCACAGGTGATAGCACCCTATCCGTTGATCGGGGTCAGTCAACTGCGATACGAGGAATTGAAGAATCAGGTGGGATTACCTGTTTGTACTGGCCTGCTCCGACTTGGAAATAGTTGTTGTATGCTTCAGTACCGAGAACACCTGGAAATAGGTCAGTTTGACTGCTTCTAACGCAGTGTGACTTGGGGATTACCTACCACTCATAGACGAGATATCGAAACCAAACAGTCCACCACCTGGGACACGGTCAGCTCCCATCACGGCGCGTTACTGGAGAAAGAAAGCTCCGAACAAGGCCAGAGTAACATACCAAGCGTGATGAAGCCGCAGAGAAAGTAGACATTGTAGAATTTCTTCATCTTGACGGCTGGTTCCAAAAGCGCAGGAGGAAGAAACCAGCAATTGTCATGCCACTACCAGCAGGTGAGGAGAACAAGAGGGGAAGGAGAGAGAATATTTTCAGGAAAGCTTCGTCCAGCTCTGGTTATATAGGCGACGATCACTTGGGGGGGAAACTGGGGAGGAGGGGAGGCAAGCATTGCTGCAGCAGTGAATGCACAAGCATGCACCCCCTCAGCAATGCTCTGTCTAGCCGACATGCTTGACTCTTTTTTGTTTTTGTTTTTTCTTTCTCATTCCTTTTTCTCTGGTTTTCTTTCTCCGAACCAATTCGAGCATGGCCAGCAGTGCAACGTTGCCATCCGTCATGGCCTCCTAATTGGACTAAGTTCAAGCAGCCCAAAGCGACGCCCTTGCTCGTAAGGCATTTAGTGGACGCCACCAAGAGACAAGTGCCTTGGGGGCCCAGTGATGATTCGAGAGGGCTGCCGTCCTAAACCTCGTATTCCGATCATGGAGGATCTCCCTGCAGCAGGCTGTCTGGGGTTCAACTTAAAAAAAAGCCCATGGGCTTTCAGTCAAGCCTTCTGGAAATAACAATCTGAGGTCCACCAGGAGGGAGAGGTTGGACCCATCATACAAAGGAAAAAGAAAAGAGAGCAAAGAAACAGGGTGAAAGCCGCCTACGATTGGATGATCGCCGATGGAACCAACATGCTAGAGAGAAGCAGCTGGAAGTGCTTGAGCCTTGGATGATACCAGGGGACGCGATCCAACGCCTACGAGGAAGATGACTGGTCCCGTGAGGGTATCCTGACCGTAATTACAGCAATCTGGCGCCATCACAATTTGATGCTGAAGAGGAGCACTTGGCTTGTGAAACTGGGACCAGGCGGAATTAGCGCACAAATAAGGATGGGAGCTAGTTCAGCCATTTTCAGCCAGCAGGCTGAAGATCTTTGGTTTTTTGTTTTTTTTTTTTTTGACCTTGATATACGTTTATTTCGCTATGAAGTTATCCCGACATCCAACTGTGACAAGAAGACAGGGAAAACGTGCGATCCCGGATGAAGACCCGAGGGACCCTGAAAATAATGATAGCAGTTATAATGAGACGAGTGGAGAGATATTCGGTAGGCTCTGAATAATCATGAAATTCCCCGGCCACGATGCCCCTCGAAGTCTCCTCACCACGTGGTAAACGCAAGGTGCTCTTCGGGCCTCTAGCATTCTTTCCTCCTGTTAGAAACAGGGTACGAGGTGTTACTCAGTACTGGGCCTCCATGAAGGTAACATCCCAGACAGCATCCACGATCATGATGCAAACAAAGAACGGGATGTGGCTGACTATTGGTGGAAAGACCAAGCAGGTTGATTTTGGCTTCCCTAAGGCAAGTTGCTGGTTGGTACAAGTGAATAGTACCTAAAGTAAGGGAAGTAGTACTCGTAGGACAAGGTAGCATCTCTAATTCCTCAGTCTTACCTCCCCAGTACTAGCAGGAGCAGAAGTCTTTTTCCAGCGGTAGTGTGACACCCCATCGAACGCTGGCTCGAGTCATCCCATACTCTGGGCACTCCACCCACCGAACTACTACGAGGTAGTAAGAGCAACCCATCGGCCATCCTGAGACTGGATACCTCCGTGAGATGTCCTGTTTCAGGCCAGACAACAATCGGCACAGGCCGCTCTGCCCTCGAGCACAATGCGCAGAGAATCCAATCAACGAAATTGGGCGATCACAAAGACCAGACTAGAATAAACACCAACTTCCCCGCTTTGGGAGAGGAGTTCGGGGAGCCTCGACCGAAGAGGTTAGTGAGCCATTTCATCAGGTCATCATCAACGCCAAAAACACGGGGACTCCGCCATACGGCCCACTTGGGCCTGTCATAGTCGGCCCTCTGCAAATTAAAAATGTGTCTAAGCTCCTCGTTTGGGGGCGATTTTGTCCTTGATTACTTAGAAGTTAGCTCTTCTTCTACAGTTCTTGCTAACGCCTTCTCTTCCTGCCAAGGGTTTACGCTGTGAGTCTCGCGTCACTGTTTCCCCTTTCCACCTAAGAAACGATTCTCTCTCCGAGTCGAGCGCGATCTAAGAAGACGCACATTTGAACCATCGGACACAAAATGATATATGAGCATGATCCGACCAGGAGTTGAATATTGCCCAGGCCGCGAATATTCAAATGGCAGACACAGCACGGAAATACGGCAAAGAGACTATAAACTAAAAAAGCCAACACGGATGCCGCACGGGAGACCAGCCTTTTGAAAGCCACCACCGTCATTTGGCTGCTTCAACTGAGGTTGGCAAATTCCGATCGTCCTTTTTATTCCAGGTTTGATCAGGCATGCTCGTCTAGCGTTGATTCTTCAAAATTCGGTGCTCGAGGAGAGGACATTTGTGAGCCACCAAGTCTCCAGGTTAACCTAACCAGCGCCATTTCAGCCCCGAACATGCTTTCGATCTCATAGCTCCTCACAAATATACGCGCTGCGATTGAACGCCCAACTACATCTTCAGAACACCATTCTTCTCTTCTCTTCTCTTGAGCAGGAATGCTGGATGAAATGAACTCGGACCAAGTCAGCCGAAGAACACAAACCCCTCAATCAACAAATGAGAGACAAATCTAGTCTAATTGTTGGGAGATTTACTCAGACCTTGTGGTTCAGCGCCGCTTGGTGAGAGGTTTCGAGCAGAGCTCAGAGCCACCAAACAATGGCTCGGGGACTATAAACACTGATTTGAGGATCTAGATCTCTTGCTGGGTTGGAATATTCTGGCACTTTCTCTCGCTGACTGAAATACTAACTAGAATAGAATCCTCAGGCTAGGTCTGCTCATTACCAGCAGCAAAGGCGCTAGAATTCTGCACTCTCTCTCGAACCGAGTGCTCTTTTTTTTTTTCCTTACATAATAAATATGGCTGCGCTGCAGGGACCTCCTCGTGATGAACTAGAATATAGGGAGAAAATGAAACAGCAGAGACTATTCCATTCTAGTAATTCCTTCAAATCTCAAACCTATACCTGCAGCTTGAATCGGCATTCGTGGACGGACTACGAGGATCGTCACCCCGATCAGGTTGTGGGATTTGAGAGAACATAATCCATCTAGTAATCCATCTCGTTCATACTCAAAACAACGCTTGGTTCGTATAGTTAGATAGTGACCGGGCTTACGTACAAAACATCTGGCATAGCAAATCATGTCACACATTTTCCTCCACTTTCCCCATTCCTTCTCCCTGCACAACGATGTGTTTCAACCTTGTGTACTCGCTGCTGCTTCTAGAGCCCTCATCCATGTCTCTGGAATGTCTACTCCAAACAGCCTGACGGCTGCATCAAGGGCATGGATAAAGACGGCAAACACCAACATGCACGTCAACCACCAGAGCCCTGGACCTCGATCACGAAGATCAATACAAAGCGATTATTTGGTATGTGGAAATAAAAAGAAGAAAGTTTTCAATCCAACCCAAACAACCCCCATAGCCTTGTATCCAACAGGATCAGCATCACGGGTCTGGACTAACACAGCCCGATAAGCCGATTCCAGTATTGGAGGGGTCCACAACCCAAACGTCCAAGTTCCCTGGTCACTTGGAATCATCGCACAGGACTCAATCCTCGTTCTCCTGCGCGACTGTCTCGCCGTTTGAATCTGGGAGCGGCTCACCATGCAGCTTCGCCAACCGCTCCTCTTCTTTCCTCTCGCGGAGCCTTTCAGTCTCCTTTCGCAAGGCTGCAAGGTTCCAGGTGTCATCATCCTCGTCGGACTCCTCTTCACTCTCACCCTCCTCGGCGCGCCAGTTGCCGCTCTCGAACAAGGCTTTACCGGTGGCTTCCTTGGCCTTCTGTGCTTGTTCTTCGGCCGCCTTCTTATCCAGACGTTCCTTCTTCCACTTAGCGAATGTTTCTGGTGTGACCGGTGTTAAGTTCCCGCTGAGCTTGTGTCGTTCGGATTCGAGCCAGTCTTCCAGTGTCAGAGTGTTGAGTGGGGACTTGTCCATCAGAGCCTTCTCTGCTGCCTTCTGTTCCTTGGTCTTCAGAACGAATCTGAACCAGTAATGTTAGCTCCAAGTCGACAACAACAGGGGGGAAAAGCCGAAGCTTACCCAGGTGGCAAACTGTGCTTATACATGCACTTATCACCTCCGTTTGGACAAATCCAGAACCAACCGTACTTCTGGTTCTCGACTGCATCAATGAAATATTTGCAGACCTTGTCGGTTGTCGTCCTCGGGTTGCCGTGCTTGCTGAGAATGACATTCCGCAGCTTTTCTTCATCCCACTGGTCGATCGTATCACCCTTCTTCTTCTCCTCCTCCTCCTCTGCCTTCGAGTCTCGAGAATCTGTGTATAGATCCTTCTTCGCCGCCTTTCGCTCCACATTCAAGTCGTGACTGAACTTGCACTTGCGACCCTTCTCGCAATTGCCCTGTTTGAAGTATACACACAGCACAGTCTTGGGATCGACACCGAAAGGAACCTTCTGGACCTGGACAGGCTTGAAAAGTTCGGCTGTCTCCTTGGCGGCTTGCTCCGCAGCCCTCTTCTCAGCCTCGCGGCGGGCCTTCTCAGCTTCCTTTCGCTTGTCATCGGCGGATTTGTTGTGTGCTGCCTGGGCTTGTAGTTGTGCGATCTGCTTCTTGGCCGTAGAACCTTTTTTCTGTTCGTAGCGAGTGAGTTAGTTGAGTTGACTGTTCACGGGGGTGGTCGAGAATCAAAAATGCCAAAAAAGGTCGACAATATCGTCACGTACGTTTTTCATACCAAAGGTCTAGTATTATAGATACAACGATTAGCGAACATGCCTTGGGTATTTTCCAACCGAGGAATTTCCGATAGTAGTTACAAACCTTGTCCTCGACACTGGCCTTCTTCTTCTTAGGCTGATCCGGCTTCTTGGGAGGCATGGTGGCGATCTGTTATTTGTATTCCCTCTAATATAACCCTGAAAAGAAAAAATTCTAGACGAAAGGCTTTTATGTCCCGCCCGCGCTTGACGATGACAGTCGATCGACTTTGCCGGCCTGGAGAATGCGTTCGAGACACTCGAGCTAACGAGGCTCAAGGAGGGGCAAGGTAAACCAAAAAAGGAAAACAAAAAAAATTCGTTAAAACAATAAATAAGAGAAAAAGGTCAGTCCCCGTCAAAATCAAAAGACGACGCCTCGGACCTGGCGATGGGATGAACGATTGTGAAAAGAGGTACAGGTTAGGTCGTCCGTAAGGTAGTGGAAAAGACAAGATCTTGAAAAAGAGGTGGAAGGTTTCCTCCACATTTTCGGTGTGGGTTTCAAAAGAATGCACCAGTGTGGCGGGCCAACAGCACTTCACATAATCCGCCCTCCACCAATCGACGAGGATTGATCCTCCCCACGATTCTCCTAATTGTATGAGGGTCGAGTCTCTTCTCAATGTCGGTCATCTCTATACGAATGACCAGACAAGTTAGATTTTGAGGCAGTATTGATGGAAATAAATCCGGCGAAATCGTTTCGTCGGATAGGTTTTCGAGTGACACGTGCAAGATTGTCTACAGCCTGGTGGTGGTTACTTCAATAGCGTCTAGGATAATGAGTCACTTTAATAAACTTCTTTCCTGTGCTTGCCTTTTGTCCGAAATCATCGATGTGTACATCTCGTTTTCTGGGGAGAGGGCATCCATCCTGGGTCATCGAGGTGGCTCTACTTGGTTTCCTGGAACTATATCCAGCCCATTTATCTATATTCCGTGCAGTAGTGAGCAAGTCCACAATGTCCCTAGATTTACCAAATTGTAAGGGTAGAGGGAAATCAAGGAGCCTTACTCATGCCCCGGTCATCACTACTGTACCTACGCTCTATTTGAATCGAGCTTGAGACTGGGAAAAGATTATCATTTTGTATTCCCAGGAAAGGATTGCTTTCTTGGACGTCTCATTTCATTCGTACAAACAGGCAAAACGGCATTGTTTTTTGAATCATTATGCTTGCGGGGCAAGTGCCGATAACAAGCTATAAAGTGGCTAGAACACCAAAGGGTCAAACCCGACCATATACCAGATACTAGAAATAAATAGAGTAATGCATGATTATAGAAAGTGTGAACATTTAATCGTGCTCTCCAATTGTGATTTTTCTTTTTCTTTCATTATCGCCATGGCTATCTTCAATCAACAACTCTAGCTGAAGACGTAAGGGAGCTTAAGAAACCTCCTGGATCTTGGAAGACTTATCGCCCTCAACTTCCTCAAGCGCGGGCATCTCCTCGTCATCCTAAAAAAAATCACATTAGTCTATAACTCGTAAGAGTGCAGGACTTTTTTTCAGTGCATACCGATTCCTCTCCCTCAGCACCGAGGTCACCTAGATCTGCGCCGGCACCGCCCATGCCTCCAAGCTTGGAGAAATCAATGTTTCCGAGTCCACCTTGGTCAAGTCCGTCGAATCCGTTGAAGTTGTTTGCGTAGTCATCCTCAGGGGCCTCGTCTTGCTCATCCTCATCGACCCACTATCCGCATATCAGTGCCACATTCTTCTACCATGTGCTAGCTCAGACCGAGTGAAAAAACGACGTACCTTGTCGAAGTCGGTCTTCAGGAAGTGAATCTTCTGGGTGGTCTTCAAAAGACGGGGCCAGAATTCCTCCTTGAGCTCCTTCTTTCGCAGAACCAGCTCAACCTCACGGTCACTGTGGTTCACCTTGCTGTTGCTGGGGTCGATCTGGCCGAACAACTCGAGCTCAACGTCATATTTCACGCCCTTCTTGGAATCTCCGGAAAACAAAACCTTGTCCTCGGTTATCTTGAGGTCTGCGGAGGACCGAGGTACATCAGGGGCTTTGATGTTCACGTAGAGGTAGTTACGCTCGGCATCAGTGCTAGAGGAGCGCTGAGCCCATGTGACTAATGCAAAAGTCGAATTAGTGGGCCATACCAGAAATTACGACGACTAAAGGGGAATATGCGATCCAAGGAGATCGGTAATATTCGCAACCCCAATTAACGTGGGTCGTGGTGATGGATTGCACACAGCCGAAGCGACAAATTCGAAAGCGGGGAAGGAGTGAGGGACTGAGCAGAGAGCAACGTACCTTCGGGATGGACCTTAGGAAGATCAGGCATTATGACGATAGGAGTAAGAAGAAAGGCTTCGGAAAAGGAGAGTAGTAGAAAGGAATAGGATCGGTCAGCTCTGGGGTATCGTAGCAGTCGAGAGGGAATAAGAAACGCGGGTTTGGGAAGGGATGTTGGGGCTAGTCGACCGCGAAGAGCAAGCACTTGATTCCAGCCTCTTAGCTGATGATCACCTTCGGGGTTGCTAGAAAGTACTGGAACTCTCCCACGACGTTGTTTGCGCAGTTTGCATGCAGTTGCTCACTGATATTGAGCTCTGACTGGTCGACGTCACCAGAAAGTGTCCACTTTTTTTCACGTCTGGCCATTTTCGGCCTTTATTCAAGGCTTCCGTATGCACATGACTAAGCACACCAAGGCCAATGCAGCTCCCCAGGCTATTCTTAGCAATCGCCGACTTCAAATCCGACCAGGGACCACCCGCGACGATGCCAACGGCGGCTGGGAGGCAGCATCTGCATTGTGCTTTGGAGGACTTCATCTTGTTGCTAGATTCCTTTTATCGATATCCTTGATTTCGACATCCCGTTTCCTCTTCACACATCGTGAAGTTACCTGCCGATTCTCCGAAGAACTTCGTACCCCGCTTTATGCTTGGAGACTTACCTAGGCCCCAATAACAGCAACACACTTTCGCCTTTCTCAAAGGTACTCGGTCAACGGATACCGACGGAGTTTGTTCACTTTTACCCTCTCTCTTCTTCTTTTCCCTCACAACCTCGTTACCGAATACTATACCCCAAACTTCGGTGACTGGTCCATCATGGAAACCTTGAAAGCGGTGTTCTTTGGGCCTGACCCTCAGGCGCAGGTATGCAGCTGTCTTACCCTCAATTCCTCGACCTCCGCTAAATTAGATCCTTCTAAAGATGAGAAAATGCAACCAACTCATGCGCGCAAACACTCGCCAGTTGGATCGTGATATCGCCCAGCTCAAGGCTCTTGATACCAAAACCCGACACTACATCGTTAGTGCTTCGAAGCGGGCTCAGCGAAATCCGTCCCAGGCAAAGTCAGCCAATATTGAAGCCAAAACCTTTGCGAGAGAACTTGTGCGGATTCGAAAACAATCCGCTCGTCTAAACACCAGCCGGGCTCAGCTCCAGAGTGTTCAGATGCAGGTCAACGAAGCCTTTTCCGTACGCAAGATCCAAGGTAGTTTGCAGAAATCCACCGGGATCATGAAGGATGTCAACACACTCGTTCGTCTCCCGCAGTTGTCGGCGACGATGCACCAACTCTCAACAGAGCTGGTACGAGCTGGCATAATTGAGGAGATGGTTGACGACGCGATTCCGAACAACGAATTGCTTGAAGATGAAGAGGTAGAGGCCGATGAGGAAGTCGATAAGGTTTTGCAGGAGATCCTACAGGGAAAACTTTCCCAAGTCGACAATGTCAAGGAAGGGCCCCTGGAGGAGCCCCAGCCTGTGGAGGAAGAATTCGAGGACCAGGAGGCTGCTCTTGCGCAAATGCGGGGACGCTTAGAAGCTCTGAAAAGCTAAGCTTCTGGTTTACGCATCTTGATCCGATTCTACGAGGGGATGTGCGAAGTATAAGGGAGGCAGATGCCATCCTTGTATCCCTCACGTTATAAATGAATGGAGTTAGGCATGGCAGAGCGCTTGGGCGGTTCCTTTTTCGACTTTTATCTCATTTGGTTTTTCCCTTCCTCTTTTCCATGACTCTGCTTGAAGGCTGGCCTTGGACTCAGAGTTTTGAACAGTTGATGCTGTCTTTTTCTTGTCTTCTTTCGGTATCATGCTTACAACTTTATACAACATTTCCTGCAGTGTTAGATGCTTGTTACCGCGATTGACGCGTTGGGTATAGGATATGTTTGGATTAATTGGCCAGCAGCGACCCTTGGCGCAATGACATGTTAGCTATTGATTATTGCGCGCTTGTCATGAAATACTACTGAAACAGCCTTGAAACAATGCCAGGATGCCTACCGTAAAATATTGGAATTATCTAATAATAGTTTCCGGAAGATTGGCGAACGATGTCTAGGCCATGAATTGACACCCAAACCTCGCCACTCTTTGATTGGTCTGATGGAAGGTGTCCCGATTAGGACTAGCTCCTGTGGCTCAGCCTCTTCGCTCCTTCACCTCCAAACTTCCCTTTGCGTCCTTTCCTTATCTTACGTGTTTCTCCCTTTCTTCGCTCTTCATCATCCCGCATCGCGTCTTTCATCAATACGTGGCGTGCATTAAGATTTCTATTTCATCTTTCTTCTTTTTCCCTATTCATTCTCCCTGGATAGCACTTTCAGGGTAGAGAATTTATTGTGGTCTCCATAAAACCTCTTCTCCCGAGTTGCGAATTCAGCTGTCGCCAGACAAGTTCAAGCGCCTAAAACCCGCGACACATCGAGAATTCATCAAACCCGTGTGTTTTTTATTCGATAATCTCTCGCAAGATGTCTGGAAAGCTCGATAAGTCCTTGGACGAAATTCTCGTCAACCGCCGTCAGGGTGCTCGCCGCCGAACCCGCCGCGCGAACGCCTCCAAGGCTGCCAACCCTGCTGTTCCAGTTGGAGGAGTTAAGAAGACCACAAAGGCAACCAAGCCTGCCGGAAAAGGAGTCCAAAACGGACATCCTGTATCAACTGAAAGCAAGATCATGGTCAGCGGCTTGGTAAGAATCATACCCACCCTCTTTTTCCCCTATTACAGGTGCAAGATTGCTAACCTATTTAGCCTTCCGATGTGAATGAGGCCAATATCAAGGTATGTTGATCGAGAGGCCTTCGCCTTGGGTTTCTATCGCCATGTCTTTTTCTCGAGACTCTCGGGTCGCAACGACTCTCGCTCGCGTTTCGATCCCTGCCTCGTTATTCTTATACGTGATGGTTTTGGTTCTGCACAGGCATCATACTCCTTCATGACACATTTGCGCGCTACCTACATAAAGGTGTTTTGCGAGTCAAATGAAGTCGAGTTCTGCCGTAGTCTTGCGAGATGCTGTCTTGCCAACGCGCGCCCTTCTCATGGCCGCTTGCTTGATTTAGACGCAGACTGTGCTGTGGGTGGTCGTTACAATGCGCCATCCGGGTTTCACCCCGCTTTTCGTTCCTTCCTAGTCCGTGTCTCGGGGGTCGGGCATCAGCGAGTGCATCAGCATACCAGCAGTATACCAGCTACTCAACTACCTCTTCTTCTCTGATCGGAGATACATTTTATCTCCATGGTTCTCCATGAGCCGGTAGTCCCACCACAGATGGGTATGAAGCGCCTCCATTGTTGGCCTAGCTGGAGCTGTGATCCGGAGAATGCCTGAACTAGGCTTTTTTATGAGGGTGTCTGGGGGAGGGAATCATCAGTGTCCGACCGCACAGGCTATCTACGACGTTGCAACGCAACGGCTTATAGACAGCAGTCAGATCGCCTGCGCTACTTGGACATTTGCGGTTCCCGATGATAGTGGTGCTTTAAGGGGGAGTCAAGCCGTTGGGCTCACAATGGAGTGGTGTGGGAAAAGGGCGCTTCTCTGCGGTGATTGGGCGGTACTCATTGCCGTAGTTGGGCAACTTCGACGAGATCGTCAACAACACCTTGAATTTGCTGGTGGATTTTCATATCCCGATATGCTTTTTTCTGCGATTACTAACTACCGCTGTGTGCTCGCTGATGCTCCTTGCTGTCGAGTTGGGCCATTCTACCGCGTTTTCGACTTCCCATGGCAACATCATTATTGCTTTTCATAATGAACTGCTGAGCCGACGTACTAATTCTCTTCGCTTGTCCTATAGGAATACTTCTCAAAGTCTGCAGGTCCCGTCAAGCGAGTCATGCTCACTTACAACCAGAACGGCACCAGCCGAGGCATTGCTTCCATTGTCTTCAGCAAACCTGACACAGCCGCCAAGGCCGCCAAAGACCTCAACGGTCTCCTTGTCGACGGCCGCCCGATGAAGGTCAGTATTTAATCCACCTCTATTCGGCTGTCTTCTGCAGCATCTAACCTCAGTCAGATCGAGGTTGTTGTTGATGCATCCCATGCTCCTAATGTTCCCGCTCCCAAACCACTTGGCGAGCGTGTCGCGTAGGTATCTTATCTCTAATATTGGCGGGTATCAACTAATTCCAAGTAGCCAAACCAAGTCGCAACCCAAACCCGCCACAACTGCGAAAGCCACTGCTGCTACTCGTGGACGAGGAGGCCGCCGTGGACGGGGAGCAGCCCGTGCTGCAACCCGTTCCAATCGCCCTAAGCCCAAGTCTGTGGAAGAACTTGACGCCGAGATGGTTGATTACTTCGCTAGTAACGAGAATGCGGGTCCTGCTGAGGGCGCCGCCCCAGTGAACGGAGCTCCTCAGCAAGCTGCCGCCAGCGGTGAAGATCTTGGAATGGCTGAGATTTCTGTAAGTTATTCGTGATTTTCTATTTAAAGCAGGATACTAATTAATTGGCCTAGTAAACGCTTCTTTGATACCTTGATTACCGTTTGCGCTGGACTCCAGCCATTTCGGGCTTTGCTATTATTCTTTTATGGCTTTTTCTCGGCAGTGTGTTTTTTTAGTACTTCACTTTCTTAACCCTTTCTTTTTTTTTTTTCTTTTTACTCCTGCTATTCCAATTTTACCAAGAACGCTGAAGAAGACTGTATGTATGTAATAAGATCAAATGACTTTAATTCCCGAGCTAGTGTCTGTGTAGTGATCTTGATGTGTTTGCGGATGCCTCGTTAAAACCTTCCTCGAAACCCAGTGGGAGAAAAGAGGTGGGAAAGAGTGCATCTGGGGGAATTGGGGGAAAGAACCCCTACATGAGAAAGGTGCCAATGTGCTGGAATGATCATCAGTTCCTCCGGAGTCGATTCAATCTTCCTTCCCCACCTCGCCGATTTATTCGGTTCATTCCGCCACTCGTCAGTTCAATTCACCCCAAAACTGTTCTACACAGCCAAACCCACAAGTCTGATGGTGGCAGCCGCTGCTTGGGTGTGTCATACATCCACTTGCGCAACAGCGCCCGCGGGTCCTTTTCCTCCCCGAACCGGCTCTTGACAGGCCTACTACAATAGTAGCGCACAAACATCTGCAGGGGCTGCGGCGTCGCCCTGAAATCCATGAAATTCAAGGTCTGCGAAAACTGGATGACGAGGCGTTGACCGTCGTGGTGGGCTTGGAGAATTCTTCCGTGTCTCCAGCCTAGATATGACAGAACCAGTACCTGTACGTATTCGATTTAGCTTCTGGAACAACCTTTGGGAGGAACGTATTTACTGGATAATTAGCATGGCCCTGGTTATGAGTCATCCCGATGCGGGCTCTGAGCACTCGCAGGATAGCCCTGATCTCTCTCAAGCTCGGGACCGACGAATGCAGGACGGGATATGTCAGGTAGATGTCGAATATAGTGTGGGGGAGTCGGTAGGTGTGGTCTTCAAGGACGTTTTCAACCTCCCATTTCTCCCGGAAGTCGTCTGTGTTGTCGTGCAGTTCCAGCTCGGTTCGGTGACGGAATTTTCCCTTCTCGATTGCGCTACATACGTGAGCTATCACTCCTTCTTTGGGGGGTGTAAATACTTACCCTTTCGGGCGAAGAGCTGGGCCAACATCTGGAAGCCATGTCGTTGGCAGAGCCCGGTCGTTTTTCTTGGCACAACGCGCAAGCATAGGTGGGTGGCTCTGGGGGATGTCACTGAGGCTGCCATCCTGACTTAGGGTTACGGATCCGCTGCTGTTGGTGCTGGAGATGGAAGAAGAACGCTCGCCACTCTCGGCCTCAGGGCGAGATTTTGACCGAGACCGAGACCGTTTCGAAGGCTTGAAGAAGCATGGGCTGAAGGAAACGCGGCCTTGGAGCGTTGTCAGTACTTCGCGGACGTGGATGCCCAGCAGGTCGAGCGTGAGCTGGTCGAGTGTCTTCATCGTGATCATTTCGACCTCCTCGTGGAGGCGGATGATATCGTCGTGGACCTTTTGGTGTAGAGGATCCATTTCTATCGGTTGGTGTTCGATAGTTCGGTATTGTGTGAAATAACTGAATATATTGATGAAATAGGTTATGATTTGATGAAATCTTGATGGAATATTCGATAATTTGGTGATTCTGTGATTTGCTTTGTTGGATGATGGAGAGATGGAGTTGGGGAGTTTGGCCACCTGGTATGCTGTCATGATATACCAAATATGACACAGAGTTTACTTATGATAGAAAAGTTCGTAATATTATAGTCATCAGAAGCAAATGCATTCCATGAAAGCATACATGCAGCCTTACATGGTGTTTTTCTAGTTGACCCGATATATTAGCCTTGAGACTCTAGGCCCTAAGAACGTCCTCAGCTACACCGAGGCTCTACTAAGGATACTTAACGCTCCACAGGTTCACACTCCTAGATTTCCTGTTTAAAGACGCACCTAAGCATTGAGGAGTGAGTGATCTTGGCACCTTCTCAGGGACTGTTCAGACTTTTGAGCAAGATTATATTTTCTTCTTGGACTTCTTACTTTATTGTGACTCATTTTTGACCAAGAACTACGCCTCTCTATCTACTACCTAGCTATATACCCGTTTATTTCCGGGTCCTCTCATATGTTTTTTTTTTCCTTTTCTTGAGCTAAAAATGTCCCATCCTACTCTCCCCAGATAATCAGAGAGGACCCCGTATCCATACTCCAGCCCCTAAGCGTATTCAAGATTTGTCAGTTCCCCGTCCCTACAGAGTGAAACAAAACACTCGTTGACAGGCCTTCCGCTTGCAGGCAAGCGCCGCAAAAAAAAAAAAAGTGACAGGTCTCAATGGCCTTTTCACGTACCGCTTCACCACCCCGAACTCGGTATGTGAAGGTGGTCGGTCCGGTTGTTTTGGCCGAGTCGACTAGTCCGTGCCTTTCTTTGCTTGTCGTTCGTCGCGCTCCATGAAGCAGGGCTGGCTCTATGAGGATGGACGGATGGATTATCTGGGAAGTAGCTCTCTTAGGTGAGTGCTCTCTAAGACAATCAGGATAGTCTTATGTAGTTCGAGACCCCAGGTAGGTAGTAAGTATCAGTATCAATCGAACGATTCTTTGGAACTCGTGATCGATATCATATACAATTAACAGCCCATGGTAACACTCAACGTAACGCTATCCTGGCATCAATCCTCCATTCTTGTTCTCTCATTGTGGGTGTTTGACTTGATCATTGGTCCGCATTCCTAGTACGAGGGTAATTCCGATATATCCTTTGAGGTGTTAACGTTGTTTGATTCCCCCTAGAACTACAGAATTTCTGTAGATGTATGCGGCTAACCGTGAAGCAATAAGCGCTAGCGAATGTAAATATAGCGCCGAGACCAAGGTAGTAGGTCTTAATGCGCCTCGTAGGATATTCCAGGTTGGAGCTTGACCAGTTTTTTTAAGGCGGCCGGACCTCCCGAGCAAGAGAAGAAAATTCTTCAGAGTTCTTCTCTACCAGCTTGCCTTTCATTGAAGCTTTCCACCCCTCTAGCTGGTTTGATCCCTGCGTGGGAGAGGTCAACTGTGATAACTTGAAGCTTTCAAGCAAGAGCGGAGGTGCTTCCCCCATAGACTTTGGGGTGTCAATTTGATGTTATTAAGGTTGTCGATAGCAGGAATTAATGCAATTTTCCCAATAGTTTCTTTCGGGAGTCCCTCAAGAGAAACGTTTGAATGTTGAAGTGCTTGGCTAGGGATATTGCGTAGGAAGCATTTATGCAAGCAAATACGTTCGCTCCAGGGTTGATAGGTGTGTTAGAACTAACGAAGCAACCATTGGTAGAAACATAAGAGTCGATTGGGTAAGAGATTTGTAGGAGGAGATGTGTAGGGAGAAGATATAAAGGATACCTTGAAGCCCCAGACACAAAGCAAAGACTTCTAAGGGCCGCGGAAAACCATGGTAAAAAATTGTTGACAAAATTTGTCCCTTCTTCGGCACGGTTCGTCTTCCAGCGCCATTAAACAAATAACAACTTTTTTCGTACTCTTCACCATTCCCCCATTAATGTGGGTACGAAACGTCTCATCATATTTGCAAGGCTCCGTTTGCTTCTCTACTTTCGAGCGTATTAGATGTTTGTATATGTGTATTCTGTGTATCCTCTTCTACGCCAGAATCTGTGGGTATTGAACATATGGCCACTGAGGCACGACGGAGGAAGGTCTTATCAAGGTCGGGTTGGGAGGTCATAGAAGGTCATATGGTGTGCAGAGGCCCAAGATGCCGGTTGAACTAAGAAGTAGGCTGGTTAGCAGAGATATTGAAACGCAACAAACGAAGTCAGTCACCTACATATTCTGTAGCCCGGTGAATCTGATTTCGTTTTCTCGTTCTGTCGTCTGCATCCTTTCCGGCTCACTGTGGCAAAACCGTCCAAAGTCAAAGGTTTCGTCAAGCATGAGGCCTCTCAGTGTCTTTTACCAGGAGGAGGCAGCCATGCTTTTCACTCCTGGCAGAAGAGCTCAAGCAAATCTTGCAAAGACATAAGATCGGAAACCTTCAGGAAGGTGCTGCACGATCGTGCTACAGTATGTGTGATAGTATTCAGATAGCAGCAGGAGTAAACGCTTCACAATGGTGGTCGTAACGGTGTCTAGGCTGCCTCTAAAGACATTGCTGCTATAGATTGTTCTTTCGAATGACGAAGCATCTAATACAGGCCCGAGACTAGAAGTAGGAAGTTTAGATCTTCTGAAAACTCGCTTTCCGTTTAGATATGAGGCGATTGTAGACTCCATTATGTTTTTCTCTCTCGGTAGGCTTCTAGACATCAGTGATCGTTTCAGTACTATCAAAGTGAGGATGAGGAACAACCCACTTTCTTTAGTCTTCTCAGGTGGCTTTAGCGTCTGCTCCATGAACGCCCAGTCATGGATCCTATTTTCACCCAAGTCCACGTCCTGACGGACGCGGCATTAACTAGATAATAGTTCGTTTCCATTTCGGCACCTCCAACTGCCATCTGTTGAGTTTATCAGGCGGAAAATTGAGTGGAATGACTCGACGACAGCGGTCATCACGCGGACTTCTTTTTCAGATATTACTCTGTTGTATCCACCCTATAAATACCGGGCGAGGGGACATTTTGCTAGTTCTTTCCGACAGAACTCAGGTGTAATCTTATTAACTTAACAGATTCGGGTGATAGCAAAGCGATGTGTAGTGAATTGTATAGGAGTGAACGGCCACACACACTCTTGCTTCTATCTCCAACTAGTGGAGACTTTTCTACAACCGTAAAGACTTGGTTGTAATTGTGATCTCCGCCTAGGTCGAAGTCCCTCTCCAACAGGCTCAGGCCCCTGTTGGACGGCCTTAGTTTGGCAGATCCGATTCCTCGTCGATAGCCGTGGTTGAATCTTCATCGTCATACTCTTCTTCGAGCCAATGCCACAGTTTCTTTGCCAGGCTGTCTACTCCAGGACATATGAAAAAGAAGTACAACAAAGTACAATTTTCGCTTGATCGGTCCACGCTTATGAGCAGTATCATCAATCTCCAGGCAAATAGTGAGTCGGGGTCTTATTCGTCAAGATTCTGAGCACGATTGACAAGGATATTTCCCAGAGTATACAAGAGTGTTATGATTTTGATTTGCCGATTATTTTTATTATCTTGAGGACTAAAGCAAGAATATATAAGGGGCTGGTATCTTCAAACCAACCCAACCTGCACATGCTTGAGGTCCTCCATCAGTGACGTACCAGTAGATTGGGGATATATACTAACCAAGGCTTCAAGAAGTCAGTGGTATTGAACTTTGGCCATTGTGGTAGGAGAACAGGAAGTGCTGAGAGAGCATGATGTTGTTTCTGATTAGGGTAGAATATCTTCGCAAAGGAAGACCGTCCTTTTATATCTCTACACAGGACTAGCTAGATAGAAGTACATAGACGACTTAGAACTGTCTAGAATCTTGGCTTATTGTCCATGTCAATCAAGATCAGAAGTGTCTCAGTTGTTTTACCTTCAATAAAGATTGCCATCAAAGTATACAAGTTTGATATTCACTGTTGATTATAGATAGCCTACCCTGAATGATCAAAGACTAGATCCACCTTGTCCTTAGGGCAAACCGATAAGCGAGAGCTCCAGCCAAGCTCCAGCACAATTACGATATAGCCCTAGAAACCATCGAAGCTCCTTGCTTGAAGCTCCTTCCAAAAAAATCAATGCCCTGGTTCGCCTTATCTGCAAGAATAGAATAGAATAGAATAAAGCAAATCCAAATCTTCGTCCCTCTACGTAATCCCCCATCACCGCAATTTGACCTCATTCTCAATCATAATCAATCAACAACAACACCGCTTTTCCTTCAAATCCCGAGATCCAAATCACATCTTCGGGCTTGAAAAAGCCTAAAGAACAGCTAAATAAAAACAAACAAACATCATCCCCTGTCTAGCCGGCCTGGACGCTCTAGATCTAGATTCTGCAGCAAGATTAAAAATGAAAGTCAAAAACCAGGGATTATTTAAAGCAAACTTTATCATATTACCTACTTAGTCGAATTCGCAACCGGCCAATCTGGACCTCCTCACCGCTGGAAATTGGTTACTTACTTCTTACTTACTTTACCTGCTTGGATTTGTTCGATAAGCCTAATTTGCATTTGAAAGTAAGTAAGCAATAATATCCACTACTAAATACTCAACCCAGGATCTGTGGGGATTGTTGATTGTGCGGTCAAGAACGTGACTACCTAGAGTTGGAGAATCAATCCTAGATTCCTAAGTTGTTTAACCGCGGAGTGCGAGGGGATAATCAATCCGATATTTTAAATATTATTGATGGATTTAAATTTTACTGGGGCTGCGAGAGGAGGTTTGGGAGGGAGGGGCAGGGGAGATCTTATTATTAATAATGGAATTTCAAAGAAGAATACAGCAGGAATATTATATTCAGGTAAGAGAAATAATATAATCTCATTTTTAGGCGACAGATCATTCTTTTTGGACGGGCAATACTTACTTGGTGGGTTTAGGCGCATGCAGTGAGATGCACATGCAGATGCAAGGAATTCACCGCCAGTTTATGGAGACGGATGGGCGAGATAACGCAGTCCTTCTCGGTACTTGGTATTCAATGGTATTATTCAGGTCCAGTAGCCAATTGGGACTTCTTATCTAAAGCATAGATGAGCATTTTACCTAGAGCCAAGATATCAAACAGACCTTCCATGAATTTTTATGTCCGACTAGTCTACATCAAGATAGCCTGGCACCTTTTTATGATCTAGGAGTAGTTCTATTTGACATGAGAATCGAAAATTAAGGATAAAGCTGGACAAGAAAAGAAATCTTGAACTAGCTTTTGTAGAGTCACCAATCGGGGTCTTGTATATAGTGGACCATTCTCGTGGAAGTCTTGTTCTATGAACCACGTCTTTGGGGCCAAAGAGTTCATCACTTATACAGCCGTGCGTTGTTCAGAGACAGTAGCGGAAGTAATAGAAAAGCATATTATTCCATAGATGATCCACCTGATCTTCATGCGCAAACAATTGCCCATGCTAGCAATGTTAAAAGGAACTTGACTTATGTATTCGGCCTCCATGATATAAGACTGCTGACAGATTTGTAGATTCATGCTGCGAACTCTTCCCAGGATTCAAGGTTTCTTCCATCCTCGAAGAAGGCAAAGGGACGGCAACATGAAAGCCTCCGCCCAAAGGGGGTATGGATCAAAAACCACTGCAGGAACAAACAGACTTGGTCGAGGCAGGAAGGAATCGGGTTTATTTGTTGGCTCTCTATTGCATATCGTGTAACAGAGAATATTGATCCTAGGATCACGCCGCCACAGTGCAGACGAAAATCTTCCGCCATAATAGCGAGGGAGGGCGCAGGTGGAGGGACAAGGACTTGAGAAGGAGACTAGCCGCTATCACTTCCTTCACCAGGCAAAGAGGGTCAGACGGTTAAACTCCTTAAAAGCTGCAGTATCAGTGACACATGCGCCTCATAGAGGAAATATGTATATCAGGCCATTGCCTCCTCTGTCCCCTGACTTTTGCGCTTTCCTTCCATTCTCATCGTGAACTCATATGACATATCGTGTTATGCCATGAGTTTAAGACCTTCTACTCCCCTCAGGTGGTCCTGTTGACTAGGATAGTTCTGTAACGGCCGGGTTCGCTTGGAACTACCTCGGTAGGCTACTTGACTCATCTTCTAAATCGTCATTGAGCATGTAGCTGGCTTTCGAGTATTTTGCTTCCCTGAATAACAGGCCAAGCAAACCTTGCAAACACACTTCGATGAAGAACGGGGGAAGTCAGGTGTTATTTGAGGGTCTCGGGCAACTATATATTCGCTGCTGGAACACCCAGAGCACATTATACTTTGCCGCCTGGGGTTGGAGTATATTTTTATTCAGGATGTGTGTGACGTAAAGGACTCTTTTTGTCGTCTCTATTGAGTTTCGGCACAGGTCAAAGAGATATCGGAAACAATACCCGCGTAGCAGTCGAAGAGTACCTTTACGTCGTCTCACCAATACGAGATCAGTAGTTTGTGAGCTAGGCCATAGGTAACTGATCAGTATATCTCTAGAAAGAAAGAGACAGGACAGGACATACCTCCGCCGCTTGTATCTAGCAATGCAAAGCTGTGCCAGATGTAGATGAGGAAGCACAGGGGAAAACTACCTAGGGCTAAGCCAACAGTTGCTGTTGAACAAATACCCATGAAATTATTATTGGCGATTATCTAGCATGCTAGAAGTGCTGTTTGATAGTGGAGGCTAAACTGATCTCCAGCTTTATCAGCACGTGGTAGGGCCATTATCTCGCGGAGAGAGATGATGAGAATCAAGGAACTTGAGGGACACCAGAGGGTCTCTATATATAAGATAAAGAACAGTGAATGGTATTCAAATATAGGGATATTCACTGGCAAGGATAGAATGGCCAGTTACTCTGAGTATGACACGGACTGAGCACGGCATTCACAGCACACAAGAGACAGCCACACCGAGGTGGCCAGGCTCAAATCGTCAATTCAACGTCAGAGTCAATCAAGGGCCAGTAAGCAGGGCGATCAGAATGCCGAACTATCAGTTGAGGAAGGCGCTTCGAGTAAAGGAACCATATTCCCAGGAAACCACTCAAACTCCCCGTCCCAACCTGAACAACTATACATCCGCAGTGTTTCGTCAAGCTCAATCAGCGATGTATGCCTTCATGAATAGACCTATATTTAGAATCTAGCAGCCAGAAATTCACATCATGACTAGACACACTACTGCTCAAACTCCTGCAACGACCTCCCTCGTACCTGGGTGCTGAGGCGCTTATTCCACAACACGAAATCAAAACTCAATCAGAACTTACTTAGCAGGCCACCGCTATCGGTACTTTTTCGATGAATGCGACTTCTCACCGTCTAGATCGCTATCTGAATCGCACATCTCCACCAAAATCAAAAAGTTTTTTTCATCATGTTGAGATGTGGAGAAAATCAAGAAATCGAAAAGGGAACGTGCTCTTGCGGTAACCGAACCCCACCAAAGAGAGTCAACGACGCTGGATAATTTTGGATCAGTAACTTCGTGTTGAATATTATTCTGGACCAGTCTTTCTTTTTATTTATAAAGTCAATCTCCATCAGAAACATGGGCACGGACATACACTCGTCCAAGGATAAACCTTTCTTCAGGCGCCAGCTGGAACCGGAGAGAATACTCCATAGGTGGAGGCTAATCAGTCACACCGCTACCACCATCCTGAAGAACGGTTGGCGGATAGACGAAGACATCACCTAAGACACGACAAGGATGATATCTGTGGCTGTGGCTTGTTCATGTCCGACATTGTTCACTAGTGACTGACTGACTGACTGACAGGGTCAGCTCCTGAGGAGGGGCGGTTTGGCGAGCATCACGAAGAGAGAGGTACCCCTCTTTCAGCCTTATCCAAAATAAGACCCCAAGACCACCACCACAAATGACAAAAAATTATTATTTAATTCGATGATATGATCAGAATCTCAATCAACCGCCTGCTGGGTCTAGCGCCTCTGCAGGGAAGCCAGTGAAAACCGGGATACTATCCCATGTCGGGTGCATGATTGGTCGATCATCGACAACGCTCTCCGGCCAGTGGGGGCCGAGAAGGAGGGGTCTGTTATCGAGAGGCATCTTGGAAATCGCATCTATCGACACTTAGCACTCCAATGATAATCAGAAGCCAGCATGTGTACACTGGTATGGTAAAAGGAGGGGGGAGACTTACGTGGACAGTCAGTCGAATAACACCCCTTGTGGCAAAACTCTCATCCTCGTAGGTAATGATACTGTTGCCTTGGCCCGTAGTAAATCCCAGCAAGATGAAAGTAAGATACGACTGAAAGACTTGTGTCTATCTACCTAAGAATAATGTCCCGTCGTCGGGCTCCGCCGCGGGTATACATCGGTACCTACGTCAGTAGGCATTATCCGCAGGTTTTCAACGGCTCAAGATCCTTTGGAAAAGGAAAAGGGAAAATAAAAAAGAAAGCTAAATTAAATATCATTAAATCAACATGATAAATAATCAAAATAAATGATGTATATTTATTTTAATTAAGAGGTAGACTAAATATACTGATAAGATCCCACCGTTACTTCCACCCCTGTGTAGAAGGCTTCTGGAACAATTCATCCGGTTAATCTCCATCTCCATCTCCATATCTACTTAAGAGATTATTGGAGAGTTGAGTCGAAAGTCGAGACTCACCGAGATCCTGGTTGACGCGAATGTTACAATAATATAATCTAAGACCAGACCAGACCATCCCCACCTCATTTAGGCACCTTGAGAGGCGTTCGCGTTTCCTTGGCTTATTTTTATTTTTATTTTTTCATTATTATTTATTTGATCTTGGGTATCGAGATTGATAATTTGAGTGTTCAATGGATTTTTCTGTTACCCACTCTGCCTGGTGTGGGTTACATAGGTCCGAACTGGTCAGGTCATCTGCTGACGTGCTCTCGTCTCGAGGGAGGAGAGTTAGAGTTACGGAGTATCATTGTTTGGGGTCGTGGGGATAAGAGTGTAGATGAGTAGCCGTACCCGTGGGGGAAAAAAAAAAAAGGTGGGGGTTTGCGCTTCGGATTTTCCTCTTTCGCACGTTGGACGTTGCGGTGAATTACCTAATACTGTTTAACCGCGATTAGAACGGAATATGTTACTCAATATTATTGATGTTGAATATTGGGTTTCGGTCGTGAAATAACTGGGTGAGTTGTACACTGGAGTGAGTCGAGACAAAGTACCTTACTTTTCTCGTATTTCTTTTTATTCTTATTGCTGCTGTGAGCGATGATTACGTGGGAGACAGCTGGACTCTGTGCGGTGGGGGTTACTGGTTTAGGAAATATATATCGAAGGCTTGGTGTAGCACACATCCATATGCTCATACCTTTACTTGAGAAACCACCACTTAGTATTCCTAACAAATCTCTCTTGGGCAATAGTACTCCGCGATAGGGATTATATACTCCGTATAATCTGAGAAGATGACTGTAACCTGCCCAGCATCTCATCGTCGGTGCACAATTGTCACGAGTAAGCGATGAATGAATGGTTGGTCTACTCATGTCATCTGAGGGTTATCTTCCGGTAGATACGAGGTTTTCTCATCGGAGCCTCCGTCTTGCAGGTCTATATTTTGCGCGTCGTCATATGGTATCACTGCAGTTAACGGCTAGATGGAATTCCATCATGAGGCTCTGTCAGATGCTCCTTGGGCCATACCACAGCGATCGCAAGCATGTGTAATCCATTACTGTTCATTAGTCCTTCAACTACTATAAGTCTATAACTAAGTAGAGAGTACCATAACTCCTCCTACGTCACACCAATATAAAAGTGGGCTTTTCCAAGGAATTCCCGAATCCACTCGCAAGGGGATGGAAGATAAGAATGAGGATGAGGTCATCGCCTACGGTCGCATGTAAGTTTATTGATGGTACACATGTACAGTAAGAAAGCCACATGCACGGGTGGCACCAGCAATGAGATAAGTGAAGTGTTGTTATATATCTATCACCAGACAAGAAGAGTCATCTGGAATTCTGAAGTTCTGAGCATGAGACAAAACGAACTACCGAAAATTATCCGGGGGAGTGGTCTTGGAAGTTGGAGAGCTTTCTTGTTCCGCCGATCGCTTAGTTAGCTTGGAGGCAAGAATAGAAACAAGCCCGAGGTGGTCTAGAACGCCAGAAAGTGCGGAATTTGACATCCGCGGTGGCAATGGATACCACTTATTTAGTTGAACCTAAAACGATTTATCCACTTTAGAATCATTATTATTGATTATTCACTCTATTTTTGCGGATGGATATTCCCGGTGCAAGTGACAGTTGATGACAAGATATCTGGGGACCCCGGATGGACGTATCATCTCTTTCGGGCAGTCTCATGTATCAATTTTGTGAATCTTTGACCTCCCCTTTGCCACCGCCACAGATCTGAGCTCGCTCTTGCATCTGATTCAAGCTCTCTGGCCGAGGGAACGGGACCACGGAAAGGTCCCCGTGCGGCGCTCAAGTCGATCAATAATCAGCCGGGGAAGCTGAAGCTCTGGCAGCCACCCTCACCGTCTTGCGTGGTTGGGAGGACCGAATATCCCCAGGGAACTTTAATAGTAACACTGAAGTTTGAACCAGGAAATCACAGTGGATGCTGCAGACGGGGGAGAGCTTCCGTCTGTGATATCCCCCCCTCTGCGCTGCGAGGAGTAACACTTTAATTCTCGATGGGTAAACTTCTTCCCCTCTTGTCATACTTTGCGCCTTCAGCACGGGTGGTTTTTTCTGTTTTCTTTTTCCATCTGGATGGAGTACAGGACGCGTACCAGGACTTCTGCATTCTCACCTTTGCAGAACTTAAAGGTCCAACATCCAGAAAAGGAAGTGAGTACCAAAAAAAAGTACTACTCCGGACAAGGCCGCTGTGGTGCCGTAGAACTGTGCACCCGTGGCTGGAATGAATGATATGCATCCCCTACTTGATGAAGAGATCAAAACTCCTGCTCATCCAAAATAGAAGTCCTGTAGACTTGTGTCCTCCAATCCCCCCCCCCAGCGATCGGGTATGCAAAGGTCTTTCCCCCGCTTAGTCCGGGGAAGGAGTTTGCTCGATTCGTCATATTAAGAGATGCCCAAACGAGGGCAAACGCGGATATATCTCGTAATCTCGAACAGGTAGCTATAGCCAGATAGGTAGCTATCTGTATTTACTTATTTATTTTGGTACCTAGGTAGTCATGTTGTCCATAGTAGATAAGTTGTTGCTGGCATGGCACCCCGAGAACCAATCACGGGATGAAGCGGTGAATCACCGCTTCTTTGTCACGGTCGCATTTTCAAGGTTGCAAACATGTGTGTCCCTGAGGACATTGGATGGTCGGACTGCGCACCATCATGGATTGTCTCTCAAGTATCCAATAACACAATAGGCATTGTCAGGTGAGAAAGTACGGAACGTACCGTGGACCTACCTGGCCAAGTTCGATGTAGAGCAGATTCGATTCACCGCATAATACGGGAGCTGTGGCTTGAATTCCGATCGACAGCTCGAAAGTGACTTGAAGCCACCATGAAATACAGGGCTGAAGAGGTGTGGTTTTTCTGCGGGCGCTGTTGAATCCAGGATTGTGGAATGAGATCGGGATCGATCGAATGGAGGGTTCCAAGTTGTTCGTCATACCTACCAAACTAGGTATTTTAGGAAGCTAGGGGAATAATGGGGAGAAAGCCGGGGACGTGAGTGAGTGATGCATGGTACATAGGTAGGTATGTGGCCTTGTGTATTGTTGAGCTTCTTTCCTATGTAGGTAAGAGGTGCAGAAGGTACGAGTACGGGGTAAGTGCGGAGAAATTTCGGATGTGTTGGTGCATTGATTATGTATGCCAGGACCCAGGAGTGTATAACCATCATTGGAAATGACGTAGATAAAGCATCCATCCCTCTGTGATGAAATGACGCAAGCTATATAGCAATACAGCTTCAAATTATTGTGATGATGTGATAATAATCTCTCTGTAAGCATTTTGACTGATCTAGGTATGAGTCGGGCAGCCCAAAACTATTTACAGTCGGTGTGGAGATGCAGGTACTTCTTTTAAGAAAATGACAACCCATATGTACGGATCAGAGGCATCTCTTCCCGCAATCCTGGATCCTGGGAAAGGGGTAGGTCGCGAATCGCGACTCAGCGAAATTAAATCCTTCATGAAGCAGGGACTGAAGAACCTGACACCGAATTATTCGCGACATATACCAAAAAAGGTTGGTCCTTAAAGGGGGAAAGTATTCTCCACTGTGTCCTCAGTCTTGGGACACTGGCCCACCTCCCGCTGAATCCGCGGGCCTACCCGTGTGGACATGGGGGAAACTAGAAACAGGATTGGACGCGGAAAAGCGGATCTGACTCGTCGCAAAAATCTAGTTGCTGACGATCCTGGCCGCCTCCAGGAATACTAGGGGGGATTTAAGGGGAAAGCGGTGGAGCGAATCCGCCGCACCGGTTCGATCCCCCCCCAAAAAAGAAAAAGGATTATTTCCCAGATCAGAAAAAGAAAAGAGAGAAAAAAAAAATAGTGGACAGGAGTTTCCGCGAGTGGCACCGCTTACGACTCGTTCTTGAGTCCTGATCTGTGGTGAGTCGGTGACAGGCAACGGAGCTATTGAGTGATCGCTGGCTTGCTTGATAGCGACTATCTGATCTCCTGCTTTTAGGTCCATAAGTTCTGCATCGCCCATTCTTAGCTAGCTACTCAAGTAGCTCTGGTTTTTTTTTTCTCTGGGTTTGTCGCGGGTAGGGGGGAAAATAAAACACTCAAATCCCAGCACCTCGGGCCGTCCTGCCAAGTCACAGCTGCCTGTCCCATGGAGATAATATGCGGTACTTTATCAATTTTCCTGCGCTGTTGATCTCTGATAGTGTGAATAGTTAAGGTGTCTTTAAATTTTTACATCGCTTGCGACATCTCCATATTCCGATATTCCGGTGTGAGAATGGCTGTTCTTTGGTCAATTGGAGTGGCGGGTGAACACCTCACAATTTAGGTCACGGTATTGACATGGGTTTGATGCCGGTACTTTCATAGTACCATCTCAATCTCGATAGCCGTACATGATGCAGCTGCGGAAGCAGGGGTGGTTTAAGTCCTGCACAAAGTACCTCCCACCAATCCATTCTATGAATGGAATAATGATAACCCGAGCAGTGTATTGTTGGGGTGTTTGCGTTGCTTTGTGATGTATGCCATTTCTTTGAGTTACATGTATCCGGTACTTTGTACAACAAATATGAAGTTGTTTGAGACATGTTTCGATCATTTGATTCTCATGTAGTTGCTACGGAAATAGATGACGAGAAAAAGGAGGAGCATGCGGCACTCCCTTTTTCCAGAAGAGGCGAAAAGCGAGGTAAAAAGCTCTGTTGCTAAGGTGCCTCGGCTAATCCCCGAGGGTACGGTAGCCATCCTTTAGCCTGCCCATAGTTGAACTGCGCCGAAGGAGGTAAATGGAATAACCGGTCGGTCGGGACGCGAATCATGGGCTCGCCGCTCTTCCCCGGTCACGTCGCAGGCTTATGTTCCTGAGATGAGGCACGCTAATCCGAGTATAAACATTATTTAGAGCCATCATCTCCGGCAAATTACACAGTCGGAAGGCTGTACTAAGTAGGTCTCGACTAGGCCGTCGAATCCGCCACGGAGACGGAGAACGGTTGTGTGCTCCGCTCTTCCACTCGAAACGGGGAGGTTTCCGGAAGGCGGGTACGGAAGCCGTTGGACTTAGGGGCGAAAAAAAGAGCTAGTCAGGCATTAATCTCTTGAACTTTTCTCTTTGGGACAAAGCGAGTCAGCGAGGTCCCGGGTAATTGAATTTTTAAAATTGATGGCCGTTGGTGCGACGACGACTTCCGAGCTAGAAGGAAAATAGTGGCAGTAGAAAATAGTGGGTCGCGGGGAGAAGTGGCCAACTTCCTTTGCACCGGGTCGCCCACCTGGTATCCTGGGGATGAACCGCGATTTACCCGTGGCCGTGGGTGCGTTCGAACTTGAGTCTTGGAGCCGTGGTTCAGCTGGTGTCTGTCCTTCTCACAATCATCGGAATTTTGGAACCATGTGGGGGAAACCTGGGAGGCAACAGATTGCCTCTGTTTTATTTGACCCAAAGTGTTAAGCTGTTATTTGTGAATAATAATCATAATAATACTGAATTTTTGTCTTCCAGAATTTTAGGTGTAGAGTCGACAATTCGACATGTATGAAAGAAAACCGCCGTCGACGCAGGGAAAATAGTATAGCTAACATTACCTTAATAGCCGGAGCTTCCCCACCGCGGATACCGCGCATGGGTTGGGCTGGAAGTTTGGAACGAGTCAAGGAGCCTCCCGTCACCTCTAAAAAGTGTTGATCCTGCCTCTTTTTTTTTTTTTTTTTCTTTTTTTGCGATGAGAAAATGCACGAGTAGATCTGTATGTTATTTTTTGATTAGTAGAAAGTAGGGATTTGCTTGCAAACAGAGCCCTGGAGCGTCCTAGACGGTAAATAATGACCTGTTTGCTGGTGTTTGCCTGACCGCCAGAGGAATCGGGACAGCTCAGACCGAGGGTTGCGGGATGAGTTGTAAACGCGATCCTGGTGAGAAAGGCCTGCACTCTTATCGATTACGCCTGGAATTTCCTGGATCAGGGTACATCCAAGATGCGGTGGGCTGGAGATACAGAGATTTCATGTAGGGGAAGGATAATACCTGCATCGAGAAGGGAAGCAAGCTCCTTCGGACCAGAAAGGAGGGGGAGGGGCGGTGAGGTTGATAGTAGATACTCGGTGGTTATTCGGTCTGGAAGGAGCTCCTCCTGTTTAGAGTTGGGTTAGGTAGACTAGACTACGAACAGCTGTACAAACCCGACAGACCGCAACAGCCCGTTCGAGACGCAAGAGAACCCAAATTCCCCAAACACGAAAATCTAATCTTCCAAGCGGTTTCAAAATTGTTTCTTTGACCTTGCGCCTGGGGGAGGGCTGGTCACAGGGACTGCGACACTACGACTACACATTGACGATGATGCTGGAAGGAGAGGCCATCCCTCGCTCTCCCTCGTGAAGGTGAGACGAAGCGGAAACTGGTCCAGTCAGGAAATAATTTATCCATTTCTTCTTTAGCCATGAAACATCAGCCGGAAAACGCGGGTGTTCTAAACGGGGTTTGAAATCTGATGGGGGGAGATGAATTCTTCCGACGGATTTCCGTGCTGGAATAAGCGTGGAGTAAGAATCCTTCAGGCTTTAGATGATCAGTAAACCACCATCAGCGTTTGGTGGTAGGGGGTGCGTGGGAATAATCAATAATAAAAATATTGGGAAATTCTTATTTAATTCTTATTTAAATTTAATCCTTTTTGTATTATTTTCTTCGGCCAAACTATCGACTCATTATTCTTTGACAGTCAATCCCCACGCCCCCAATCCGATCTTCCCCGGCCGCGGACTGGGACATCAAAGAAGAGTAAATAATAAAGAAATAAATGTAAAGGAAGTAAAATACATAAAAAGAAAATTGATAGATCCACGCCCGCGACTCGTTCTTATGAAAAAAAAAATGTACCACGCTCGATAAATGTGTCTGTCCCATGGGGGTTGTCCTTTGATTACATCCCATTATTCTGTCGCCAACTGGATTGATCAATTTGATTTTTGGACTGGTTTTCTCCTGTCAGGATCTGGATCGCGTCTCAACAAGAGAGCCCTCCCTATTCTCCAGATACTACAGGCCCAGCTGCTCTCACCTCCAAAGTCGACTCCTTACCACTCGGTTTCTGCATACATCGTACAGCTGCCGGAACGCCCCTTCCGCCTGATCGTCGCGCTTGACTCGCAGGTTGTCATTCCTCTCAGTGGGCACCTCATTCGCCAGCAGGAAGCGTTCATCCCTTTTCCGGATTTTTGACTGGTATTTTTGTTTGGCCTTTATTCACTAGCGGTGGGGCCCGACATTTTTATTATTTATATTTTTTTAATCTAAAAAATAAAAATAAAATAAGTAAAAATAATAAAAAAAGGGAAAATAAAAAATGAATAAGAAAAATCCCCCCCCCGCGACGCCTTATCTGTTGGGATATGCAAGGGAGTCCAGACTTCCCCGATCGATCTGGCCCATTTCCCTCATATATCATTCTCTCCATCGCCGCCACTGTTTATTCCTCTTGCCATCAGACCTTTATTTACTTCACCCACCTCCCGCTCACCCTTTGCTCAACACCCAGCTTTGGATTAACACAACACAACACAACTCAACTCCACTCATCACCGACAATCCTCTCTATTTCCCACATCCACCGTGGCTTACTCTCACCGTCTCCCTCTCAACACTACCATACTCGATACTAGCTAGTATCGCCCAACTCCAGTTCCATACCCACAACCACATTCTCACGTCCACAGACCGATTATAATCGGCAACCATGTATCCATTTCTTCCCTGGAGTCAAAACCAGGCTAGCATTCGGTCTACACCGAGCGAAGCCAGCCCGAGCACACACCATGTCTCCTTTAGCTTCAGCAGTTACGGCAGTTCCTTCTCACCAAGTGCGATGCCACCGCCTCCTCCACCTTCTCCGAACGACTCTTTGCTCGATATCACTCCTCGCAAGTGCTCGTTCTCCAGCAACTACGGAATCAACAACACCTGCGCTTTCCCCTCGTGGCCCAACCGAGCTTCGCTTCTGAGCTCCGATTCTGAGAGTTCCACTGCCAACGCCTACCTCTCTGACGAAGACCTATTCCCGGTCGATGGCCCTATGACTCCCGACTTCGGTGTCGATGAGGAATCTGCAGCACAAGATCCCTCCATGGCACCCGGCGACCTGACTACCGAGGAGCAGATTCAGATGATCCGAGCCGCAGCCGAGGAGGAGGCACAACGAGCACGATTCCTCGCTCAAGTTCAGGCCCATGCGAAAGCCCAGCAAGCAGTGAGAGTAGCACAGCTCGCTGCAGTCGAGCGAGAAAACTCGAAGCGCAACAAGAAGCGCAAGGCTATCGTTAATGACAAGAAGCGTCGCACCACATCTTCTTCCAAGAGCACAGCCTACCGCGCTTAGGCAGCGACGTCCCTCTTCTTTTGTCTGTAACAATATCCTTTCCCTTTCTGAATGATACCCCACGCCTCACTCTCATCACCCCACATCGACTCGACCATATCGCGGAGACTAGAACTCCCGCGACAATCGCCCTCTTCCAATCCCCCTTTGACAGGGGTGGCTATTGTCAAGTGCTCCCCACTATAACTGATCATTGCACCACTTTTTTCTTCTCTTTCTCTTTGCTTCTCCAAGCCATCACCGGACACATGGCGATCCGATCTCGCGTGGAAGCATCGTCTGGCCGAAACCTGGTTGACTGGAGGGGTAACACGTGCCTGTTTCGGGCGACCGCCATTTGTTACGCGCCTCAGCCGGGCGGGATTTCCATTACGGGCAATCTTAACCACCGCTGATTTGGTGCCCGATCCCGCAGCTCCTGGTGACTCGACTTACCTAATTTCCCTGTCGCTGCGGGCGCATTTCGAACAATTAAAGAAAAGAAAAAGAAAATCGCGTCCCTCATCTTTCTCGTTTTTTTTTTTCTTTTTTAATTTATTTTCTGCAGCCTGAACCAGGGCCTGCTGTCACTCCATCCGGCCTATCATCCACTCCATCCTCACCGCCATTGTCAAGGCCTCACTATGACTCAACCCACAATTCACCCCTCTGATGACGTTGGCAAGAGCATCAAAGCATTTGTGCTCTGATCACATCTTCAAACTGCCTCCGCCTTGTTTGTTATTAGATCCTTACCTCCTTTTCTTTGGTCTTCTCATTTCCTTCAGCGTGCTGTCACAGTGGTCTTGGGTGGCATTAGTTGTCATTGGGCGTCGCACTACTACATCCAGGCTTTGTTAACTTTTTTCCATTTCGGGAAATCAGTCGCCTTCTTACTATTTACCACACTTAATGTTCTCTCGTCATCTGTTTCTTTTGAGCGTCAAATGTTTGGATACCCAGTCTTGTACCTACTTCGGTCTATTCCTGTTTTTTTTTTTCTCATACCCCGAGCCTGTGACACAGACCAGCCTCCAGCGATTTATTTTCTCCCTTTTTTTTCCTTTGCATAGCCCAGCGACATACCCAGGATTTCATGCAGCATCTAATGGCTGATTTGATCTAAATATCTTAGTGATAGCATGTGAATATGATAGATAGAACAATACCTACTACTACTACCTTTAAAAACTCCAAGTAATAGAGGATAGTACCAGGTGTCTCATAGATGAGTAAGACGTGTCTCACTCACCCGATCCAAGTCCAACATTGATCGTATCTGACTTTCTTTCTCATCGTGTCTCATCCTGTCTCGCCTCGTCTCGTCTTACCTCACCACCTTCGTAGCAAAGGAGCAAATTAGTAAGATAAGGTAAGTACCCCATAAGCTCGGAGTATACACTGACAAAGCCCCGAGTAGCTGACTATCTACTACCCCCCCGGGAGACTCAGGTCCCAAAAATGGTAAGAACCGAAAGACTCCGAGTCCGAAATAAGAGAGAGAAAACAAAGAACCGGGAACTGAAGTAAGTAGAACTACTTTAACTAACTCCGTACTTTAGCTGAAATTGCGACGGAGCAGAAACGCACCGAGCCGTCGAACTACAGTAGACATTTATCTATCTATTTATCTATCTATTTATCTATCTATTTATCTATCTATTTATCTACCTATCTATCTATTGATCGACCGATCTAAGGAATTCTCCATCAATCAAAGATTTTAGTTTAGTTAGTTGGTTACCGAGGTACGGAGTAGAAGGGGCGGGTGAAAGAAAGGGGAAAAAGTAAATATAAAGGACGCGCGAACAGCCAGCGCGCAGACAAAGAACGAAATGCCCAGGACGGGACGGGTAGGTAGCTGGTCACTATCACATCACATCACTTGTCTATTCCATACTCTAGTTTAATTTGTCTTTCCTCTAGGTACTTTTGTACATTGGACGGACTGAACTACTTGGAAATAAAACAGCCGAAATGAAAAAGAGAGAAAGAAAGGAAGAAAGAAAGTCAAAAATTGATAATTGTTGAAGTACTTCGTGTTCTAGACCCATTATTATAACCCTTTCACTAATAATTCGTCCCCTACCTCGACTAACAAAGGCTCCTTTGACAAGGCGGCCACTTCGCGCTTCGCGCGCACTGTCTCTGCTATGCCGAGGGCCCGACAGAGATCGATGACGGCGCCGTCCTCGGGGGCTTCGTAGACGAGAAGGCCGAGCGAGAGGAGGAGACCGTGGAGGGACTCCTGGCTTTGGGTTTCTTGCGCGATGGCTTCAAATAGGGAGGCGAGGAGCTCGACTTGGGTTTCCTCGGGAAGGGGGTCTGGGGTTGGTGGTTGTTGCTGTTGGTGGGTTGCGAAGCGGGTGTTGTGGTTGTGGGCGGAGAGGTTGTAGGCTAGGGAGGCGGCGACGACGCGGACCGGGGGGTGGGTGTCTAGGAGGCTGTTTGTGAGGTGGTGGATGAGGAGAGGGAGGAGCTGGGTTTGTGAGGCTGGGGAAAGGAGGTGGTCGGGGTAGAGGGAGGTGGTGAAGAGGTTGCAGGTGAGTTGGAGGATGGTGATACGGAGGTTATATGGGAGGGTGGAGAGGTCGGAGGAGGAAGACAAGAAAGTAAGGAGGGTTTTGTGGCCGGGGTCTTCGGCGGCAAAGTAGCCTGCTATTCGAGGGTCGATGAAGAGGAGTCGGGTGAGGTCAACGAGAGCGAAACGATTCTCAAGTGGGAGAGCGTGGAAGGCGGTTTGAAGGTAGGTTGGGAAGGACGGGAGGTCGGTGGGGAGGGAAATGTCGGCGGGTGGGTTGGAAGGGTTGCTGCGACGTTTGATGAAGTCGACGATGGAGAGCAGATGGGGGTCTTCGTGGTAAGGGTGGAGTTTTGTAATGAGTTTGTCTAGCGGAGGGGTCTTCTTGTATAGGACGCAGCTGGTGATGGGCTGTTGGAGGGTTGGGAGACGGAGCCTGCGGTGTCGATGGGTGGGATGGGCCATCTCCAGGAGCATGCGGACATTACCGCGGAGCTGGGCCGGGTTTGCACCGCTCCATTGTTCGAGCTTTTCGCCGCGGAGGAAGGTCATGAAGGTCGGGGTTGCTCTGACACTAAATTTCATACCGACATCGAAGGCGGTGCTGGTGTCGACTTTGATGAGCACGGCCCTGTCGCCGACTTCCTCCGCTAGTTCGTCGTACGTGGGATACACTATCTTGCAGGGTTGACAGGTGGCCGAGGTGAAGAAGATGACTGCGCATGAGTTGGACGCTGAGGCCAGATGCATCTTGAGCTCGCTGAGATTGGTAACCAGTCGGACCTTGCCTCGGGATTCTAATGCCGGCTGCGCAGGAACAGGTCCTGCAGCGGCAGTAGCAGCGGCTCTAGAGGTTGATGGCTGACCAGCCGGCGCACTGGGAGCCTGGGTCACACCACGTAGGGCCATTTCAATCTGAGGCTTGAGCATTCGACCGAGAGGGGTGCTTAGAAAAGTCTGAGGTAGGTTCCGGATATGCTCAGGGATACTCTTTCCTATTAGAAACATGGCCAAATCTTGGGTGAAGTTATTGCAGTTGTGCAGGAAGAGATCGTACGACTACTGCCTGGTTAGTTTGTTATCTAATTTTGAGTTTGATGAGAGTTAAGGAATACCTCCGGGGTATAGATATCGCCGAGCGACTGTAGGTACTCCTCTATCACTTGAAGAGGAAGCTCTGTCTTCCCAAGTAAGAGCTTCTCCATGGGCTGTCCATGATGCGTGCCGCCGGGATACGATGTCTGAACCCCCTGTCCAAAGTAATATTCGACATTATTAAATACCAGAGACGTATGATAGATGGCGTCCATCTGTGTCCCTGTTAAAGCAAGGGAATACTAATTGGTTGTATTAGTGATGGCGCAATTGAATTAACAAACTTTGGCATACCATCCGCGCAAGACCCTTGGGCACACAGTCAGCTTTTGAACTCAGCATTTGAAGGCTTTTGAACGAAAGAGACAAGGGGCGAAGGAACTACCTGTGAAAGGTCATAGACGTATAGCTCTACATCCATGATGGTGGTGGGGGAGATGAGCTAAAACTGAATTATTATTTCCGATAGCTGTTGATTAAGTAATAAAAAAAAGTATATGTCTAGATGAAAGAATGTCGCGGAGAGCAGGAAATCCTCTCGTCTATATGCCCAAAATTTGATCCCTGATTACGGAGTACATGTCGAGAGAACCATCGAGAAGGAGAAGATGGGGCTGATATGGCCGGATACTGCCGATAGTTACCGCCTGGAGATGACGGAATGGGCTGGTGCCTTGAATTCTGATCTTATACTAACATCTTCCTTGTGGCATTTTTCATTCTGACGCTTGTAGGCTGTATAAGCTAAGGGTGCTATTAGACCACGAAATGGTGGCCTGACATTTTAATGCAGACTAGTTAGGCGCAGAGGTAAAAACTCTTGACTGTGCCGATTCTTCAAAGCATCTATAAACAGAGTTACGTCAGCAATCGCATCCCCTTCACGCAAACCCATATCTAGCTTTCCCACAGCTTGATCTAACTGCTAGTCATCGGCCTGCATATTCCATTGGCTATGTACGCTAGGTGATGTCTGCTACCTACAATCCCTCCTTGACTTCTTCAGCTCGGAAAACCCCAATGGCGCTTCCCCCCATTCCCCGCACTCTTTCACTGATTCTTTGACCACTCCGCACAAGACTCCCAAGCATCTCTCCTGATTCCAATCCGGCGCGATGGTAAGCATTTCCTACCTCCTATAACAGCGAAGAGCATCCTACCAATTAAACTCGAAAAAAAAGAAAAATACCAAATACTAATGATCCCCCACCAGCCGCCCAAGAAGCGCGGAGCTCCCGCCGCCGCCGCAACCTCCTCATCCGCACCCAAGAAACCGCGCCAATCCAAACTCGCCAAGGAAAACGACATCAGCGCCGAAGAGGAGGCCGAAATCAAAGAGGTTTTCCACCTCTTCTCGGAGCCGAATGATGAGTTTCCTAAGGAAAAAGAAGGCGTGATTGCCCGGGAGGACGTCCGAAAAGCACTCGTGTATGTGCCCCCTTCCCCCCTCTTTTACTCTAGTTACATTCGACCATACGTTGTGTGTCTAACAGCTCCGGGAGAATAATAGAGCCCTAGGTCTCTCCCCTTCCTCCTCCCAGGAACTCCACTCCATCCTCTCCGCCCTAGACCCCACCGAGACCGGCTTCGTCCCCTACGAACCCTTCCTCTCCGTTGCCGCTGCGAAATTGCGATCGAAGTCGGACGAGGCGATGGCCGAGGAGGTGGACTCGGCTTTTCAGCTTTTCACGCGCGGCACGGATGGGCCGATCACGTTGAGTCATTTGCGGCGCATTGCGCGGGATTTGAAGGAGGATACACTCGGGGATGCGCTGTTGAGAGATATGATTTTGGAGGCGAATGGGGGTGAGGGTGTGGAGGCGGGGGTGACCTTGGAGCAGTTTCATGAGATAATGACCAGGGCTGGCGTTTTTTAGGCGGTTTTCACGTATTTTTGGATCTGTACTTTTTTACGAAAGAGTAAGGTGTTCTAGGGTTGCGGTTCTGCATTTTCAGCGATTGTTTGGGATGTTTAAGTCAAAATAGGTAATACACTTTGGCTAAGAGATAGTAAAACAGAAAATAAGGAATATGGTTTCTCGAGCCGTTATGGCTAGAAATACAAAATCCTGAAACACCCAATAGCTGCTGCCCGTAAGGATACATGAATTAATGAAAGGATCCAAAATAGAATACACAGCAACGCCTTCCAATGCGCTATGCTCCGGGGTATCATTGTTTTGTGCTCGATCGAGCATGCTTAGTTGGAGCAATATCAATATTAAAAATAAAAGCAATCGATCAGGACGAAGCATTAGTCAATATCAGAGCTAAGCTGAGCCTTTTCGTTGCTGAAATCAGCCTTCTCGGAATTGGACAAGCTGGTCGCCTGCGACGCGTCAGAAGCTGAACAATCTGTAGCCATCGATGTTGTAGAGCACAGGTCCTCTGGGGAAGTGTAGCTGGAAGACGACCCTGAATTCTCGGCTTCGACACTTCCCGACTCTGCTATCTCGACAGTCTCAGGTGCAGGCTTCTGTACAGCTTCGTAGAACAGCATAAACGCCCCTCCTTGAGACATTACGCTTGTTTCGCTGACCATCTGCACGTCCTCATCGCTCAGTCGGTACCAACGTTCTGACTTCTCCTTCTCGCCATCTGCCTCCAAGACAGCTTCAGGTATATGAGCCGGAAAGGTTTCCGTCGAGTATTTTCGGTAACAGATATAATGGCCGTTCTCGTGGCGGCCGTAGTGCGTGACCACCGCACGCAATTCATAATGACGCCCGAGCGCATCCCTCACGCCGCCTGGCCGTGGCAGCATCGACACCTTGGGGTCAATGCCCCAATCTTCAATCGCTTGATCAATATTCCCCTGTGATCTTGCACCTAAGCACCACTCACCCAAATCAAAGACCCTGGGGAATTTCACAGCTGCGTAATTCTTCCTCAGCAGACCGGTGTTTTCATCGAAGACGCTGCGATTTATGTGGATCGCGAGGCACTTGGGTGGCCTAGCAATAACGGCTTGTCTTGACTTTGTCGTGGAGACTCTATTTTTTGAAGGAATGTGACACTTCTTGGAGAGGGTCTTTTCGGCAAAATCATCCTCCTCCAATGCCTCCACCACCGCTTGCAACCGGAGCTCGGCTGAATTTTTTAGGGCACTTGAGACTGCTGGTGAATCCGCCGTCTGGGAGAGCTGTTTGTCATCCTCGATTTGCTGTAGTATGTTGCGGAGTTGGTCCTGGGCGCGCAGCAATGTGCACTTTGCACATTCCACCCCCTCGATAGGCTCCAGGTGCATGTAGTGATCCAGGCAGTCACGAACATCGTATTCAAATCCAGTTCCCAAGGGAACAGTCAGACAGTTGAATGGGATAAGAGACAGGCCCTCAGTCCACCCACACTTCATACATCCCACCCTCTGAGCGAGAAGACCTTCCAGCGGGTTGCGAAATGTCTGATTGTGAGGAGGCCGAGCTTTGGCAGTGGAGTTTTCAAATGCACCCTGATTGAAGCCAGATCCGACAACGTGCTCCTGCGGTCCCGCCATTTTCAGTCCCAAGTTGCTTGTCCGCCGCCGGGTAGCCTGCTGTACTTCATAATCAATCTGGTCAACTACCTTCGAGAAGTATTCCTGGGCATCTTGTTGCTGCCAACTGCTCATTGATTTAAGATCTGGCGGAGTCCATAACCGCTGGCCGTAGTTATCCGCGCTGTTGAGTCGTTCAATGATGCCTTTGAGGGCTTGATGAGTAGAGAATGCCGCCTTCTCCCCTAGGAAATCGACATTTCGCTCCAGAAACCCGGCAAACGACTGCAGTGACGCTAGCCCCTGGATTATACTGTTCTGGTAACATGAATTATCCCAGTTCCCTAGCCCTGGCGGTAGATTGTCCTTGTTGCCTAATAGCGAGGTACTGAAGCCGGTAAACGAAGCGCGAGGGAGGATGGAGGAGAGCGTGGCATGATCAAGCCCGAGAATCCGCTGCATCGCTTCGCTTTTAGCCTGAAAGGTCATGGGTGAGGCAGCTCTGTCCGCGGAATCTAGACTTGGCCCTTTTGAGTCCAACGCAGTGACTATCCGTGAGGGAGTCAAGTAGACGACGATATCCCACAGCAACCGCAGTATCGAAGCCGGAACCCACCGAAAATGATTCAAGATGAAGCAAACCGAGACAGCAGTCACAAGAAAGTAAGCTAGGTTGGGGTTGTTGCGGAGATGTTGCATCACGTTGTCATAATGGTTAGTCTTCGGGCTGTGGAAGGGACTCTGAGTGAGGATATCAACCCCCTCTCTGCGAGCGTTCATGGCTGATAAAGAGAAATGAAATACGGCGGCATAGAGACGACGTGGTGAAAGTCATGGTATGATGGAGGAGAAGCGTCGCTCCGACGAGAGGCAAGCTTTAAAAACGACCACGAGTAAGCAGGCGCCGCCGCTGCAGCTTAGGTTCCTACCGCCGCCCGAACCGCTTTTTTTTATCGATAAATCACCTCCACAAAAATTATTTTTGTCAGGAAAAGAAAACAACCCACTTGTGGTACTACGACCATGGCCAAAGCGAAGGGTGAGTACAGACTATTTACTCTTCAGGAGAAAAATTCCCGTATATATTCGATTTCTGACAATAATGCGTCTACAGCTTTGTCCAAACATTCCCGCGCCGCCAGGCGGGCTGCTTCCCCAAGTCTCGATCTCGACAAGTCGTTGACCTCTCTTCCCCGAGCCGAAAAAACTGAGCTGCACCGCGAGTCGATTCTGACGGACCGGGCCAACTCTGGCGTTTCAAAGAAGCAGTTTAAGCCTAAGGCTAAGTCAAGGACACAGCGTATGAGGCAGCAGAAGGGAATTGAGAGAGCAGAGGCGGTTTTCGACCAGTTGGAAACGAAGTTGGTGAAGAGCGAGAATCGCGCAAAGACGGTGAAGTCTCGCAGGGTACGTATAAATATTTCTTCAAGGTACCGTCGTTCTTGATGCTGACTACCATTTTATAGGCCGACTGGGAAGATCTCAATCGCAAAGCATCCAAATCCATGTTTGAAGCGCTCAATGCGGTTGACGGAAATAACGATGCTATGGTAGACGACTCCGCCCCAGCTACGACGACCAGTAAACGACAGTCGCGCCCCGTACAAGTTGCTCAAAATCCCGTGGTAAACGAACACGCAACTATTGATGATGACGATGAAATCACCTGAAACTTGGGTGATGCGGGTGTAAATTGTGATCCGAAACTGATCGCATCAACTATTTCTTTGGCCTAAGTTGATTGATCATTCGACCAATCTCCACCGCGGAGGCACCTGAGGTCCGCCCCTGAAGGAGCTCGAGGGTATCGACATCTTTTGCTTTGAAGGCTTCCTCGCCAGCTTTCACGATCATGCCACATTTCACCCACATTTCAATCCTCTCCTCTACGGGAAGGTTGGCGCATTTCGGGACGAAGAATGAAGCAAGCTTTGTGTTTCCGGCACCCAAAATCTCGTTGTAGAAAGGCTATCATGTTTTATGTCAGCACATGAATCCCGGCGTTCGAAGGGGGTTAAAAAAAATAGGGTTTGACTTACTTCCCACCCAATCGGGGATTTTTTGACTTTACCAACTTCTTCCAATTCGCCCCAGTCACGCTTAGCCACTAGAGCTCTTAATCTCAGCCACCAATATGTCTTTTCCGGCATCTTGAATTCACTCTGTATTTTCTGTGCGCGTTTACCGTAGCCCATTTTGATTAGTCTGTAAATCGTCTCGTTCAAGCTTAGACCAAAGAATTCTGCCCGTTCTGCCAAGTCCTTGTCGAGAGCTTCCTGAACCTTCAGTAATTGAGAAGACTCAGATAGTAGCTTCTGATGTAGTACAACTGTTGGGTCTTTAGAGTCCGCAAGAAGGCGAGATGCGAGCTGGAGTTTTTCCGTCTTCCGATGTAGATCTGTCTCGTTCAGGGCCTCGGAAAGAAGAACATTCGACCCGTCAACAGGACGGTCATCCTGGTAGTATAGATCTTTCAACAATTCCGTGTCCTCTCCTTGAGCAGTCGTTTCCACTAGTGCAGAAGCCATAGGACGGGTGTTGATCATTCTGAAAAAGCTGGAAAGAGGGAGTTTGCTCTTTAGGTGGAGCAGCACATAAGTCACCAAGTCATCGTCTCCGCTCTGGATCGCCTTGTCTAGTGCAATCTCATCTTCCTCCATGTTCAACAACAATGGAACCTGTTTTCCGGCCCGCGGTTCGTGGTTCAAGAGTTCGGTTGCTAGGTGGGTACGCCCCTCATCATAAGCGGCCTGCGCAATGACTTCAAATGAAATACCCGGCTTTCCATCCAGCCTTTGCACAATAAGTTTGCACACCGCTTCATCATCGACAGTGGAAACTTTGACCTTCTGGCTTGCCCAGTGGACGTAGATTTTGTCGGCGGCGATTTGGAGGTATTCTGAGACACGAATAGCAAGGAGATATTCATGTCTGTTCACCAAGCGCTCGATCAATTTTTCGGGGCCAAGGCGCAGGTATTGTTCATAGGAAATTGGTAATCCGATTTGGTAATCCCTGACTGCCTTCAAAACTCGTAGCTTCTCGGTCATTTCCACGAACTCGTCACTGTTGTACAGATCTAAGACTGACTTCCCAAACGATGCAGCTTTTAGCAAACGTTTCTGCCAGTAGATGTCGAACTCATACCCCGCTGCCTTGACGCAAGTGTCAACGGCTTCTGGTAGGAGTGATCTAATTCGCTGGATGTTTTCGTCGGCTTTGGGGGACTTCTTGTCCAATAGCTCGATCGAATCTAAAAGAACCGACGCGGGCGATGTAGATCCAAGTCGAAAGATAGTCTCCGTCACACCTGAGCGAATGCCGTTAGCCCTAGTATTCCAGCTCAAAACGCAGACAGCTTTACCTGAGACTTTGTGCAAAAACTCATACGTATCATTGGTGATCAATCGTACACCGTCAGATTCTGGCAGAACATGAACTGTGCCGTCATAGTAGTATCTACACAATTAGAGAATTCAAAAAGGCTTATTCCGTATGAGGCTTACCTAGCAGCAGCACCATTGGGGCCAATGAGATGCACCTCATCCTCCCATGAAATAACAACGGCATCGTTACCACACCAGTCGACTGTCCGGGGAGTGACCCGAGACTCCGGGTCATACTCGCTCAGTTCATTTTGGAAGTCGCTGCTCACCACCCACACTTTGCCCTCCGCAGTGATCAGGGCAACGAAGTCACCGTTGGGTGACACGCTCACGTGCTTAAAGGGCCCCTTTTGGAGCACTTTATCTTCGGCTTCGGTCGACTCAATCTGGTATATCGTCTTATCAACAGCGAGTAATACTTCCACACCACGTGACAGAGAGCGAGCAGGAGGAATCAGCGACCAAGACGCGACCTCTCCTTCGGGGCAATCGGCCAGTAGTCTGGGGCGCGGTTCTGCATAGTTAGAGACGGCCACCAGCTGATTATTGGCAAGTAAGGCTACAAAGCCGGAGCTCCAGAACCGACATGCTCTGACACCATACTCTTCAGCTCCCTATGACACAATTAGTCACTCATTTCTTTTCAGGCTGAGGGGCCATAATACGCACATTTCCAAGAGAGAAAGAAGTAAAGTCCCCGTTCAAGCCGAAATAGTGCCGAACGGTTCCATCGTCTGTAATGACCAACAGGTCTTCCTGGTCGGACCACCCTAGACCTCTAATTGAACCATGCTCCCACTTGCAAAAAAATTAGCAAATTTTTCTCAAATCAGATGGATTTGACTAACGTTGATCTGATTAATAAGTTTCCCGGAGCACGAGTAAATATCAATGTTCGACTTCGACGTCTGAGCATCGCGAAACCTAAAGGGTTTGGTTTCATCTCGATATAAAGCTGTTCAATATATGTCAATAAGAGGAAGTAGGAGCTCATTTCAAGAAAAGGAAGCGCTTGTACCAATCGCCCCTCCGTACGGAGCCCCGGCAACAATGTAGTTCTCTAATTCCACCTCATCATCAAAGACCGCATCATAGATGGGGACCTTCCGGTAGAAGCTATCCCCGAGACGCTCCCAGTTAGCGAGAGGATTTTCTGGCGCCATTTATCTCGATAATTTCATGGGTAAGCTGTGGTCACTACTGGAGTCCTGCAGGTCCTGAAGCTGTCAGTTGGTCGCCTGTTGGTCTGTTGTTCATCGGGAACCTCCAGCCTCCAGTTCACACGGGCGGCGCTAACCCGATTCGACTGCCCCTTCTCTCCCGTGTACTTTCGGTTATTTCCTGGCATCACTCCCTCCACATGTTCAACAAAATAGAACATCGCCATCAATATGACTACGATAGCAGGGTATAATAATGGATGATACCCAGGATATCAGCAGTCTGGCTCTGGATCTATCGGATCTCGAATTGGCTCTTCTTCTTTGTCTTTCTGCTCATGAACATTGTCTGATCGAGACCACAGACCACAGCGTCGATGACGTTGCAGCAGAGCTCGCCCTGGTAATTTATCCCTGGTCCCCTACTTGGTCGTTTAAGACCAAAGAACTGACATTGGTGGATTTAGATATGCTCCAATACATATGGACGTTCATATACGATAATAGATTGCTCTGATACCAACTCTTCCGAGGACTTTTTTAATGGGATACACTCCCTCGATCGCCGTACTGTTCAGCCAGCGACGGTGCCTGAGTATTTGGTCGTCGACGTTGTCATAGCGAAAAACTTCAACTATGTCGCCGACGACATCCAAATGCAAGCTTTGGAGGTACTTTCACCACCATGTTTCTCCTGACCACTCAATTCTTTCTGATTCATATCTCTAGTTAATGCGGTCAAAAAGACTTGTAACACCAACCGCCACCCTCGAAGCACCAATCGACTTTCTTTTTGTACCGGTTATCAAGCGTGGTTCGAGACAAGTCCGGCCGAAACTGAGTTCCCATCTGGTAAAATCTTCTCCTTGAGGACTTGACTGCCGTTTGCTGATACTAATGTAATCAAAGAACGACCATCTCATCATCTCCTACTTCCATGATTCTGACGGCGAGTACGTCTACTTGGAAGAGAGTAACGATTGGCTTTCGGAAGGCCAGGTTTCGCTGTCCTCTGTTGTCCACAAACCTGGTATACAAAAACAGGGGCAGCATCCGAACATCGATCGTGATGTATGTTTGCTCATTACTCAAAGAATTGAAGAATATGACTGACAGGGCGACCGTTCTAGGTTCTCAACCAAATTTATCAGGCAAGCAAGGCAGTTACTGTAACTGCAGAGATAGTTCGATACCAACAAGACATCGTGGTTTTTCTCAGACTCAGTCGCGCAGTCGCAGGAGGGATTTCAGCACGGTCAAACACACATTTCACGAAGCTCGCCAAGTATGTCCTTCCCTCAACCTCTCCATCTAATTGGAACTCTATCTAACTGCAAAAGACTTCTCGCGGTATTACATGGAATCGACTATCTCACGCCGTCGATAGTGGCATTAGCCGCAAAGAAAGTCTTCCGCCATCGAATTGTGGTATCGGATCCAGAAGATGACCGCAGCTTGCAGTATGGTAGTGATTTGAAGGCTGTGGCTCAGGTTCTAGAATACGCTACCCCGGATACAATTTTGGAGAGTGTGCTCACGCTCGAAGCTCCTCTCTAGCTCCCCTCTAGCTCCCCTCTTTCCAATCTACACTATAATCGTGTCTATCACCGGTCTAATTTCCCAGTGGAGGTGTCTAATTTGAACGATACACGGCAAACCCTATATCCGCCTATTAAAGACGTCTAGCTATCACGAGCTTCTCGGCGAGCTGCTGGTTCTCCCACGGTTTTCTGTCCTTTAAAGGTGTGGTGCTCTTCTAGTCTCCATCCCTTCCTTCATCCTAAAAACACACGACTCCTTTACGTTAGAGGATAGTATGGCCCTAAACAGTTATGGAAACACTATATACAATAAACCCAATCCCATATATCTACTCGGTTATAACCACTAAACACATTACTTCTAGGAAACTTGACCTAGTAGGTTAATGATAGTGACGATGAATAGCCGAGATATTCTAAATACCCATAGTCGACGAACTACAAACTTGGTTTTTACTCCACATCCGACCAGACAGCAAATGTCCCCCGTGTCCATCTCTTATTCTCAGAGTTACATTCCACCTCCCATCAAATCCCAGAGTTCGTCATGATTCGCCGACTAGCTGTTGGCGGACGGGAAAATCGGGAACTCAAAAACATATCTGGTAGCAAGAAATGATCGTCTTTTTCGGCCTCTCCACCGCTAGCCTCAGTGTTGGTGGTGGTATCGATGAGGCCATCTTGGTTGCCATTGCGCTCTTGAAAATCCGCCTCGACGGTCGCCATAAGCTTGCGCCATTCGGAAAGCACCACGTCTATCTCGGTCTTAGCGTCGCCAACGAGCGCATCCATTTTGATGTCATTTCGGTCGTAGCCGAAGGGGTCTTCGAGTTGGGACCCGATGCCTTCAATGCCGTAGAGAGTGAAGATCACGAGGCTGACGATAGGGACGGTCCACCAGCCCATATCATCCACCATGCCGAACGGGAGAACGCACCCGTAAAGCGCGAGAACCTGTTTTTGGTGGATTCTTCAAGGTGTATTAGCTTGGTGGTGATACCGACTTGGTAGAGGATGATCTGGTCGAAGGTTCGACACCCTTACCTTGGGGAGAGGGGGGGGGGGAAAGAAGAGAGAGAAAGGAAGTATATACTTACAAATGCGCAACAGGCATAGGGGTCAACTTAATCGTCTCCATTTTCCCGTAAGCATCCACCAAACTATTCAACTGGGCTTGCATCTGACTCGCCCCCGGAGCGTTGAACCACCCCCGCTCCACACCCCTCTTGATGAAAGCATCAACGAAGAAAGTCAGCTGAAACGGTAACCCCAGCCCCTCGTCTTCATGGCCCTCAAGGCCCGGCGGAAGCAGGCTGGCATAAATAGGGTTGTAAACAGTGTGACCGCTCTCATTAACATCGCTGCCCAGTGCCCAGGCCGCGCCCCATTCCGCCCGGAGATGGTTCTTGACGGCGAACGGAATGGCCATGAGAATGCGGATGGTCCTCTCGATATCCGCCTTTTCGGAGGTGGACAACGGACCCTTGGTGCTGTATCCGTTTGTTACGATGGTCCGGACGAGATTCCGGATGCATGTGTTTATGGTGTTCATGCCGTTACGGCCATCCCAGAATCTGTTGTAGGAGGTTTGATTCCGGAACACGAGCATCAGACCCACGACGATGGAGAGTGATGGGATCTGTTTCGCTCATCCCATCTAGGTCAATGCCTGGTACTGTATCACATTGGGGAGGGAGCGAAACCTTACAATTGTATTCGGCAGGCCGACAGTATCAAAGACATATCGATCAAGACATACAACGAAGGCTGTAAACACGGCGTGGAAAATCATATATACCAGAATCGCCCCATGGATAGCACCCTTGATGAACCGGAAAACGAGGGGCCATCTTAAAACCTCAGTATAGATAACTAGTACGAGGTTTACAGCCTAAGGGGCTAAAGGTGGGGGGGACTTACCTTCGAGGTTTCGTCCGACTCGACAGGAGATGCGGATGGGTGCCTCCTGTGCCTGTCCTCGAATGATGGCGCTCATGGCCAAGAAACGAAGTGTTCTGGCGACTGAGGGTTGGAGTAGGCAATTCCCCGAAATTTAACCTCATAGTTCACATTTACAGCGTATTAAATCCCAGGATAAATCACACCGCTGTCTGGACAGGTGTCGCTCGATGGTTGCTGAAGAGATGGCAATAATAAAAGAATGGGGAGAGCAGCGGTGAGGAGGTAAACGAAGCCAACGCGGGACCTGAAACTTGAGGCGCTACGGATTAAGTTAGAGCGCCATCGCCATCACACAAGTTTAATAGATAAGAACTTATTCTTATGGAGGGGAGCAACAACAAATCAGATGAGCATCCTAGACAGCCACAGCACAGACACCACGTGAGGTGGGGGATTTTCCTCCCCCAGCCATGATGTGATGATCGGTAGGATGACGTAGAGCTGGCTAATTTGCTTTTTGGAGCGAGGAAGACAAATAAGAGAAAAGCAGCGAGTCGTCTTCAGTGTTGTGACCTTGCGAAGCTCATCTCTGGAGTACTTTCAAAACCAAACGCATATACTACCGCGGAAAATGCTACTAGGAATAGGTTGTATATCCATATTTGACTTAGGATAGGGAGGGCCTACTTGGAGTACTGAAAAAAATGATAAGAAAATCTTGATATCATCGTAAAATTTAGTTACTCTAGCACTATCGCGCCAAACCTAGAACTCAAGGCGTTCAAATCTAGACCAGAACAGCATTGCAAGGGCCATGCAAAAGTCAGTGATGATGGTTCGGCTCAAAACAAAAGGCGAAGGCTTTCAGTTGCAGCGAGGTGTGGACGAAAGCAAAACACTCAGACAAAATACTGCAAAATGGGGTATAATCCAATTGTGGGGCAAATAAGAACGAGATCGCAATGCTAAATGCTGGATTAGAGCAAAATCGTGACTGAACGAGACGTGAAAGGGAAAAGGTGCATGATCCGCAACGGGACCGGCAAGCAAATCGAGCCCGGGCTCAAGAGAGAAATCCAGGAAGGCACAAGAAGCCAGGTCCTCGGAGAAAAGGGCGACTAGAATCAGCACTAGGCTACCTTTAGTGATAATATGAATGTTGAAACGAGGGCGCGGTCACTAAGTGATTCTCAAGCCATCCCAGCCCTGCCATCAAAGGCTAAAGGGCCGGAATCGTTCAGTGGGGTCAAAGGATTCTCATCAGAAGATTCAGAACGAACTGGTGTATCTACGCGGAGGTGTGTTTGGCCATTTTGGAGAGCGCTAGGTGATTGTGTCAGAGATTGCCAGCCGGGTAGGTCAGCGCGGGTGTTCGAATCGGTAGTATTATTATTTAAGGTGGTTGCAGATAAGACGGCAGCGCCAAGCGCACCATCTAGAGGGTTCTCATCATGTAAGCTTAGGTTTTCGATATTAGCGGCGAGACCAGCCTCGGTAGGCAGACCACTCGATTGAGAGTCCCCGACTGTTCGTGAAGGACTCAGGGCATTAGTTGACGCCGGCTGTGGAGAGCACGTCTCAGATCGTGGCTCGAGAGATGGGTCTGGTTCTTTCGAGGACTCGGGTGAAGCTCTCTCATCATCAATATAATCGTTCGAGTCATCGACCTCGGCACTTAAATCGGTATAGGCACGACAATTGGGGCATTGAAACATAGGATAATCAGGCGTGTGGATTAGACGGCTGACACATTTATAATGCCAAACATGAGCACATGCTGCCATGAAGAGGCATTGGTATGGACGCTTTATTTCAAGTTAGCCGTGAATTTTCTTGGTCTTCGTTTCGAAAGTGCAGCACAAACCAGAACTGAGCCAAGGCATATTGAGCATTCGCGGCAGCCAGAATAGTCTGCGGCCTCCCCTTTGCCTAAATTTTTGATCAAGCTCTCGGTGTTTTTGCTAGACGAATCGTTAGCTTTGTTTTATCACATGATCACAAAATCTGGGAAAACGTTGGTGTTGGGGGGGGGGGGAATACTTGAACTCGTTGGGCTGCTGCTGCCACGATCTGTTACACTCGATCCGAATACGAACACAACGGAAGATCATTTCCTCGCCCCCTCGAAAATCAATTCCCAGCTGCACAATGTCACCGTCTTTTATGGTGTAAAGTCTCGACGCCATATTCGGCTGGCTCAACCGCATATGATTTAAGAAAGTACCAGACGAGCTCCCGACATCCTTGATATGCCACTGGCCATTCATGTAAAGAAATTCACAGTGTTTTCGGCTCACAACCTTTGACTTGAACCCTACAGGGGCATCCGATGGCCCACTTGGGTTTGGCACGGGTAGTCCATCTCTCTCCGAGTATCGTCCGACACGAATAGCGCAACTATCCGAGGGAAGGGTACGTGAGATCGGGATAAAAGGTAAGGACGGTCGAGAGCTCTGGCTAGAGTCTTGGTGAGGGAAAAAACGGATTGTTGCACCCCGTTTCGGTCTCGAAAACGCGGAGGGGCTATCAGCGATGACGGGATCGGGTGATTCGAGAGACGTGCTCTGGAGATCTATCGGCGCAGAGGGACTTGGGACACCTTGGGTATCTGGAGGAGTCTGGGATGAGGCTCTTAGCCGTGCCATGGTCGCACGTGTCTCACGCCCGGGAGGGTCGCTCGAGGAAGCTGAACTTGAAGACTCAGAACTGGGGGTGCTAGAATCCAAGTCGAGCTCAAAACCACGATAACTGGGGATTAAAATGGTACCAGCGGTGGAATGCTCAGCGGCGGCCTCTGGGCATGGGGTTGGATCAGTGTTAGTCGCTGTCTGCAAAGAGTCCGGTCGCGTGGAATGCGGAGAAAACCAAGAGAGCCGACGGCCGCTGAGTGTGTGACGACGGGTAAGGCGTGGTTGAGGGTCTGGAGGTGAGGAGTTTTGAGAAGAGAAATGGGTTTGCGTATAGGCTCGCAGTTGGCTCAGTCGCCGGAGGGGCCCCGAACGGGAGTCAGTTGGAAAGTTGTTAGTGGTGGAGGCGGAAACAGATGCAGCCATCGTTAATTCGAGGTTAGGCCCGTTTTTCCTCGGGCAGAGGCAAAACAAGGGTGAACAAGGAGGGTGTTTTCAGCCGGCGCAAGAAACAAAATTAATTCAATCCAACTGAACGAGCAAAGCAGGAAGATGCCCTGTGAGAATAGAGACACTCGAATAGATAATTTCTATACTAGTAGTCGAAATTTCGAAAAACGAAAAGAAGTTCTGACTCGGAATGATGTGCAAAGCTATACCTGGTCTGGCGGCAAGTGTTGCGCTTCTATAAGTACGGGCCCTCTGAGGTGGTCCAACGGTCGGTGAACGATTATAGTTTGAAGAAGAGTCAAACGATATATATTCTCGCAATGATTGAGGAGGAATTAATTAGACCTTAATGAATTGGTTTCCGAAAAGTGATATCAGAATGGGGAAGAGTAAGTAAACGAAGAGGAGACAGCAGGAGAAAAAAAAAAAAAAGGACGGGGGCATGAGCTCGTGTTATGATTATTATTCCTGCAGCATTATTAACTGTGGACGGCAAGATGACGGTTTCCCCTGCGAGTCGGACGGTATGGTGCTCTCTTTTCTCAGACTGAGAGAAATAGAAAGTGGCTGGCGGGGGCGAGTGGTGGTGGAATGTTTGTTGCACGTATCCTTTCTTTGGACGCTTGGATGGCCCGAAAGTCTGAACTATTTGAGAATGCTTCCACCTGGTGGAGTAAGTCGCATCATCTTCAGGTAAGGCCCATTATTATTATTCTCGAAGATCGGGAGAATAAATGGGTCAGGTAGCTATCAAATCAAACCTGTCTATGTCCCGGGACCAGAGTTCGGTTGAAACGGGCATAAGATGGTATGGGAGGTTTACTTCTACTCAGCATTATTGATGCTTTGGTTGGAGAAAAAAACACATGAAACTCTTGGTTCTTTGTCGTACTTGCCAATTAGCTTCTTTAATATTTTAGTTGAGAATATAGAGTACTACTAGTACTAATAATAGTTATGCAAGGTATTTCACCGTGTGAAAAACTTTCAAAAAAAAAAAAAAAAAACTTCACAAATGGAAGGGGAAAAGGGATACAACGGTTGCCACTCTCCCAAGAAGCGGCAACCTCAATATCAGATGTTCGAGATGACCTGAGCTCAGTTAGCGTCAGTTTTAGCGTGCGGGGCAAACGAGGAAAGGCCCCAGGAGCCAAACGTGCTGAACCTCTCAGGAGGCGTTGCAGATGGGGCTTTAGCCTTTGATGGAAGGAGTGGCGGTGGTCACTCATCCTGGGACCGGTACTGGACTCGGAGTGCCTCATGTGACACCTCCTCTACACGCCCTCATGTGGTCCGAGTGGCAACCGACTCAGATAGCCCATCTATCTCGATTTTCGACGATCACATTGAAGAGTGCCCGTTTCTCTTGGTCTTTGATAAAGCTTACACGGCGTTTGGAAGAATCTTAGATAAGCCCACCAATTTCAAACCAGGGACAACTTTAAACCACGGGAATAACCCAATAAAAAAGCTCTTGCAAGGATTGGCCCTCGATTGTCTTACCTACCTGGTACATTCACAGCAGTAGCCGGCCTTGGTTCTGGTCCGCAGTTCATAAACATACTACCAATCGTATGAAGGCTGAACTGGCAGTGCATCTATAGTGCTGTACGCAAGCCTTAATCTGACATGAAGTTGCCTTCCAGGGGATCTGGATACATCTCCCGGGAAGTGAGGAAGATCTTATAAGATACAAAAGGTTCCACTTGTTACTGGCTGAGAGCGTTGTGCCGTGAAACATAAATGATATGACTGTGTCCTGAGGCAGGACTTGGCAGTGAAAAATAATATGTTTAAAGTATCCCCACATCCACACCATGTTGATCATTTTTCCTCCCTACCAAATGATCACCTGTCAATGTCACTTGTTCACGAAACCCTTCCTAAATCAAGGAAGGCAGCAATAAGTATCTATTGACGATTCGGAAGGAATTCTTCATGTTCCCAGGTTAATCATGGGAGACAGACCTGAGTGCTCCTTATCGGAGTCCAACCAATAATTTCTTCAAGTGTCTAGGAGAAAAGCTGATTCGAGGTCCAGGAGTGACGCTCACCCTTAGCTTCCGAGGTGGAACCGAGAATTTTGTGCATGAGGAATGGTGAACTCAGTTTGATAACTTAGTTGTCACTTGTTATCCTGCAGCAGATCTGGGGATATTATTGAGTGGTTCATGTTTCAAGGCTCCTGATTGCATAGCTCCTATCTGGATCCTTTCTTATATCGTCAGCCGTATTTTTATAACGTCGGACCAAATCAAATTTAAGGATAACCAAAGCCAAGATAACAGGTGGAGGAGCGTTAATGAGATAGGTCAGGGACGGAGTAAACATGACGAGAAGGCACTTTCCTCCGCTAACTATCTATGATGACTAAAAATTTCAAATTATACCCATCAATAAGTGTTACATCCAATTGGAATTATACAATTTTACTTTAAAATATAGACGCGAACATCTGCTTGAGCTGCATTTAATGGTCAGATGGGATATTGTAATTATTAAGGATTATTTCTGATGTATCATGAATCATGATCGGGATGAGCTTTCGGCTGACCATCAACATGGAGCTTGCGCGTGTTATCATTCGCCCACCGACACCAGCCGCCGCACCATCTTCGGGAGCTGCTAGTCATCCATACTAACCATCTCTGTAACCAACCTAACTCCGTGCTCCATCTCCCTGCCCCCTCTTCCCATTATTCAACATTTCCATCTTCGGCGACACATCCCAAGTATTCGGATCCAGATTCCGAAGGAAGAAAGGGAAACGGGATAGTAACCAGGGTGATCATTTCTTCAGTCTCTCCCTTCCCATCACGCGACGTTCCTGCTTCCTCGCAAGCTCCAGTTGCTTTATGGAGAGCATCCCGTCCTGTCTGTCATCGCCAATCAACTTTTTTTCGCATCTCGTTTTCCCAGCCACCCCGATCTCATCCTCGGGCTTCATCTCTGGTGGCGTATCTGTTCGATAAGGCGTGTTGTGAAATATCAACTACGGAAGGCAAGGAATAGAGCTGCCTGTTTCTCTCGTCGGATATATCATATAACGATCGCCCTGCCTCCTTTTGCTCTTTTGAATCCGACGCTTGCGGGACCTGACCGTGGTCCTGCAGGCCTTCAAATCTGAAGGCATGGCTGGAATCGCAACTGCGTGTCTGTCCTGCCTATCGGCTGTGGACCGCTGGTGTCACTTAACCGCCTGTCTCGGTCCTATCGGTGGCCGCTCAAGGGAGGGGATTTACGAAACAACTTTGGCTGAAAATGAGCGGGAAGCTGTATCTGACCTTCTAGGCTACCTCGAGAACGTACGTTTCTGCTTTCCCTATTCTAATTATTCGCCTTCGCCCTTGATGGTTTCTTCCCACAACTAACGTTTTATCGTTGGCAGAGAGCCGAGACCGATTTCTTTTCTGGCGAACCTCTACGAGCCCTAAGTACCCTTGTTTATTCCGATAATGTCGATCTTCAGCGAAGCGCTAGTTTGACATTTGCTGAGATCACGGAGCGAGGTTCGTGCACACCTGGATCGCTTGAATCCTTGCTATAGTTGCTAACGTGATTTGGGTTGTCTGGAATAGATGTCCGTGAAGTCGATCGGGATACTCTCGAGCCAATCCTGTTTTTGTTACAAAGCTCCGACATTGAGGTTCAAAGAGCAGCTAGCGCGGCTCTTGGGAATCTAGCTGTGAACGGTGCGTGCTTCTTGCGTCCGTTCAACATAATCTTTTACTGACAGCGATCAGCCGACAACAAGGTCCTGATAGTCGCCTTGGGAGGGCTTGCTCCATTAATACGGCAAATGATGTCACCTAATGTCGAGGTCCAATGTAACGCAGTCGGCTGTATCACAAACCTTGCTACACATGAAGATAACAAGGCTAAAATTGCCCGCTCGGGTGCCCTGGGCCCGCTAATCCGCCTTGCGAAATCTAAGGATATGCGTGTACAGCGCAATGCGACGGGCGCGCTTCTAAACATGACACATTCAGGTAGGTCACATACGCTGGCCGCTCAACGGATACTCTCTAACTTGCAACCTAGATGACAACCGACAACAGCTTGTCAATGCTGGTGCCATTCCCGTTTTGGTTCAACTTCTTTCCTCCTCGGATGTCGATGTCCAATACTATTGTACGACCGCTCTCAGTAATATCGCTGTCGATTCATCGAACCGCAAAAGGTTGGCACAGACCGAGTCTCGCCTTGTTCAGTCCCTCGTCCATCTCATGGATTCGTCCACCCCCAAAGTTCAATGCCAAGCCGCTTTGGCCCTTCGCAACCTTGCGTCGGATGAAAAATACCAACTTGAAATTGTTCGAGCCAAAGGCTTACCGCCTCTCCTGCGTCTCTTACAATCATCCTACCTTCCGCTTATCCTCTCTGCCGTCGCATGCATCCGCAACATCTCTATTCATCCTCTTAACGAATCACCCATCATTGATGCAGGCTTCCTGAAACCGCTGGTTGATCTTCTTGGATCAACAGATAATGAAGAAATTCAATGCCACGCTATCTCGACTCTTCGAAATCTTGCTGCTAGCTCAGATCGCAATAAGGAGCTTGTTCTCCAAGCCGGAGCTGTTCAGAAGTGTAAGGATCTTGTGTTACGGGTTCCCATCAGTGTCCAATCGGAAATGACTGCCGCAATCGCCGTACTGGCTCTGAGTGATGAGTTGAAGCCTCATCTTCTCAACCTGGGCGTTTTCGATGTATTGATCCCTCTGACGGAATCGGAAAGCATTGAAGTGCAAGGAAACAGTGCCGCTGCCCTGGGTAATCTTTCTTCCAAAGGTATGTAACCAGCACATCTCTGGCCTTACAATGTACGTAACCAAAACTGACACTAAGTAGTGGGAGATTATTCGATATTTATCCGCGATTGGGCAGATCCGAGCGGAGGCATTCATGGTTATCTCAAGCGATTCCTGGCGAGCGGCGATCCTACCTTCCAGCATATTGCTATCTGGACCCTCCTCCAGCTGCTGGAGTCGGAAGATAAGCGCCTGATCGGATACATTGCAAAGTCAGATGACATTGTCCAAATGGTCAAGACGATCTCAGACAAGAACATCGAGTCTGACGAGTCTGATGCAGAAGATGGCGAAGGCGAGGTTATTGCGCTGGCTCGGCGATGCCTCGAGTTCCTTGGAAGCGGGCCCAGACAGACCCTCGTCGAGGGGTAATATGATATACCTTCCTTCCCTGATATACCTTTCCTCTGCTTTCTGGTCTACCCTTTCTTTGCACCTTTTATTTCTTGTCACTTGACATTTCTCTATGCTTTCTATTACTTTGCTACCTTTTTCTTTACTTGATACCGGTGTTTAGCGGGCATTTCATTCGGTGTCGTTTCGTATCTGTCAGCGAGCATTCATTGTGATAGGGCTTGTTACTTTCCGTGAGGTTGTCGTCCATTCTGTCCAGGAATGCCGACGTGGATACGTGCTTATATCTGCGCATAATTATTGTAATCGTGCTAGAACAGATGTGGAGTCTGTACTTGAATTCCAATGATACCTAGATTTAGTCGAAATTCCTATGTTTCCTGTCATCTGCGCGTACATTTTTGATCAACATATTGTACTTGTATCTATCTAGTAGTTGTTCTTGAGTCCCAAAAGAAGCGGGTGATTCGGAAAAAGTATATCTCCGCACCGAACACCCCCAAAGCCCAAAAAAAATAATGGCTTTTCTTGGCTTTTCCCACTCACTGATGTAACGAAGCTCCTCAATCTACCAAATACGCCCTCCTCACCCTTGCACTCGATTGCCAGGAAGGACTGCAGTGGAATGGCAATCCCATTACCTAAGTTGGCTATCCCGGGCCAGCTTCTGGGACCAATCGCTACGTTTTCTGCAGGTCCAGGGACACACGTTCACCACGCCAATGTTTATGCGTCGATAGCTGGCCCTGTTACCGTTGATCCAGCGCAGTCGAATTCGAAAGGAAAATCAACGATTAGTATTTCGAGGACGATCAATGTGCCATCGGGATCTGCCGCAAAACCCAAACCAAAGTTTAATACCCTCCCTGCCGTCGATTCGGTCGTGTTGGCACGAGTGACCCGCGTACAAAAGCGTCAGGCGGCAGTATCTATCCTAGTTGTACTTGACGAATCGGCTAGCTCTCAGGTCTTGAACCCGTCACAGACTACATCAGACAACGATAATATCGCCTCGATTTTGTCGTCGGCCGCAAACCCCGAAAACCACAGTAGCTCAGACGAGCTGCGTTTCCAAGCTCTCATTCGAAAGGAGGATGTGCGTGCCGTCGAGAAGGACCGTGTTGTCTTGGATGAAATGTTCAGAGTTGGGGATATTATTCGTGGCACCGTCATCTCCCTCGGCGACCAGAGTTTCTACTACCTGACGACGGCACGGAATGACCTGGGAGTCGTGATGGCTCGCAGCGAAGCCGGGAATATGATGTTTCCTGTCAGCTGGAAGGAGATGAGAGACCCTGTCACCGGGATCGCTGAACAGAGGAAAGTCGCCCGGCCGTTCTGATCGGTGTCGAACCGGTTGATGACTACGTCATTTCCAACTCGACCGCGGTTATGAATTCTACCGGTCTATATTCCTATGAGAGTGTTGTCCATCATCTCAATCTCCCATTGAGTGATAGGTAGCGTGCAGACGCATTGTAGAGCCGCGCGTCCCCGCTTCCACTAAGCCATGTCTGAGAGATATTCTTAGACGACAACATGGCTCCCAAAGCTTCGTCTTTATACTTGAGGCGAAAGGACCTCGAGTCCAGTTGCAGGACGGAACACACTCCACCTTACCACTGTACATACTACAATAGTGGTGCTGTCGGCCATGTCGCAAGCATACGATGGCCTGGCACGTGCCCAAGCATAATTAAGGCACGACATAGCTCGAATAATATGAAAGATCATACATGTCACTTATTCAAGTATTCCAGGCAGAATATCCCCCTCTTCCCATGCATTTTATGTAAATACCCTCCTCAGTATCCATGATCCTGGCCTTCTCAATGCTGGATTGTGTTTGTCATCGGAGGAAGAGTGATGGTTCTTCGCGCGATGGATTCTCTCCTTTGCGACCCTTGTGTTAGCCTCTCTTTTCCTCTATACGATGGAATCGAGAAAATATTTACAAGCAAGGGCACAACAAATTCTCGCCTTAAGTAAATTGATCGACCCCTAGCCTTTCATGAGCAATATATGTATCTGTAACCAGCCATTTTCAAATGCAAGTGATCAAAAAATATCCATCCATCATAAACAACCGTACATGCTTTTTATCTTCTCTTAACAAAATATAAAACCAAAAAAGAAAGAGAAAAAAAAAAAATTCAAAGCAACAAAAAGAGTCTACTTCTTCAACGTCTTCTGTTTCTCTGCATCAATCAACTTCCGTCCCTGCACCACCAACCCCTTTCTACTCCGCACAGCATCCATATACTGCTTCGCCACATTCTCCCTATCTGCCAATTCACCTAGATCCTCCAGCTCCTCCTCCGTAGCCGGAACCCAAAAGGGATCCTCATCTAGCGCTTCAAATCCCGCGAAGATCAGTTGCGGCTGTGCGGCCCCCGACGTACGCTTCCGGATCTCTTCCGCGAAACCGAACGACTCCGCAACGGGCAGAAGAGCCAGTATCGTGAAGAAAGGGGTTCCTTCTTTCATTAGTTCAGAGAGAATTCTGCCTCGGCGGCGGGTGATGACGCCGTAGACGCGGCCGAGGACCTCAGCTAAAGGGGAAAAAAAGAAATATTAGTCAATAGATCTTGGTATTTGTGGCTGTAGCTACGGCTTAACGGGGAAAAGGGGGAACTCACTCGATGCTTGGATCTCGCAACTGTACATCGCAAGCATGATTCGGGGACTCCAGTCTAGGAAGCCCTGGGTGATACTCTCGCGGACCAGTCGGATTGTTTCGCCGGTAAGTCGACCCAGGTCTAGCTCTTCCTCGTTGGTGTTCACGGCCATTTCTTCGAGGAAGACGGCGGCCCCCTGGATAGGTTCTTGACAGAGAGGGCCCTGGCCGGTTGCGAGTTGGAAGGCGTGGGCGACTTTATCGCAGAAATCGCGGACGATTAGGGCATCGCGATTACTGCCTTCTGTGGGGATGCTAGCTTGTTGTTTGGGGTCTTCTTGGAGGCTAAATTTTTAAGATTTAGTTGAGAAATTACCGATGGAGGGGGAGCAAGGTGAAGGGGATGTGGTTTAACGTACAATTTCTCGCAGGTGTTCACTGCTGTGGCGTCGATGAGGATGTTTGGGCCGACGCGTCGAGGACCAAAGGCGATGATCCTTTCGACAACGTTGTTCCAGAGTTCCTTGTTGTCCTTGACTTCGTCGGTGAAGATCTTGTTGAGTTCCTCTTTGAACTCCTTGAGGGAAAGTAGGGTTCCTTCCCTCGCCTCGTCGGTGGCATCCGTTGCTTCTACCTGGACGTTGTCGGATGTGAGCGTCTCGCCCTCCTTCGTGGTTCGCTTCTCGGACTGCAGTCGCTTGATCGTTCCGACGTGTTTGGAAAAGAACTCTGTAACCACTGCTGGCAATGGGACAACTCGTAGGCGGATGCTTAGCTGCTTTGACGATGACACTGCCAGAACACCGCCTCTTCCTAGCTCTGGGTTCTTGGGAGCAGCCATCTCCGGTACACTGACGATTGTTTCTCGATATGGGACGATGGTCTCACCGGTCTGGATTTCACATTTGGCGAAACGTTCCCTGAGATCTTTCACGCAGCGCTCGAGATGTAATTCTCCAGCTGTTAGGATTACATGTTCACCGTTTGGAAGGACTTCGTATAGAGCACAGGGGTCACTTTGCTCTAACAGTCGGAGACCGGTAACCATTTTGCTTAAATCTGAAGGGTTAACGGGTTCGAGAGCCACTCTAACGATCGGAGGAGTGTTTAATGTAACACCACCCAGGTTGATGCTTCCTTCAAGCTGAGAACAGAGAGTGCCGGTCTTTAGGATACGGCCCGCAAGGCCACCGATTCCGAAGACTACTCCCGCAGGAACAGACTGTAGAGGCTCGAGACTCCTGCCCATGAGAAGATAAAGATCCGTGACTGTAACCTTTTGTGGCTCGGGGCTCGCGTGAGGGTTCTCAGGCGAGAACTTGGGAGCCAGGACGTATACAGAGTCACCGACGGATAGTGTTCCAGAATAGAGACGTGCAAACCCGATCAGATGCTCGGGATCGTCCTTTTCATCGGGCTCATCTTTCTTGGTGAGATCTTCTATGGAGGCCTGTTCAAAGGCTGAAGTTACCCGTGCGAAGTCATCCATCTGGTCACCATTGGCTTCGGCTTGCATTCTGGCGATCTCCTCTCGTTTCTTTCGGGCAAGCTCTCGGGCTTCGTCTGCTGACATGGCCATCCCCGATTTTTTCTTACTTGAAAGCAGCTCGCTTTCTGGGATAGCAACCATCTTGCTAACATATGCGACAACAGGCTCGTCTGAGTTAGTCTTGAATTGAATCATGGCGTCTTTGATCTTTGGGTCTATGAAATTCGATCCGGGAGATTCTTCGATCATTGCTGGCAGCCGGGTGGCTTGAGCAGCTGGAGGGCTGGGCAGGTATTCGATAACAGAGACGAGGACAGCGGTGGAGAGAGGTAGCCACATGGAAAACAATGTGGTCATGATATTTCGGGGGTCACGAGAACGGAGAATGTAAGGCGGGATTGTAATAGCCAAAGACTTTGTGATTTTTTCTAGCAATGCTGGGTCACTGTCGAATGTCAGTATATCGTTGACAAACAAAGTCAGGTGGACTTACCCTTTTCCTTTTCCTCCACCAGTGGTGGCTTCATATACGGCCCAGATGCTGTCTAGCACCAGCTGTACGAACATAGGCTTCAAGGCTCGTCCTTTGAGGTGCTTCTGTCCCAGAACTCGCTTTGTTTTGGGGTCAAGGTAATAGTCTCCCCATAGGACTTTCTCAAGGACCGAGCGCTTGATTCCAAGTTTTCGCTCATAAATCGCTGCAAATTGCCGAACAGTGAAAGCCCAACCATCGACAGCACTACAAAAGATGACGTTGTTCTTCTCCGGAGCAAAGTACAGATCCTCATCGTCTCGCTCTTCGAACTCTGTGCCATCAACACTCCCTAGCACAGACTCATCATCTTGCACCTGCTTTTTGGAATGTTGCGCAGCAGAGGCGTTGACTCGTTCTTCCATGCGCTCTCTCCATTGAAGATCCTCTTCCATTCGCTCGCCTTGGTAGAAGCTACCAATAACTGCATTGACTTGTTCCAAAATTCTGCTTAAATGAGAATAAGCCTCACTAGGACTCATCTTAAGTTCTGTAACGAGTCGGTCGATCTTATTAATGACTAGGATTGGCTTCAGTTGCTCGACCCAAGTCTGGCGCAGAACAGTGACTGTCTGACTACAGACGCCCTCAACGGCATCGACGAGAACGACAGCGCCATCGCAAAGACGCGAGGCTGTTGATACCTCGCTGCTGAAATCGATGTGACCGGGTGAGTCAATCAGGTTGATCAAGTACTCTTTCGCCTCCGGAGCTGCGTCCGGAGCCGAGCGGCGCATCATAGAAAAGAAGAGCGAGATGGCAGAAGACTCCATAGTAATACCTCGCAGCTGTTCATCCGGCCGCGAGTCCAGATAGCGGATCTTCCCCGCGAGCTTCGGCGAGATAATGCCATTTGTGGCGATTAAGCTGTCTGTTAAAGATGTTTTGCCGTGATCCTGCAACCACAAGGAAACAACCATTAATCGGGAATGAGCGCTTTAAGAAGATTTAGTAGTGAATAGCACGAACCACGTGGGCTAGAATACATATCTAGATCGTCGTCAGTGTTGATCGTTAGGAACCCGGCCGGCCATAGTGGGATGAGGGGATCATGGAGGGGCAGCTTACATTTCGTATGTCATCGGGTTTCCGTTGTAGGCGGACCAGATCGTCAACGTTCACAACAGGCATTTTCAAGAATGGATGGCGCCGATACCCTGCGACTAGGATCCAAAGATGAAAAGGCTTGTTGGTGAGAAGGTTTTGGTTGCTCTCCGTGTTCCGTGAGTTGCGGAAGAACGGAGTGAGGAAAAAAAATCTAGTCAGAGATCTGGTCCCAGTGAATTATCTCATGATGATGGACAGAATAGCTACATATAAATAAAAACCAATCTAGAGACTCATAAGAATGAATGAAATGGCTTATACAATTTCTATTAAATCTTTACTTATTGAAGTCTGGTTTTCTTGACCGTTATAGTCGTTGCCTCAGGTATCAGGCACCTGGCCAATCTATATCAAAGCTGAGCAGGGTATTCAACTAAGTCAACATCAAATCTAGAGGCATTATCGCACACGCATAAGGTAAAGCCCAGAGACTGGGCTATCATTCTTCAAACGAGAGCTTTATCTTCTTCTTTCTCTGCTTAGGTTTCCGGGCCCCAGAGTCCTTCGGGCGCTCATCTTCATCCTCAGGCGTTGGAGCATCTTCTCCAACAACCTTTACTTGTTTTCGCTTCCGAGGTCCTCCAATCTCTGCTAGATTTTGCTTCGACGTTGCGCCTGCTTTCCCAGTGCCGGGTTTACCATCCTCTTTGGGTTGTTGGTCATCATTTGCGTCCTTTTCAGATTGTTCAGCTTGTTTATTGCTGCTACCATTGACTAGAGCCTCGTATTCTTCCTTAGATATTACTTCGTTGCTCTCCTCATCGACATATGTGGGTTGATCGTCGTCTTCGTCGTTTTTCGGTTTTCGGGGACGGCGGGCAACCGGACGCTCGAGGCCACCAGAGGTATTACCATAGTGACCTCTCAATCGCTGCAGAAATGCAGGTTCCTTTGCATCTGTACCTTATGTCAGCGAATTGTGTAAGATACTGACCAGTTGCAGGGCATACCGTAGGAGAGGTTTTTCGCGTTGAAAGACATGGGACGGCGACCAGCAAGGCTAAAGTTAGTTTAAATATCAAGACAAAGCACAGAATATAGCAGCAATATGCTGTTGCGATGTACTAGACTGAAGACAAACAGAGGAGCAGATTCCTCATGCTTCTTTCGCGCAGGTCAAGACTCAATTGCAGGAAGACGATTCTTGATGTCAGTTATTCTCCATGGACTATTCAAGCCATACCTCAGGCCAGGCGCTTTATGGATACAAGCACCCTATTAAGAGAGGAGTGAAGAGCAGAAAGCACAGAGGTCGGGATGCTTAATGGGAAGGTCAAGGTGTGAGGCGCCAAGCCATCAGCGATCGACCAGCTTCGGCGGTGCGGCTAAACCAAATCGAGCGGGAGCCGAAAAGTCCAAAGGAGCCGCAGCTTTCACACGGGCACCTGCCAACACTCTCTTCATCAACCAGCCATTCACAAGGATCATGCTGTGCGCAAGTAAGTTTGGGCTCATATTTTTATGTATTTTATCGGATACTGATGATGAATTGGCGATAGTTTCGGGAGAGGCACCTCAAGTGCCAGTGGTTTCGTCCAAGAGCGGTAGGCTTAAGCAGAAGCCCAGCAATATCAATCCTAGCTAACAGTGACCAGGCAGCGTTTTTGAGAAGCGACTCATCGAGGCCTACATTGCTGAGAATGGAAAGGATCCTGTGACCGGGGAAGAACTCACTACCGACGACCTGATCGAGGTCAAGTCCCAGCGCGTCGTTCGACCCCGACCTCCTACCCTTACCTCGATTCCCTCGCTGCTCAGTGTCTTCCAGGAGGAATGGGACGCCTTGGCTTTGGAAACATATACACTACAACAGACTTTGGCCCAAACTCGACAGGAGCTCAGCACTGCGCTCTACCAGCATGATGCTGCAGTTCGGGTCATTGCACGACTGACGAAGGAGAGAGACGAAGCTCGCGATGCGCTTTCAAAAGTTACCGTTGGTGCCCAGGGTACAGGCGCGGCTGGCGAAGCTATGCAGGTGGATGCGACCGGGCTACCTGAAGCGGTTCTCGCTCGGGTTGAATCTACACAAGCAGCGTATGTCTACCGCAACTCCCTTGTACACGTCGCGTGACGCGATAGCTGACCCTTATTAGGCTCTCGAAAACTCGACGTAAGCGACCTATCCCTGAAGATTGGGCTTCAAGCGAAGCTATTTCCGCATACAAGCCTAGCGAAAGCACGGATGCCATTTACCCGGGAGCGAAAGCGTTGTCGGTCAATTCATCCGGAGAATTGGTGCTGATTGGGGGCGCTGATGGAACTGTTGGAGTTTACTCGCTCTCCCAGAAGCAGGTTGTCCAGAATCTGCAGGCCAACGGCCCAGTCACGGATACTATTTGGGCCGGCGATAAAGCCATTGTCGCTTCTTCTACGGGATCTGTGAAGGTATTTGAAGGCGGCCAACAAGTTGCTGATTTCAGCTCCCATGCTGGTGCAGCAACTGCTCTCGCAGTACACGCAACCGGTGATATTGTCGCCTCCGTTGGCGCCGATAAGAGCTATGTGCTGTATGACCTGACAACAAATTCTGTGATTACTCAGACATTCACCGACGCATGTAAGCAACCCCTGGTAGCTGCTAATTTTTTTTTTTTCTTTTTTCAACTTTCTTTTTCTTGACTGTTCGTTCACTAATACCTTTTTTGTTCTTCAGCCCTTCTGTCTGTGAAATTCCACCCCGATGGACACCTTGTTGCCGCTGGTGGTGTTGATGGACAAATTAAAATCTTCGATATTAAGACTGGCACTCTGGCTGCAAACTACGACCTCTCTGGTCCTGTCAAGGGTATTTTCTTCTCGGAAAATGGCACATTCTTGGCTGCAGCGACAGAGAACTCCACTATGGTTTCCATCTGGGACCTGCGTACTTCAAAAGAAGCCAAGGTTCTCGAAACTGGAAGCCAGGTTGATTCGATCAACTGGGATTACACTGGACAATTTCTTCTTACCGGAGGCCCTAGCGGCTTGACGGTCCAACAGTACTCCAAGGCATCGAAGGCATGGTCGGAGCCTTTGCGGAGTGCCGTGCCTGCTGCCGGCGTGGCATGGGGCACTGCAGCTCAAAGCATAGTGGCGTTGAATACTGATGGGGGACTCACGGTGTTGACAGCCCAGTAATAATGATACCTTTTCTAAATAGTTGTGGAAAAATGTCTTTGACAAGTTTATCTCTCTTGTTTCCTATTTTTATCTCTTACATATTTCTGTATTTTTAGCTCTTTGTGCTACCCAGGTAAAGATCAAAAAACCATATTTCAAACAAAGCGAAGCCAAGAAACACCGGAAAACATAAGAGGCAAGCCAGATTGTCGTGATCATGGGACTCTCACTACTGGCAGACCACCTCAAATGTGATGTGTTGGACACGGACCCAAGATCCAATCACTTCTTTCTGAGCCATCAACCGGGCCTTAGATAATAATATCTGGGCCGAAACCTCCAGGACAATCCATGCGCCAGCATCTTCCCTGCTGGCTCACTAATAATACCTTAATCCTTGGTTGCCCTTCAAGGGTTGAGAAGGCGGAAAGGCGATCTCAGGACTCGGACTTAACAGCGGGTATTTCCTCGCCATAACTAAGCATGGCCTCCACCTGGACTGATTGAGTTTAGGATCATTTGCTCCTGGTCTTCATCTTTCATTCTTTAGTTTCTTTCATCACTCTTCTTATTTCCTTCTTTCCTCCTCCCGGCTCACTATCTTCTCCCAGCCACATCATCATGAACAGAGACTCTGGCGTCCAGTTTGTGGGCGCCCGCCCACGAAAGGTCCGTCTTGCCCCCCGGTCCCACTTGCTGTAGGAGCGGGGCATACTCAAGAATATTACTAGCAATGGAATGTACTGACATTTATTTTTGACTATAGCGGCAACATAGAGAGATTTCTACATCCTTATCACAATCCTCGGGCCAAAACGGCGAGTCCTCTAATGCCTCCCCTCGCCAGTCGCTTCCGCCACTCCGGTATCCCGGAGATGGGCTTGATTTCCGATACCCAGTTACAGCCTCACCAGCGCCAGACGACGAGGTCATTGACCTCACGAACGAGCCAGATTCCCCCGAGCACACTAGGCCACCGTCAGCAGGCTCAAGACGTCCACGGCCGCCACGCTTCGAAAGGGAGATTATGACCGAGATCGTCGACCTAGAGGAAGATGAACCCGACCCTCCGAGCAGTCCTGAAGTACAGTTCCTATCTGCAAATGTACGGCCACCACCAGCACCCTCACAACAACAACCACAGCCCCTGCCGTCGAGAAATCCAGCGCTAATGACGGCCAACTTTTGGAATATCATCGGCCTCACAAACGGGGCTATCTTGGGGCGAAATCCTGGGCCGCATGCGGCGGCATTTAGACAAAGGCAAGTGCCATGGGAAGCCCGCCATTTGATGCCGCCTGAATTTGAAACTTTGTGGATTGGAGATGGCCTGGGTGGCGCTATTGATCTCACAATCGGTCTCGATGTTGAAGGAATGTCGCCGGATAGGCAGCGCCCTGTAAGCGCCTACAAACCACCTAGCCCACCTCCTGAGGGATTCACAAGATCAGCTGGCGAGGAGGATATTGTGTGTTGTCCAAACTGTGACGCCGAACTTGGTGTGGGTGACGACATCAAGCAGCAGATATGGGTGGCCAAACAATGTGGACATGTGAGTTCTCACTGCCTGAAGACTCTTGGGTGAGCTGTTCCTGATGATAAATTGTAGGTCTATTGTGGCGAGTGCGCAACGAACCGATCTGTGTCAAAGGCCAAGAAAACCAGCTCGAAAACCAAGCCTTTTTCAAAATGTCAGGTTTCAGGTTGCGAAAAGGCCATCAGTTCGCCAAAATCAATGTTTCAAATATATCTATGATGATGGTTGTGCTATCACAGCACGGCGTTGCATGAACTCCTGGTGTTGGGTTGCATATCAATATCATTTTCCCGGTTCGATACCCTCATTGCACGGCTTTCTTTTTTTCGGTTGGCAGGTTCTGGTGGTGAATTCTTGGGTATCTGGCGTGTGAGCGTTTTGGGTATTTATAACTGTTTTGTTGACCCTGTGGGTAATTCAGTCCGATTTAGGAATTAGTTCAAAAGAGCATTTTACGGCCAGTATACCCTCTGATCAATCGATGGTATTTGGGTACATATGATACAAATTCTTTCGTAAATAACAAAGAGGGTGAAAGCTCATAATACAATGCTCTGAAGACCTTGGAAATCGAAAACCCATAATATAACACCGATGCAAATAACCTTGTAGTTGCGATATTTATACCGCCTTGATGCCTCCGTGGTACGGAGACCAGATACCTCGTACACTCTCGTTGATACTTGTGACAGGCTTCTTGGTGCGCTTCAGCTTTTCGCCGCTGGCCTCCTTCAACAGATTGGCCTTCTGGAATATTTGCTCCGGCTCCAGGTTTCGCACGCAGATTGTCTTTTCCCGTCCGTTAATGTAGTGGCCTTTAATTACTGGGTGCTTGTGGGGTCGTGGTGAGACTCGGATTTCGATCTGGGGGTTCTCTTTCGCGAAGGCCGGAAGGGAATGTTTGAGGAAGGACCTGCTCGTCGCCCGATGTTAGTCATGAGCCTTTCTCAATTCGATATAATATCTGGGGCACAGTAATTCGAACGTACAGCATCCCCCGAGAGCTTCCAGCCCAGTCACAGTAGTGGAAATCAAGACGCTTGCATTGCAGGATAAAGGCACCCACGCCGTTCTAGAGGGGAGGAGTGTCAGTCATCGTGGAACATCGAGAGAAAGGCCTAGAGAATACTGGGGATATGGCAGAGGACTTACTCTAGCAGTAGTAACTGCTCGGATCCCCTGTACTGGCATTGTGGTTATGATTCTTTGGACACTATCTTCAGAGCACGATCATCACCGATCAGAATCTTGGGACTTTTCAGGTCTCCGTACCTGGTTGTCATTGGTGGGCGGCAAAAGGTCGGCTAGCGCGATTGGCGCCTGAAAGAATTGGCAGCAGCGGCCAGCCAAGCAACTCAACTCCTGCTAGCCGGAGAGAACGCGAAGTCGAATTTCGAACAACATCGAGGTTGCTGACGAGGTCGCAGTCTCCCCCAAAACCAGCGACTTGCCTCCATGTTCTTTTAAGCTGCATTCTGGATCTGCCTCTTCTTTTCTATTGAATTTATAGCCGCAGAGATTCGGTTGAGGGCAAAATGACCGACAAACTCCCCCCTCAGCTCCTGGCCCTTTTCCAACCTCGCCCGCCCCTGCGCTGGGTCACACCTATCGATCGTGCGCCTGAGGATTGCAAAAAGAGCACAATCGGCGGTATTGCACAATTTCTTCCTGACTTGAAGAAGTATGAGGAGGAGGTGCCGCACAATCCCACAGAGAGCTGGCTACAGCGCAAATGGCGTCAGAACCTGGAAAAGAAGGAGAAGCTTGGCAAACAGTTGACAGAGGGTCTCCAAGCTTGTATGAATTGACTAACTGTGCCATATATGCTTGCGTGAGTTTTAGACTGATGATTATTCCAGATGATCCGTCGAATGATGGCCAAGCTCGTGGTGATCCTTTCAAAACGCTCTTCGTTGGTCGTCTTAGCTATGATGTGAAGGAGTCCGACCTTGAACGGGAGTTCGGACGATTTGGACCTATTGAGAGGGTAATAATCCTAACTATGCAAGATACTTGGGAGTGGAAACTAAACAATTCCTAGATTCGAATCATCAAAGACACTGTAACGCCGAAAGGCTCGAAAAAGTCACACAGAGGCTATGCTTTCATCGTGTACGAGCGGGAAAAAGACATGAAAGGTATTATTGCTGTTTCACTTTTATTTCTCATTGATACTGATCTAGACCCTTTTCCTTTTGCGACATCAGCTGCCTACAAGGAGACAGACGGTGTAAGAATCAAAGACCGACGCGTTCTGGTTGATGTTGAGCGCGGTCGTACTGTCAAAGGCTGGAAGCCCCGTCGATTTGGTGGTGGTCTGGGTGGCCGCGGTTACACCAAGGCGCTCCCTTCACGTCCCATCGGCCCAGGCTCTTTCGGCCCCCCCTCGGGCCCCGGAGGGTATGGTGGTGGGTTCCGCGGAGGGTTTGGAGGCAGAGGAGGAGGGTTTAAGGGGGGCTTCCGCGATCGTGGATTTGGTGGCCCGCGTGGTGGTGTTGGATACCAGGGAGGCCGGAACGGCTTCGGTGGACAGGCTCCCCCAAATGCGCCCTCGGGACCTGGAGGTGGACGAAGTGGTGGTTTCGGCGGAGCCGGTGGTGGGCGTGATCGTGGTGCTACCGGTAGCAACCGCGAACCTATTAGACCTAGGGAAAACTACGGCGACCGCGATCGACGAGACCGAGACCGCGAGCGTGATGGTGGTGAACGCCGTGACCGTGACAGAGACAGCTACCGCCATCGAGACCGTGACCGTGAGCGCGACCGCGAGCGTGAGAGATACGGTGGCCGAGAAGAACATGGACGCAAGAGATATCATGAAGATGATGCATACGATGACCCTCGTGCAAAACGGCGTTATTAAAGAAATCCGTCGCCTTGATGGCGGGGCTTCTTCCCATTCCAGTACTCAAAAACGGTATGCTGGTGGGTTTTTCTGGTTGAATGTTTCTTCTCTCCCTCCTCGTCCCGTCATGGCAATGGGTAAGACAGGTCGACAGATATCCAGGCTTCAAGTTGACAGGCTTGATTCGGTTACTTACAACAGTCGAAGGCGCCGTGCACTCTTCTTTTAATGTTATGTTTATGAGGGATCTATTTTCACTGGGGGCATATGCCTTGTTCTATTATAGGGGCCGCTTGCTTCCTCGAATACTGGGATTATGGGTTTGGATCAGGAGGTGGTTCGACTCCCTATCTTCTTTTCTTTTCTTTTCTATTTCTCTCTATGTCTTTATCATGTCCGTTTTCTCCTGTTGTCATGGCCAAGTCACGGGCTGCACCATTGGTCACAGGGGTAAGTATGTACTTTAGGTATATTATCGTTTCAGGTGGAATTGTCTCTGGGACGGGGGCCTCAGGTAAGAAGAGAAGGTAAGGTTTTTCTTCACAGCAATAACCTATGCCGGGAATCTTCGTATGGCTGTAATCAAAGGTAATAGTTCTTTATTTTCTCCTTACATTTGTTCAGAAAAAAAGAATACCAGAGTCTATGTAAGATTTATTTTATTTTCTATCGTCTGCCGTTGATGAAAGGATATAGTGAGTAGCTTTTCTGGTGTGATCCTGATAGGATTATCGTCATACGCTTATCAAGCTGCTGTCAAGGAGACCAAAACCTCAACAGGAAATATTAAAGAGAAAGAAAAATAAATGAACAAAGCGCCAAGCCTAACGCCATGAAATGCCCAAAGGATTTCGTTGGAAAGAAAAAAAAATAGCAAGAAAGAAGAAAACCAGTGGAAAGAAAACTTTTTTTCATGCCTTTTTTCACTGACCATCAACGTCCATGCCGGCCTCATTCTTCTCCAGGATCTTCACCTCGCTATTACTCCGGGTCCATGAGGCCTTCAAAGCCACATGGAACTCGGAGGTGGCAACGCCGAACATCTTCAGCAATGTTGTCTGTCGCGAATCCAAGACTTCTCCCTCCTTGCAAACGGGGTACCCTTCCTGGCCGTCCGTCAACTCGAGCATGACCTTGCCCTTGATGAGGCGGGTGGGGACGCCCAGCTTTCGCAGCTCGGGCTCAATTGTGTGGCTAACGGGTTCGTCTTCGGAAGCGGGGATCTCACCACCGCGGGAATAGACCAGGCCGTTGGGGATGGAGAAGGCGCGAGTGCTGACCGTTCCAGCACGGGCGAAGTCGAGAGGTCGGAAAGAGTCGAAGTAGCTGATGACGGACTCGGTATCTCTGGAGGTGAAGAGCAGACCGACTGCACCGGTCAGATAAGGCGTGAGGAGGTGCAGGTTTGTAGCGGCTTCGGATTCAGGGTTCTGGCCGAGCGCAACGGCCATGACTTTTGTTTTACCGAAGAAAAGTCTAGGGTTTGAGTTAGTTTCAATTTTTTTTTTCTTGTAAGTGACTTTGTGCTCCTCATTGCACTTCCTCCTTCTGGGCAATTCGCTGCATAGTGCCGGCACACTGAACTACCTATAGAGAATGGAATGTGCGGCGGGGGAAAGTCAGGACGAAACTCACCGGCTGTCAGCGAACTCAGTGCGCACATCCTTCAGGTATGTGTTTCGCATGTTGTCGACCGCAAAGACAAACAAGTGATCATATTTCTCGACGCATTCGCGGATATTGGCGTAAAGTCGTCTGGTTTGTTCCTTGTGGGACTTTTTGGCGGTCTTGGACTCGTGGACGATCCTTGCACGCTTGGAACGAGGCATGATGGCGGTTGATCCGGGTGAGTTATACGACGGATAGAGAAGGAAGAATCGAGGGTATACAGAATCTCAGGCGAGAGCGGGAGAAAATCTATATACAGGAGCGGAGAATATTGGCGACCTGAAAAAGCGGACTACTATTTTTTTTTTTCTTCGCTGATAACAGGCGGATTAATGTTGATGCGGGGCTTATCCGAAGTGCCTGATGGGGAAACAAGCTGGTGACGCCCGGCTTCGTCTGTTCATCCATTCCATTGTTACTGGGAACTTCTCTCTCGTAGGAGCCCAGAGTTGTTGTCCACCATGCTTTAGCTCCTGCTCGTCGGGAAATTCTTCGCTAATTTAGCATTTGGCCACAGAACTCCTTGACAATGCTCGATTTCATGGATTATATCCAACTCGCGTTCGCCGAGGCGACTCAATGGAACCGCGACAATTCCTATTCGTCGCTCACAGCGACGGCTCAGTGTGAGTTTTAGATTTTTAATTGGCTAAGGCGATATGAAGAATTCCAATGCTGAGTGCATGTCATCTAGCCCTTCTTGACTTCTCGACCCCCGAGCGAATGCGGGTTCATCTCTCCTCCCTCTCGACCCCCCATTTCGCAACGAGCTATACACTTGGTACCGTCGGCTTGATTGAAGGCTCGGTCTCCTACCTCTACAGCACGATACCATTCGACAATACCCCGAGCAAAAGCGCTCTCATTCCGCTCCGAAAGCTCGCACCCGGCTATCGACAGGTCCAAGCTCCCATTGCTCCCCCGGTCGAGTGCTGGGGATGGGACTCAATACTAGATGGGTACAGAGGTGGTGGTCATGGCCTCAGCCCCAATGGCCAGAAGGCAACCTTGCTTCATGCGACGCTGCATCTCCCTCCACCTACAACCCTAAATGCGCTCTTCCTACGTCGACTGTCCCCAACAATGCAGCTCTCCTTGGCTGTGTCGTCGACGCGAGGACCCCCTCTCTCGAAGTCCGCACCCCAAGCTACCCTCTTAACCCAACTCTCCCATGATACTGGGAAGTACAGCAATGAATACCTCTTCAGCACAGACAACTCCCTCTTTGGTTGGCGGGGACTGTGGAATTTTGGTCCTGATCCCCGATTCGCCCCAGAGAACAGCCCCCCACGCCTATCCCTCCTATCCGCCGGCGCGGAGGCATATTACTCCCCCGTTTCTTCACTCATCGGCATGTCGACAGGGCTGAGGTTCAGCACATTGCCCGCCGCGACCAATGCGCCTTCATCCTCCACACCCATTTCCACCTTCCCATACACACTCACTTTAACACTAACCCCCTTGACCGGCTCATTATCTACCAGCTATTCACTCCGTGCATCCCCCAACCTCTCTTTCAGCTCCCGATTCGGGTTCAACGTCTACAGCTGGGAAAGCGAGATGGTCGCCGGATGCGAACTATGGCGCCAGACAAAGAAAACTACCCTTGATGATGACGGTCTGGAATGGGCCCGTCGCAAAATGCGCGGCATGGGTCCACCCGCTTCTTCCCTGCCTCCTCAACCACCGAAGGAGGAGGAGACCCAAGAATCAGTTCTGAAGATCCGGGTAGACCAGTCGTGGAATGTTCGACTTCTCTGGGAGGGCCGAGTCAAGGAGCTCCTGGTTAGTGCTGGTGTTGGGCTGGGCCCAAGCTCGTGCCATTCTTCGTCTTGGACAACTCCTTCTGCGTCGGGGGCGCAGAGTGGTGGCGGGGGTAACCCCGCGAAATCGTATTGGCATAGCGTAGGGGTTTCGGTCTCATATTCTTCCTGACGTTCCTTGCTCTATACCTTTTTTCTTTATTTGTAAATGAAATTTATCTAGATGTATATACTTTATGTAATGATTTATATCAGTGAGGGGCGAATTTGTGTTTAGTTGTGGAACATAGATGAATTAACTTGGTATTTTTGTATTGCATCTTTTTTTGTTTTTCTCTTTTTTTAACGGGGAAACTATAAAATCCTCTGTATAATGGAGGGAAGTATTTCTCGATAAGATTAGATAGAGAAAGAAACCGTCTCATAGTCATGTGGGTGAATGTTTTAGGATCTGAATATTCAGGGCCGAGGCAAGGTCAAGGTCGGGAGGGGAGCACAAGAGTTACGGGAGAAATAGTAACCCGCGGTAAAAGGGACTCAAGTACGCTTACAGGCGGGCGTTGACAATATCGACGACTGGTATCAGGTTAGCCGCTGAGCACATAAGAAATTCGGGGGTAGGTTTGAGAGATAAAGGAGTCAAAGAGAAAAGGACGTACAAGCAGGCTTGAGACTGGCACCACCGACGAGGAAGCCGTCGACATCAGGCTGCTGGGAGAGTTCGCGGCAGTTCTTCTCGCTCACCGAGCCACCGTAAATGATTCGGGTGGCATCGGCGGTTTCGGCGGAGACGGATTGAGACAGCCACTCGCGGATGGCAGCATGAACCTCTTGGGCCTGCTGGGTGGTAGCAACCTTTCCGGTACCAATGGCCCTAGAACGCCGTGAGTTTAGCGCCTACGGCAACTAAGTAGTGGGGGAGGGGCAGTTTTACCAGACGGGCTCATAGGCGATGACAACGCTCTTCCACTGCTCCTTGGAAAGCTCTTGGGCAGCAGCGTTCAGTTGGCGGGTGACGACATCAATGGTCTTGCCGGCTTCACGCTCCTAGAAACATGATAAAATGGGTGGTTAATATGGTGGGGAAAAGCTCATTTCCTCAAGGTGGGGTAACGGAGGGAAAGTAGAACAAAAAACAAAAAAAAAAAACGGAGCTTTACCTCGAGGGTCTCACCGATACAGAAAATAACATTCAGACCACCCTCAATGGCGGCCTTGGTCTTACGGGCGATGAACTGGGTTCCGTTAGCACCTTAATAGCCTCCAAATTCCGGTGAGCTGAAATTTGGGCATTCTTTCGGGAGTGTAACCATACCTCATCGCTCTCCTTGAGGATCACACGACGCTCGCTGTGTCCGAGAATGGTCCAGTTGATGTTGACCTCGCGGAGCTGCTGAACACTGATCTCACCAGTGAAGGCGCCATTGGGCTTGTCGAAAACGTTCTGAGAAGAAACACCGATGTTGTCGTTGGCGAGTTGGCGGGCCAGGATGAGGAAGAGGGCAGGGGGGGAGATGACGACCTCGGTGGTCTCGTCGAGCTTGGCCTCATTGAGGTTCTTGATGATGCCGGTAATGCTGTCAACACTACCGTTCCTGTATAGAAGGACCCGAGGTAGGGTGGCAATTAGTTTTCGTGCTTTTCTGGGCTAGGTGGGCTGTAGACTTCATCGAGTATATCTTATGGGAGAAGGTATAGGTGGGAATTGCGGGGCAGGGAAAGCGCGTACATCTTGAAGTTACCACCGACGAAAAATTGGCGAGGCATCTTGAGAATGTGGATGGTAAGAGTAAAGTAATCGAGAAGGGAGAAGCTCTGAAGGAGTTTTCGAGAGAATTAAATATGAGGGGAAGGGAAAGAGAAGAGCGAGGGAGGGGAAAAAAGAGGGATGACGAAAACGAACGGGCGGCGGTGGGATGAAAGCCTTGCCGGAGGAGGGGCTTATCGATAGCCATGTATCGAGTGGGATGGGATGATGCGCTGGCCCTGCAGCACGACCACTTTCCTACCTACTCTGAGATAATACTGGAATCACATCAAATTGAATTCCACTAACCATCAAAACTCCACCTAACGGCCATGAAATTGACGCCCGAATATCCAAATTCCCACATTCACAGCCTGTTTCGCAAGACATTCCCTTCAGGTCGGAATGACGTTACTCTCGCCAAAACGCACACCCGGAAACAGCCCCGAAAATATGGAGAAAACAAAGGGAAACTAGCAAACAAATGAGTAAATTGAAAGAAGGCATCGTCTCAATTGAGTAAGCCGGCAAGGCCGTATCCACGACGGTCCCAAATGGGTCGGCTGCGGCCCAAATACCCAGCGTCGTCCATTCTCCCTCCCATCATTCGACTGGCCAGTATGGTTTCATTGAGAACCCGATTCTTATGGTCAACCATCTTCTCCCATTCCTCCAGCTCAGACTCCCGCTCATATAAGCTTCGGACTTTGTCGCGAATATCACTCTGGATACGACCTCCTCGTGGTGGTTCTAGATAGAGTATGTCGGTGTCGTCGACGCTGCCATGGCTATGGATGATCTTGGGTTGCTCCCAGCCTCGTCGAGTCCCATCTCGGCGGTAACGATGCTCTTTTCCCGGTCGCTTACCCTGACGTCTGCTGTCTGCGGGGTACATATCAACTTGCTCTGCAGAACCCCTGGGTCGACTGGTTTTCTGTGACTGTCTCCGATAGTGCGTGCGGAACCCGGGATTTGGCCGTTTGGATTTCGGAGATGAATTACGGCGGTGAAGACTTCCACGGTATCGGTGTTTTTCGTAGTCAAAACTGTCCTCGGAGTGATGGGCTGCTTCGGTATCGAGATCCTCCTGGTCAAAAGACTCGTCTTCACTGCTACCGCTCATCTCGTGGACTAACTCGGGCTCCGATTCGGAAGGCCGTAAAGGTGACTTGCCCCGTTTACGGTTTATGTTCTTCTGGTGAGGGTGGAACTGAGGATGCTGATGAAATCCTGGTCCTTGGTGCGCACCTGGGCCCACAGGGACGGCCCTCATACCGTTATCTGGAAAGACAGGTCTTGGGTTATGGTCCGGGCTAGCGCCCATGTGGTTATGGATAACATGTGGGTGTGGCTGAGGCCCATTAACCGGTACTCCTGGGGTCCACGGTTCCTGGTTCGGAAGCTGCTGCCCCCCCATGTGCTGGCCCGGATGATGGGGAGGAACAGGGGGATGTCCATGATGGTGAATCTGAGGTTCTGGTTGCTGCGCATGGTGTATATGCTGTGGATGCTGTTGGGGTTGGGCAAGTTGTGGATGATGGGGGCGTTGCGGGTGATGAGGATGTTGTGGATGATGCGAATGTTGCGGGTGAGATAACCCTTGTTGAAAGCTTGGGCCGTTCCATTGATCATTCTCAAGGCCGTCTCTGGGGAAAGCTCTGGGGTCATTTCCCGGCATGTGTGCATCAACCTGTGCTGGAACTTGGCTATGGAGCTGTACAGGTGCCCTCTCATCAAAAAGCCGAACCTGCGGGTTTGGGCGACCTACTGGGCTCCCTATGATGATAACGTCCATCGAGGACGTTTCGTAACCCCCCTCGGCATCGAATCTTTCCTCCTTGACATAAATGCAGGTCCAGTCCAACTGGGGGTTACTTTGTTCAAACTCTTCAATCAGATGATCCACATGTGAGCGCTTCAATTTTGATAGACTTTTGTACTGATTGGTGACGGAAAGCTTTTTGCCTCCCTTTTGGGCCAGTTTGCTTAAGGCCTCCTGGCTCAAGTTCATCTTGGTTCTGTCGATGTTTTTCCAGGTCAGTTTATTGCCTGGAATTGCGTCCGCCTTGAAAAAGGTGAAACCCAGGTAAACCGGTTTTCCGGTGCCAAAGTCGCTGATCCTCTGGTCATTTGCTGGCACAAACCTATCTGGGTGGACACTGAGTCGCCCCATCTGATTCGACAAGTCGTTGGGGCTCATAGGTGCAGGCGTGTTATTGTAAACCACGCGAGCTGCCTCTCCCGGATGATGGGGCATTGGTTGCATGTTCGGGTTCATGTTGTGACGATGGACAACCGTCATCCCCCAATAGGCAAGAAGGAGGTTTTACTAAGTAGTATTGAGGTTCGTACACATAGATATGATTATAGAAGGACTTGGAAGCAGATTCGATTGGATAGAAAAGAATTTGAGTTTGGAATGGACTGGCGAACAAAATCAAAAGGTGTTGGGGCTGGGTGCCAGGAGCATTCAAATACCTTCCTCTCTCCACATTAAGGACGCTTCATGAGGGATTTCCGGTCTCTTCATCTCCAAAGGAAAGTCAGCGGATGCTCAGCAAACACCTGGCACCCTTTACTTGTGTTTCAAGATCTGGTTATCCCTGGGTTGCGCTCTTCCAATCAGATGTCGTGACCGCGCACCCATAACGTTAGCAAATATGTCCCATTCTGATACCCCAGTATATCGGGTTTCCTGACAAGGTTAGCATCCTTCCTGCAGGCCCCTGGGGCAACTGGAATTATTATGCAAGCTAGGCTTGAAGGTTGGGTCGTCTGAGCTGGAGGGCAAAAGGGCAAACGCCTCTTACACTGCCTAGTGCTTGAAAACTTGATGCGACGGGGCGTAGACTTAACCCGGGCATCGCAAAATGAGGCTACAGACATGGATTGTCACCGCAGCTCTTCTCTAACGAAATTAATATTTCTTGATTTTCCTACCCCCCTTGAGATGTATAGCGATAATTTCCTCTCCTCTCTGGGGAAGGTTTATTGGGGTCTGGGGGTCTAAGCCTCCCATCCGTAATCGATTGGGGCGCTGAAGGCAACAATTTTGTTCGAAACGAAAGGCTGGATAAACATAGCTAAGAGGCTCCAATGACCGAAAATGTGGCAAAGCCGAACAAGCCACTCGCGTTTCCCCAATCAGAATGTGCTTGTCCAATGATCCATCATTTTTTCTCTTGCTTCCAACCATCAAAGAGAAAGCTCGGCTATCTGCAAGCAGGAGGAAGCGGAATTTCTGCAACCCCTAATGCATGGAGGCTCAAGTTCACAAATCTTTTGATTATGACTGTGGCTGGTTCTGCCAATCGCAGCTACAGCTATGCAGCTAAGTTTGATAATCACCCTGATTTGCCCGGTGATATCTTGCTAGGCGCGTCAAGTGCTAGGCTATGCCAATGATAATGTCTCATTTCCTCATGTCTGCGTTACAACCAACGGAATCCATTGCTGTCATCCTGCAGCCAACAATGCATGTCAGTCACTGCTGAATCGATCCACAAGGCTAAAGTGTTTGCTGCGGGACATACCTGGCTGGATGCCGCTCCTACGACACGATTCGCTCCTTTGAACCTACAACTACTTAACTCGCGATTCTTTGACTCTGATTGACTATCTATACTAGGCTATGTTTTAGTCTTCTTGCAAATGTTTCAATCTCGCCCCTCCTTTACCATTCGGGCGGATGGGTATCGTCATCTATGATCTATCCATGCGAGCCCGCAACTGTCGTCACCGTCTCAGAGTCTCCTGAGATGATAGCCGGCGGCGAGCTCCGACTCACCTATTGCTGGGAGTCGTTCGGTTAGAGCCATTCTAAAGCTCAGATTTTGAAGGTGGTGGTGGTCTTGGAAACCAAGCTTCGCCATTGCTACTATTTGAGTCAAGGAGCCTGTTAAGAAGAAGGTGCATAATGCCTCTTTGTTCGAGGAAGATAAAGGCCGTTACCTGGCTATTGTCTGCTGATCAAGAATAGGCAAGATTCAGATTTCACTCCTAACGATAACACGAGCCCTGACCTTCTCCTGGGGGCAGCACCCCCTCCTGAGCATGTGTGAAGTCGACTTGCCCTGGATTTCCTTTGCTTCAGACCAAGACAAATTCTCTCACCGATAGTCGTAGGCTGAGGCTTCTCTGATTTCTTCTAGCAGCCTCGCGACAAAAGGCGCTCTGATTCGACGGCTTAGACCTTCGCATTTGTAACTTAAAACCGGACACCCTCATTGAGATTTCTATCTTGGATATTTGCATTGATATACCTCGTGATATGTATGTTGCCCGGAGCTCGTGAGTTATCGCCTTTGTGCGGCGGTCTCTCTTTTCCCCCAATGACCTTAAGCGACTTGGTACTATAGAGCGTTTACCCACTGGAAAGACACATGCATTATAAACGTATGGTAGTACCGTGATGCTAAAAATCTTGATGGCTTTAATTAGGCTGAATCTACATGATTGCTGAACAGAATATCAATAACATAAAAAAGAGCTTTCGTGGTCATGACACAATCCCTGGCCGTGAACAAGGCTCTAGGCGGCATTTGTTTGACGAGTGCTGGTCGGTCAACGGTGATGTAATAATAAATGGAAACTCGTCTTCCTAGGTAATCAATGATAAATCCACACCTCCTATAGTTTAGGCTGCGCGAAATATATAATAAAATCATCTTTATCGGCAAGGTCGGAAAGGGGCTGTTTCCGATCACCGCCTGAGGCCGTCGAGCCTTGCTTGAAGATCGTCATCACTTGCCCCTCCGGCACCAACTGCTTGAGCAACTCTTCCTTCGCTGACCGAGGTCTTCTGTATGTCCGTAGGAGTTTCACCCAGCTGTAGGTCGATAAAAAGAACGTTAGTAAAAAAATCCTGCAGTCCACTTCAATTTGATGGTTGGATACGAACCGCCTGGCCGAGGTCTACACCGATCTCATCCAAGATCTCCTTGACAATGTCTTCTCCTTCTTCCTCCTCTCCTTCTAGCCCAGTTGCCTCGTCGATTGCATCATCCATCATTTCTTGTCGTTGATCCATAATGTCGTTTTCTCGTTCAAATTCCATCGCGATTCGTTGGAGCGCAGGGAGGTTCATCTGTCGATTCATACTTCCCAATAACATGGTCGCACCCTTCATAGATTGCATCATCTGCTCATTGCTTCGCACGGTCTGGATTGCAAACGCACATGTGTAAGTATTCTGGGCAATGAGACCCGTGGTCTGGTCGCTTCTCGTACCTGGATCCGAAGAGAGATAGCCTGTAGCTGGGTTCGCATCTGGTAGAATTTCTGGATGTACCTGGACGCCACCAAATACTGCAATTAGAGCGCTGCTACCGACACAAAGCAGAGTAGGGGGGCCCTATCTCGATCGACGCACCTCCTTGTTCGCACCAAGTCCTTTGCCTGGATCTTACAGGCTCCAATCTGGCCATTCTTCGCGCTCTTCTTGATATCCTGTATAAGCCTTTTCTCTTGATTCTCCAGTTTCACCCGTTCTCTATCTAGTTCTCGCTGTGTTCGGTCCAGCGCTCTTTGGTGTTTGCGGAGACGCTCAGCAGGCGTCATCCGTTTTCCAAACGCCCACTCGACAATCTAGAAAAGAGTGTCAGCGGGGTAACCATGTGAATGAGAGACCGCAGCAGGGGTGGCTCACATTCATGTTGACAACAACGGGGTATTCAAAGAAAGGAAAAGGGTTTGGGGAAGAATTGTGGAAGTGCCGGATATTGCTTTCAAGACGGGTGGGAGCTAAGTCGATCTGAACCTGCGGTGACATCAGGCACCCTCTTGTCTATCGGCGATACGGCATTGTTACTTATTCCCGTTAGTGGGGAGGGTCACATGTAGGGGCCAATCCCTTTTAGGCCATGAAATTTCCCCCGACCGCCAGAAAATCACCTCATCAACAAGACGCGACGCCAACAAAGACTTGCATTGCATCGTCTGATCTTTGAGGCCCATGAATACCTTAACTCTTATGACATGAGTCAGGAGTATTTTTCCGGAAAAGGCGGCTTCTCTGCCGGAGAGGGGTCGTCAAGGCATCCCCCCGAAGATGCACTATCAGACAACCCATTCGCCCCCCGGCCCCCGCCTGCTTATATGACCGTTGGTAATGGATCGACTTCGGAGAGTGCGACGGCTTTGATGGCTACATTACATGCGGATTCAGGATACGGTGGTAGTGTGGTGGATGGTGATAACAGTGGTTCTGGACTCAGGTCCGAGATGTTGGTTGATAGGCCGACTCCTGCGCATACACCGACATTGCCGGGGGAGTGGAATACTGCTGGTATATCTTCCCGACTTTGTCGGAATAATGAAGTTAATTTGTGCAACCGGTATGCTGACATCTTCGTTGTAGCGGAGCAAGAGAGGCAGGTTGTGGCGAGCCATGTTCACCAGTTACTATAGTACGCGTTCCCCCCTTACCTTCGAATAGTCGAGCTTTTCAAAAGCCCAATACTAAGAACGTTCGCAGTAACTCAAACCGAACGAAACTTGCGCGCGCGATCTCACGGACTATCGAGACATTGAAGGAGCTTCAGGACATGAACCGACAGTGGCCCGCCCACTACCCTTCCGTACAAAGTGTTCCAGCGTCGCCAGCACGGCGACCATCGTTGCAACAAAGCAAGTCATATTTTGGAGAAACAAATGCCCATCAGGAAGACCCACCACGACCTGCGCAACTCAGACGTGCCACTACAAATATTGACGAGATGGCAGAGTCCAGCGCTACTGCAGAACGTCGACCTCCGCCAGAACCGAGATTGGTGACACCCCAGATTGCGCAGGAGTTCTCCATCTTGAAGCTCGACTTGAAACTGGGAGCGCTGTCACAAGCTGAGCTAGTGCATTCGTTGGAAAAGGCATCGATCGCGTCGCTATTGGATGGAAAGATCAGCCAGAGTGTCAAACACCTCCTCTCACTGCGGGACAGAATAGAGGATATCTCCAGCAAAGTGCTAATCACGGGCGATTTGAACGCGGGAAAGTCAACCTTCTGTAACGCTCTCCTCCGTCGCAAGGTATTGCCCGAAGACCAGCAACCCTGTACCAGCATCTTCTGCGAGGTTCTTGATGCCCGGGAAAACAGTGGAGTCGAAGAAGTGCATGCCGTACACAAGGATCGCCAATATAATCGCAATGATGAGGCCACGTACGACGTGTATTCTTTGCAAGAACTCGAGAACATTGTTATCGATAATACGAAGTACATGCAGTGCAAGGTTTATGTCAAGGATGTGCGAACAATTGACGAGTCCCTTCTGAACAACGGCGTGGTGGATATTGCTTTGATTGATGCACCCGGTTTGAACTCGGATTCTTTAAAGACAACAGCGGTATTTGCACGACAGGAGGAGATCGATGTAGTGGTTTTCGTTGTATCCGCCGCGAATCATTTCACCCTTTCGGCTCAAGATTTCATTTGGAATGCGGCACATGAAAAGGCATATATGTTCATTGTCGTCAACGGTTTTGATCAGATCCGCGACAAGCAGCGATGCCAACGCATGATTCTGGATCAGATCAAGAAGCTCAGCCCCCGCACCCATAAAGAAGCCGCCGAACTTGTGCACTTCGTGTCAAGCAATGCTATCCCTGTCAGACCTCAGATTCCTGTTGAAGGGCCCGGTGGAGGCGGCGGTGGGGGAGGATCAGATCCCAACGGTAATGATTGGCCTAGTGGGGATGATGATGACGGTAAATCCGAGGATAAAGGAAAAGGCAAAGGCAAGGAAAAGGAGAAGATCCAAGATTTTGAGAGCCTGGAAAGTTCTTTGCGACGATTTGTGCTCGAAAAGCGTTCCCGCTCAAAGCTTGCTCCAGCTAGAACGTATCTCCTCAACCTTCTTGCAGATATCAATACTCTGGCGTCCGTCAACCGTGAAATTGCGGACTCTGAGCTCAAGCATGTGACGCAGGAGCTGGCAGAACTCGAACCGGCCTACGAAAACGGCAAGAAGAAGAAGATTGAACTGCAGGATGAAGTTGACAAGTGTATTGACGAATCATGCGAAGATGTGTACGAACATACTCGGACCACCTTGTCTTCCAGCATCTCGCATGTCTCTGAGGCTGATCTGGGGGTCAAGTACCCTGGAATCTTCTCTGCATTCCAGTACGCAGAAGACCTCAAGGTAGCTATGCTTGAGCAAATCTCTGCTTCTGTTTCAGACTGTGAAGACTATGCCCGTGGAAAGACAGTTCAAGGGGTGGGTTTCATCCAAAACATCGGTCTCTTGCATATCGGCGAAGATAAGTTCGCCCCTCTAAATTTCCGGGCCGATATGATGTTCCGCCGTGGCCGTCGCCATACCTTTGCTAGGCAAGTCGATACCGAAGTGGAATTGTTAGACTTCTTCGATATTGCGGGACTTTGGGAACGACAAGAGAAGCTGGCGGGTACAGGCATGGCTATGACGGCTGTGACTGTTCTCGGAGGCAGAGCCTTTGGTGGTATCAGCTGGGTGGACAGCATGTTTAGCGCTGCCAAATTCCTGGGTCCGAACAACCTGCGACGTCTTCTCCTTCCTGGAATAGTCGCAGCTGGTGAGTTTTCATCCCTCTTCATTGCTTTTAATTATCTGGCAACTTTTGCTAACCTCCTCAGCTGCTATAACCGCCACCTATATGCTCTCTTCAATTCCAACGACACTTCCGCCTCGACTTTCGCGCAAGCTTGCAGCTAAACTTTCAGAAATAGACTATGTGCACTCGAACGCGACTCGCATCTCGACTGAGGTCCGGCGTATCCTTCGTATGCCGGCCAACAACCTCTCAAACAGCCTGTCGCAGGACATTGAAGACCTTGGACGACGTAAAGTTGAGGTCAGCAAGACTAAGCAGGAGAGCGAGGCTGCCAGCAAGTATTTCGCAAATCTCTTCCGAGACAGCGGCGAAAACAGAAACTCGGTCGAGAATATCGATCTTGACACTCCCCTGCCCGGTGGACTCCCAGCCCACTATAGCTAAATCCCCTCTTTTTATTGCCTCTTACTGTACAAAATTATGACGCTGTATGATTCATAGCTAATTTCTTCCCCCCCTTCATGTTTCGCACAATATCCCCTTGCTGTATAACCAGTTTATCCCGCTTATCATTCTTTTTACTCCTACGAGTAACACTTCCCCTCCCTTTTCTTTTATTCAACCCCTCACCCTTTTTCGAAACTGTGGCTTGGCTTAAAATCTCCACAGAAAGCCCCTACAGTCGCTTGATTGTGTGGGTTCACCCTTCTCTTGTCACTAAAATGCATCAGCGCTCACTGAAGTCCTTGGCCCGACATGACGTTGAAATATTTCTCGCAATGCTCTTTTCTTAACTTTTCAATATAAACTAAGAATACATAGATACCTTCTCTTAAATTATACCGGGCACGGAACTGATTTAGTTAAAATTAAACGGATCATGCAATCCGCACTCTGTGCTGTTTGCCCTTTGCAAGTATCAAACTCCAAAGGCAGCCACTTCTCCCCAAATCAATATCCCCCTATATTTTACGTGATTAAGAGTCCTTGAGTGATACTCTACTTTGGGAATATGAGTCATACAGTTTCATTGACGATTCTTCTTAATTAAATATTGAGGCTCCCATTCGCTTCGAATGAGTAAATTTGCGCAACCTGTTGACAGAGCGAATCAAACCCAGATTCTAGACTTGTCCATCACTCATGAGGAAATTTTCTATGCATGTGTTAGTCATAATACGTAAAGGCCTGAGTCACCAATGTATTTGTATCAAAAATGTGTTTCCCATTTCGGCTCTATATAATCTCATCCTCCATCCTCTCTACCCCTGCAACCCGGCAGCCGAGACTCGCGTACTAGTAAGTAACCTCGTCACATTATATCAAGAGGCACTTTGTCTTTGATGTTATCCTTCCTGCATCCAGCACGCACTTCTTTTTGAGACTAGCCACGCAAGTAAGTGATTTCCCTAACACAACTTGGCTTCTGATGAAATGCCTCCTGAATAGTGAAGTTTAATAACATGAATGTTTAGAACTAGCAGCATCCTCTGTGGAAGTTCATCCCGCTATTTCTCACGACCCAGGATCATCCAGGTACGCACACCAATGATGCCACTTAAAACTTAGAGGGATTCTCACATTGCATTGTATTTCCCAGGATTAGATATCCAGAATCTTTCTCTTTCCATGCCAGCAGCTTACCTTCCGCCCAAGCCTTGCCATCTTGCCCTAGCTGAAACAGCTACTACCATCAGTTACCACATTCAATCCATTAGGGGGCCCATCAGGACGCAAAGTCAACAAGTTTGGGAGCTGGGCGGAATGGAATATTTGAACAGGGGCATATTGGGTAACGCGCGAACCAAACAATCTGCCTTGATGATGAATGGGAAATTACATATCAAACCTGCTGAAAGGTGGTTTGGTGAACTCTGAGACTCAACCATATAAAACTTGCCTTGCTGATGAAGGGAAATTTCATATTATTCCCGCTGAAAGGTTGAAAGGTGGTTCAGTGAAATCCAAGACTCAACACTATACATTTGCCTTGATGATGAAATTGGAAAATCAACCTGAAAGGTATATCTTAACTAGTATTAAGATTTCCTCCCTTTCCGCCTTTCTTTTATGGCCTTATGATGAGCGTGGGAGATGAAACGCCAACGTTGATCCCTTCTGAAGGACACAAGTGCTACAGATATTGAATTACGGCAAATTCAATCCTTCTCATCACCTTCGTCAAGGGAAGAGTACATTGGCCTTGATGATGAAATAAGGATGCATGGTCCTTCCTGAAAGGCAAAGAGATACCCATATTGCAAATCATATCAAATGTTTCTCGTATTCCATCCTTGGCGCTGACTGAATGAGTCACTGAAAAAAATTATTTAAATCTCAAGTGTCTTGAGAAGGCTGATAACCGTACTTTCTTTCTTCTGCGTCACATCGATATGGATTCGGATACTGCTAAAACCCAAGCTCTGACTTACTGGGAGAAAAATGCGGCCTTATGGGATGAAAGCATGGGTGATAGAGGCAACGACTACTTCCGCTTTCTCGAGCTACCTGCGCTGGCCAGGATTATCAAGGTCCAGAGAGGGGAGCGTGCTCTGGACCTTGGCACTGGGAATGGCCTGGTAGCTAGATATCTAGCTCGGGAGGGTGCTTCTGTCGTTGCAACTGATAGCTCGCCGCGGATGGTTGAGCTTGCACGGGAACGAGCTACGGAGCAGAAGAATATCAACTTCCAGGTCTTGGATGTGACCGATAAACTTGCCTGGGGCAAGTTTATCTCAAGCGAAGATGCGGTTAGCGTTTTAGACTTTCTACCCAAGCACGAGAGAATCCCCAGATAAGGCTAAATAATGCGACCCCCTGCTTCTCCTAAGACAGTTTAGCTGACCGTGAGATTCGATCCAGGTCAACGGTTTCGATATAATCACCATGAACATGGTTATTATGGACATCCCCGACCTTAAGCCGTTAGCGGTGGCTTTGAAACGTCTCTTGACACCAAACGGACGGTGGGCCCCTTTCGTCTACTCTGCAGGCACAACCATAAACTTACCACCCTGATATGTTGGCGAGATACAGCTTCGCCGCTACTGTACTTCATCCACTGTTCTTCACATCAGGCGCAGACCGTCAAATTACTATCCATGAGAATCCGGTTACCGGTCTACGTGAGATAAACCGTTCAATTATCCTCACAAAGTACCTGAAAGTTCCGCCAGCGAGGCAGCTCCTTTTCTCAACAGACGGCCAGCCTGAATCTCCGGTAGAATCTGATTAGAGAAGATAGATGCAATGCAAGCATACTAACACCTCAGCCTTAGCTCTGCTTCCATCGGCCTCTTCATCAGCTTTTTACGCCGTTCTTTGAAGAAGGCTTGGTTCTCGATGCCTTGGAAGAGCCTAATTTCGATGAATCTTTCCATGAGCCCGGCCGAGCGTATTCATCGAGGAATTTCACCGAGTTCCCCAAAATCCTTGCGTTCAGGTTGAGGGTAATATCGCTACAGGCGTGATACTATGTGGTGTGAGTGAGGCGTAGTTAAATCATACATCCTTCGCCATCCTTCCTCGGGGGGGAATCAGTAACTACCTCGAGCTTCTCCTTTGCTGCACATAAACCCTTAAGTGTTTATAGACTGAGATTCTCGAAAACATTCTTCAAGAGACACAGAGAGAAAACATAGCATATTCTGAACTCCTATCCATGTCCAGGTGTATCCAGAGAGACTAATCAATGAACACTAACGCCATCCATCATGCAACCTGCTGGACACAAAGCATCAATTTAAAATACACCCCACCCCCCGCATGCTCAAAACAAAGCACACAAAGCAAGACACACAATGAGAGTCTATTCAACTAGATAAGAAAAAAATCTAATACTCCTCATCAACATCCACCACCGCCTTATTCGCATTTCTCGTCCGCCGTCCAGTGCCCCACCCCATCTCCTCAAGGTCTTTAACTTCACCTATTACACCCAACTCCTTTTTCGCCAACGGCTTATCGACCAGTTTTCCCGCGCCCCGCAGGAACTTCTCCCGCATCGCCACGGCATCCGGGTCCTCGTACCCCAGCTGCGTCATCGGCGGGGTTTCACTCTCGTTCTCGTTATTGGCTGCCTCGGGATATTCGAATCGGCCGCTGTTCGCGAGGGACGGGATCCCATCCGTATTGATACTCTCGATAGCACTCCCGCACCCGTCCTCGTTTAGTGTGTCAATTGAGCTTGCGCGCGAAAAGGCCCTTTGTTGCTCTGCTGTGCGGACGGAGATGTTCGACTGTGCTCGGCCGAGGAGCGGCTTGGCTCGTCGGGAGCGGATTCGTTCGTGGCCGTCGCCTGTCTCGGATATCGAGCGGGAGTTGTTTGCTGCTGCGGCCTGTTGAAGGAAACCGCTTACGGCGAGATCGATGGCAGATTGTGCGGCGGAGGTGGTAGTGGATTGGTCAGATAATTTGCGTTTCATTGATGGGGACGATCGGGGACCGTTTTGGAGAGAGGGAGGTGGTTTTGTGGGTGAGGTTGGCTTTGAGGTGGGTTCTGCCTTGTTCTTGCTTTGAGAGGTTGACTCGCTGGTTTGGGAGGGTTCGCGGGTGCGCCGTGAAGATGGGTCTCGCTTTATCGGGGGTTCTTCTTGGGGTTGGGGCTGCGGAGGGGCGTTATTAGGTTGATCGGGGTTCTCGGCCTGGGCTCGTGGTCCTGGACGCGAGCCGGCTCGTAGTTCCAGGTCTTTGCTGCTTTGGGTGGATGATTTTCGAATGAGATATGGCTCGACTGGCTGTTTCTTTTCCGTTCGGATGGATGCCCAGAGCCATTCGATTGTGACGGCTGGGACGCCCCATTCGGAGGTGTGGCGTAGCTTTTCATGATTCGTGGGGATGGAGTCGTTACAGATAAGAACAGATGCTTCTAGTGTCAAATATTCGTTATAGGAGGCACCTGGGAAATTAGACTACGGGCTAGATAGATTTTAATGAGGGTTGGGCGGGTCTTACCAATTAAATTGACAAGCTTGGAGAGATGGAGAAGATCGATACGAGAAAAGCCAGTGGAGCATATTTTCATCCCGGAGAAGCCTATCATTGTTAGAATTTTAGCTAGTGGAGTGGACTAGAGAGCTCACCTGCGAGAGGAAATGAAGGGATCGGGGTGTTTGCAAGATGGGATTCTGGAGGCACGAGGGCTTTGGCATCTAGGCATCTCTCTAGCCACATGTCGGTCACAACCTCACACTCAAAGGCCTGATCTTCTGTCGAGGGCGCCGCCGATCGGGAAGTTTTGTACGGGACAATTATATAAAGGCCATGGCCTCTCTTCGGTATATCGGGTCGAGAGAATTCACTCAGTGAGTTTACCACTTGGGCTCCGTTGAAAGTAAGATGGTGTCGCAGTACATTTGTCTGAAAGGGGTAAGACTCTACACAAACCAGAGGGAGAAAGAGATAGGGCCCGGATACACTCACATGTTTTGAAGAGAAACTGTGGATCAAAAAGTAACACTCGTCTAAGAAGCCGGTCCGACGGGTCACCGTCGCCTGAGAGGATTGTTGACGAGACTCCTGAGCTTCCGCAAAGGTGGTTTCGCTAGCAAATGATTTGGCTTCCTGAATAATAGAAGCACTTTTCTTGAAAGTCCGGTTTTCGTTCTTCTGCTGGCTCTCTCGGGGTCTCCCTATATCACTCGGCTCAAAACCCGATCCGACAATGTCCCCCCAGATACCTTCATTTTGATCGCCTAGTTTGGCGCTTGCAATTCGGCGTAATTTCCGCGGTCGAGGATTCGCCGAGTCTTCGTTATCCTGCGATTTCCCCTTGACTATAGACACAGAGCGATTCCAAGCGCCTGCGCCCTGCTGCTCGGCCGGTAGAAGAGGATGATATAGTGTCTCCTCGAGAGCCATCCCGCGCTCGATGCTGTCGGTAAACCACTTTATCGTGATGACCTTGGTGTTCCATTGAGTCGCAAACTTGTATTTTTCGCCCTCCGTGCTCCTTGCGATGAGATGAGTGACGCTCTTTGTGAGATCCCCTCGGAAATCGGCTCCATGGGCCACTGCACTTTTCTGGATGTAGTTTCGGAAGGCCACTATCGTAATAAAAACGCAACATCATCAATACCCTGGGCCATCCACGGGCGATCAAATTCCTACTCACTATCTTCAAATCCCGTAATGCAGATTGCAAGGCCCATGAACGTCGGGAATTTGTATTCCTGCTCTAGCGCACGGATATCTGTGTCTCCTCCCTGTATCCAGGACTGGCGCACAGCTTCCACCCATTCCGGCTTTAGGACTTTCACGTCGGCCCGCTCGCGCGCAACGAATTTGTATTTGGGGGTATTGGTTTCGCCGATAAGTAAATGAGTGACATCGGAGGTGAGGTCGAGCTTGTGAGTCGCGCCCATTTGACCGGCGGCGGAGGCCAATTCAGTCTATATAACTGGTTAGTATATCATACCATGGACGAAGCCATGCTAGCCACAGAAGAAAGGGGGGGGGGATATCGCGTGTACCCGTTGTTCCGGAAGAATGGAAGTGAAGCACAGAACGACCCCCGCAAGAGGGCGTTCCTTGTCTGTATTGAAGTCAGTGATCGATTTGTTCCTGTTTCGAATGGGGCAAATATCGGACTGACTGGAGGCAAATTTCTCTGCCATGCTTCATGATTGGCAGACGAGCGAGATAGACGACCCGTGTGATTTGAAAGCTCTCGATCGACTCGTCCCGAGATCGGATCACGCTACCGCGTCGAGATGATCTGGTCGCACAGAATTGAATTGGGGTGGGCGGAGAAAGGACCAGAGACGGGTCAAAATCAATACCGGCGTACCTCCGGGACCCAGCCAACAGCTGAACTCTGGACTTAATGGGAAAATGCCCTTCTGGCTGAGTTGGATCCCCGATCCGAAAGCTGCAAAACATCAACTCTTGGATCCCTTCACGAACCAGCCCTTATCGCCGTCACGTGTGATACGGACCGCGTCAGGTGCAAACACGACAAACATTTATTTATGGATTCATTTCGATGATCCACTTTTATGCCAATGCCGAACATGGCCGTGCTGGAGTCACTCAGATCGGATGCCTGTGTCACGTCAACATATGAAAATAACAGAGTCAGAATATCCAGGTGGCTCTGGCAATAGTAAATTATGCTTGTTAATCAAGAACCCCCGAAATTTACCCAGTACAATGTGGTCCTTTTAGGTGCTAGGGTTGGCCAGTGCGATATATATTTGCTTTTAGGGCTAGAAAGTCCAGGCAATCTGGTTTATTGACGGATCACTAGGTCACCACGTCTAAAGATTGATTGGTCTAATGTAGTCTAAAAACTTGTCAAACTCTCAAAAACTGGGCTTAGTTTTGAAAATCTCTCGGTAGGAGATAGAAGCCAACTTCTTAAAGGGGTAAGAGATCTGGCGGCATCCTGATGGAGATCGAGCCCTCTTACGCTGGCCGCAGATTGTTGGGACGTGACGTAGCTTATTATTTGTGATACTATATATCCAGTGTTGAGTAGGATAAGCCGCATCGAGAACTATTGAGAGAGGAGTAAGCAGATTCCCAAGATTTAAACCGGGTACGCTAGGTATGTACGTGCTGTCTTTGACCCTTATATATGATCCTCCACTTCCCAACAACAGATCATTGACCTCGAACCCATCAAAGAATATGCTAGAAGTGAAGACGGGACAAACGGACGCCTCGCATGCCGAGAGCGCTGAGGGCCCCGTTCATTTCGTGGAACCACCACCGGACGGAGGATGGAGAGCATGGAGCCAAGTACTCTGTCTGCACCTTGTCTTCTTTAATTCGTGGGGTGTCTACAACAGCTTTTCTGTATTCCAGCAGCTGTATACAACTACTCTCCCAGAATCACCCTCTCAGATCTCCTGGATTGGAGGCATCCAGATGTTCCTCCTCTTCGTTGTCGGAACCTTCGCGGGACGAGCAACCGATGCGGGATATTTCTTCCTGGTGCACAGGCTCGGTGTAGCCCTGAACCTGATAGGGTTCTTCATGCTTTCTTTCTGCACACAATACTGGCAGATCTTCCTTGCGCAAGCCGTGGCCATGGGCTTGGGTAATGGTCTTCTCTTCAGCCCGGGGCTCACCGTCACGTCCTCCTATTTCGAGAGGCACCGTGGACTTGCGGTTGGCCTGGCGGTGGCTGGTGGTAGTACCGGGGCTATGGTGTATCCTACCATCGTGCACCTGATGCTTTACTCAGACCACATTGGTTTTGGATGGACAATCCGCACTGCAGTTCTTGTCATGCTTATTACGCATATACCGGGACTGTTACTCTTCAAACCTCGAGTGCCTCCATGCCCCGCGGGACCTCTCATTGAATGGGACGCCTTTAAGGAAGTTCCCTTTGTCTTATTCACCCTCAGCACATTCCTCAGCTTCTGGGGCATCTACTTCCCATTTTTCTACCTTGGAACTTTTGCACGGGATCGAATTGGCGTCGACAATACTCTCAGTATTATCTTGGTTCTTCATAGTGCCGGCGTCGTCGGACGCATTCTGCCCGGCTGGATCGGTGACCGATTCGTGGGTAAATTGAACATCCTAGCGGTATTCAGCGTGAGTGCCGCAATCGTGATGCATTCCTGGATGGCAGTCACGAATGAGTCTGGGCTTTTCGCTTTTGCCGCCTTAGATGGCTTTACAGGAGGTGCTGTCCAGTCCTTGGTGCCCGCCGTAGCGACAACCATGACGCCGGATATAAAGCGAACCGGAACACGTCTTGGTATGATTTGGAGTCTCGTGAGTTTCGCGACGTTGACTGGCCCATCCATCGAGGGTACATTGATCGAGTGGGATGGCGGGCGATATCAATATGCTCAGCTATTTGCAGGTATGACTGTCCTTCTTGGGGGGTTGGCTGCTGTAGCTACTCGTGTGGCCAAAACGGGGTGGGTATTAAGGGTGATTGTTTGAGTTTGCGACATCTGAAAAGGTTGAGTTTGGATGTATCGTGTTACTGGTCACTTTGTTAGGGGCGCTATTGGTGGCAATTGTCCCGTATTTCTATTTTAGCCTGATGCGTCGACAATGAGCGAGATAGACCACCTTATCCTAGATAATGGTGATTCGGATGGTCACGATAGCGGAATTATATCACGGCTTGAGATCTTAGGGAAGAGGTGTACGGTGTATTTCACACCCATGATAAGCGAAATGTAGCTGTTCTAGGGTTGGATTAATTGTGACAACTTCTCCTTTCAGGTATTTAGAAGCTTATTCGCCGTGGCTGTTTTCTCTATTTTCTGTGCTTTCTCCCGTGCGTTTTTTTAGTTCGGCCTCTAGCTCTGTGTTCCTGGCTCGAAGCTCATCCATGATCTGTAAATACTTGGCGTTTTCTTGTTGTAAGCCCTCGACTTGTGCCTTTAGAGAGGCGAGAGATTCTAACTCGCGGTGAAGGACCGACAATGAGATGTCAACTTCCGTTGATAGGGTCGGAAACCGTTGACTAGGGGGCCGACGGGCAGTGGTATTAAGAGGGTCTTGCGAATTCAAAGGCGGATCGTTATTCAACATGGGTTGACCGGTTGCCTGGCCGGCTGCTGGAGATGGTATCAGCTTCGGTTGTTTCGTCGGCTTCCAATTATCATGCGTCTTGAGCGGACACCGGTGAATGAGTTTCAGGACTTGGATGACGATCTGGCCTTTTAAATCACCTCTAGCCCGACTCTTTGTGATGTGGACCTTGAAGGGACATGCAGGGCCACTGCGGCAACATAGATATGTCTTTTCGGCGTTTGCCTTGACCGTCCGAAAAGAGGTTCGCTCCTCAATTGCATGTTCAATGAGGGCCTCGCGGGCTTCCTTCATGGAAGGTAGAATATCCTTTTCCTTCCATAACTTTGCGGGGACAACCATAGTGAGGGAAATGCCAGTTTGGTGTGATGCGATTGATGATCAACTACTGGGCCAGCTTGTGGTGTTGATTTTCCCCTGAGCCACGTGACCCCGAGGGGCCATCTGACGACAAAGTTTCTTATCGGTATCACGTGCGATAAACGCATGTTTCTCCTGACGCGCATTTTTCGCGAATGGTTCATGGGGACGACCAATTGATCATCTCGCTCGTTAATCCGATTCGATCTCCCCATTCATGTATGTTTTCTAGGATAAGAAGAAGGGATCTAGCTGCAATTCGCCGACCCTGGTCGAATGGTTTACCCTTAATCCCGTCAACTGCTTCCAGGTTCTCGACATTCCGATCCTCGCGAGCAGCGGAAGACGTGGTAATGTTCAAGAAGGCAGTGAAGGACCATTCGGTGGCATCTGCGAAGCCTCTCCAGTCCAGCCTTTTGCCGACCAATCATGGAACTGTCGCATCCAAGGTATCGCTTCCTCAATCGATAGGTGTGAAGCGGAAAGTCGACATGACGGGCACCGGAGGGTCTGATCTGGGGTCTCTACACAGCGCCGTGTATTTTGATGAGAATGATTTCGACGATGACGATGATCTGGATTTCGAAGCTCCAGACCCTTTTATCCCCCCCGCTAAAATTGTGAGAACGAGTCTCCAAGACCAACCATCACATCAAACCTTGACGTCGACTACCATATTAGCACAGAGTAGCGCCCCATTACCGACAACTGTCACCCCAAGCAAAAATAACTTCTCAAATATTAAATATCCCGACCTACCGCCACCGCCTTCCGATGATTATCCTATGCCATCAAGCAGCGCGCCTATTCCTTGGTCTTCCTCGCCTCCGTCTCATTTACAAAAGCCCGCTAGCCGTCGCACGGTACCTTGGTTGAAAACAGAAGATACCGCTGTGCCGCAGTATCCCAAGCTACCATCAGTGAAATCGACCAAGGTGGAGACACCTGCACGGCCATCCTCGACCGCTCCGTGGAACAAGACCGCAAGTGCTATCAAGGAGGAGCAGCGGGAACTGCGGCGTCAGTCGAAGAAAAACGCCAAGACGCAATCAAGCTCTGGCCAGCATCAACCCCGCCGACAGGTGGCCTCTATATTCCTGAGCGACGAACAACGGCATGTGTTGAAGGCTGTTGTTGAACAGGGAAAGAGCATATTCTTTACTGGTTCTGCTGGAACCGGTAAGTCCGTTCTCATGAGAGAAATTATCAAGAAGCTGCGTGATAAGTACAGAAAAGAGCCTGATCGAGTTGCGGTCACGGCGTCTACTGGACTTGCTGCGTGTAACATCGAGGGTGTTACGCTGCATAGCTTCGCGGGTATTGGCTTGGGCAAAGAAGCCGCCCCGGAACTCGTTAAAAAGGTTGCTCTTGACACTAGATCTAATTTTGGGACGCTATGTTAATTTCTCATAGATCAAGAAAAACCAAAAGGCTAGGAATCGCTGGCTTCGGACCAGGGTGCTCATCGTTGATGAGGTGTCTATGGTCGATGGAGACCTCTTCGACAAGCTGGAGGAAGTGGCCCGACGAATTAGAAACAATGGCCGACCTTTCGGAGGTATTCAACTTGTCGTCACTGGCGACTTTTTCCAATTACCCCCTGTCCCAGACGGAGGCAATCGAGAGGCCAAGTTTGCGTTCGCCGCGGCCTCATGGAATACCTCGATCCAACACACCATTCTCCTCACAAACGTTTTCCGTCAGCGAGATCCCGAATTTGCTGGAATGCTTAACGAGATGAGGCTGGGGAAACTCACTCCGCGCACCATTGAAACATTTAAACAACTTTCCCGCCCGCTCAACTTCCACGACTCACTCGAAGCAACTGAACTGTATGATGTAACACACTTGAAATTCTATCCAGCGCTAATTGGCATAGGTTTCCCACTCGCCAGGAGGTGGATAATGCAAATACTGCCCGAATGGGACGGCTGTCGGGTGAGATGATGACATTCAATGCAGTGGATTCGGGAACCATCCAAGACGTTCAGTTCCGTGATAAGCTGCTTTCGAACTGCATGGCGCCACCAGTGATTCACCTCAAGAAAGGCTCTCAGGTCATGCTGATTAAGAATATGGAGGAGTCCCTCGTGAACGGGTCGATCGGCCGCGTGGTTGCTTTTATGGACGAAGCTACCTTCGATGTCTACGTTGAAAACGAAAACGACTTCACAGGCGATAAGTGGGACGAGGACGACGAAGAGCGTGCAGCGCGCGCCCGCAAGAAGCTGAAATCGATGACCCACAAGGAAGGCGGTATTGTCGTAAGCCGGAAATGGCCTCTGGTCAATTTCATCCAGCCCGACGGGACCGAACGACACCTCCTGTGTCAGCCGGAATCCTGGAAGATCGAGCTGCCGAACGGTGAAGTCCAGGCACAGCGCCAACAAGTCCCGCTGATTCTGGCGTGGGCTCTATCCATCCACAAAGCCCAGGGCCAGACCCTGCAGCGCGTGAAAGTCGACCTCGGACGGGTTTTCGAGAAGGGACAAGCCTATGTCGCGTTGAGTCGAGCGACATCGAAAGAAGGCCTGCAGGTAACACGATTCGAGCCTCGCAAGGTCATGGTTCATCCGAGAGTGACCGAGTTTTATTCAAATCTTGTCAGCATCAGTGATGTGTTGAAGCCGAAAACGAGAGCCCCTAGTGGCTCTACGCAAGTCGTCGATTTGGATGCCGAGGAGGACTGGGAGCAGAATTATTTAGAGGAGTTGATCGCGGAAGCAGCAGAGGGGTGATACCACGAATCTTATCTTTACATTCTCCAATCGTTCCCACGGTCGATTTATTTATTTCGGATGTGCAAATATTGATATCCATGCTGGAGTATGGTTGTGTTGATACAATTTTACGCCTCAATCGAGATAAACGAGAAGTTACCCAGTCAGATAACGAGCAATCAATATATTAAGCTGTTGGCCTCCCGGAACAACAAGATCCTAATTCTAGACATACAAATATGTACCTGGTAATCAACTTACCCCCAAACCACAAACTTGGGCTCAAACCCCTTGCCCGCCCTCACCGTCCCCTCCAACCCGCCCTGCCCGCTCCCCAACCGCACCACGTTCTCCGGAGACAACCGCCCCAGCACCGCCAGCGCGATCACGCTCTCCCCGACCGAAATAACATGCAACCCGCCCCTGTCCGCCGTGACCAGGCCCTCCTCTGCCCCCGTCAAAACCTCATACGCCGAATGCAGTACATACTCGGGTACCCGGACATCGGCCTCTTCCCCGCCGGGCTCGACCGCCTGGGCCGGATACGCGTACCGATGGCCGCGCGCGATCTGGCCGACGTCGATGTCTGCGGAAGCCCCGTCGTCGAAGATGAGACGGAGGTCTAACCGGGCGATGTTCTCCGAGAGGGTCGGTTCTCGGAGGGAGAGAGAAGCCTGCGTGACATGCGGGGAGGGGAGAGAGGGGGGCGTAGGGGTACCGTGGGCGTACCTGTGGAGGGACCCGGGGGGGATCTCGGCTCTCGGGGCGAGGTAGTAATCTGGGTACTTGTACTGGAAGAGAATGTCGGGGGATGCAGGTGCCGGTGCCGGTGCCGGTGCGGCTCCGTGGTGGAGTTGCGCCGGGAGATACTGGAGGAGATGGAGTGGGGGTGGAGAGGCAGGGCCGAATATAGCGGGGATGACCAATCCGTGGGCGTACTGGAAGGCGTACCCTTCTGTTTCGGGGGGGACGAACCGGAGGGAGGGGGCGAGGAGAGACTTGGCGAGACGGACGATGGAGCCCTGCGTGGCGGGCTTGGTGAAGAGGGTGGTGAGGAATTGCTCGCGCGGTGCTTCCATGTGTCTCATGCCGCGGGCTCGGGGGGTTTGAGGAGCAGTGGGGATAGGGATGAGCACGTCCTGGTAGTTCTGGAACGGGAGGAGAGAGTCCCGGAGGAGGACCATCTGGTGCATGTACTCGTTGAAGAGCTGCATGAGGTGAGGTTTGCTGCGGGGGCCGAACAGGAGGGCTACGTTGGGGGGGAGGAGGAGGTGGCCTTCGCAGCGGGAGCGGATGTTGAGGGCTGGGTTGACGGGGGGAGAAGAAGAAGAAGAAGAAGGGAGGTGGTCGGTGGATTCATGGGCCCATTGGACGAGGTGGGCGGCGATGCGGTGGGCTTGCGAGCGGATTTCCTGCCGGCTGGGGTCTTGGATGGTGGCCGGGAGAGGGAGGGAGGCCTCGCGGGTGTCGGTGGCCAGGTTGGCGGCGATGTTGTCCAGGAGGAGAGTGCGTGAGGGGGGAGATGACGGGGGGTCTGGGCCGAGATGGTGGAGGACAGTGAGGAGGAGCGGGGAGAAGCTGTGCACGAGTTGGCGCGGGGTGTAGACGCCGGGGGGGATGGTCCATTCGGTGGGTGAGTCCATGGAGAGCTTGGGGATCGGAGGGGGAGGGATGGGTTTGCCGATGAGGAGGTTTCCCAGGCGGTACATGGCTTCAATCATTGCGTTTCTAGGCTTTAGAAGTTCGCAGGGTTTGTTGTACTGGACTCGACAGACTACAAGATTTAATCCAGATTTTATACTGGTGATTTCAAGAGGAAGATTGGAGTTGATCGGAGCAAGATGGCCACTGTTTCTATCCGATCCACCACCTCCCAGCCCTAACTCTCCGCGGTTTGTTCGGAGTTGGTGGTGATACTCGGAGTGGAATGGATGGACTCACCTGGGTTTCTCGAAAGACACAGTACACAACAAGATACTTTAACCCAGTATAATCCCTCATGAGGAAATTATCAATAACAAATGAAGACGTACTACCACGTCGACAGCTGAAACCCGGCAAAGTCTTGCCATCGGCGTTTTCTGATATACTGAGGGTTGCTCTTGGAAGTGTTGATCTGAGATTTAGCATGTATTAACCATTACGCTGCACTAAGCGTCTTGACACCTTTTTGTGGCGTAGTGGTAATATTTTATAATATTGTATGTTGACAGCAAGTCTACTCCTGGATATGGACCGTACTGTCTCGTGGTCAATATCGATCAGCTGCCGCCGGAGAATAAATGATGGTGACCCGACTAAGTGGGCCAATCTCGAATGGACAGTGGCTTCGTGAATAGGAATTATGCAGTGTTTCTAGAGCGCTTCCTTTTCTTCAGGAGGTGTTATGTGGGATGCATAACCGACAGTCGTCGGGTCGGGTAGCCGATAAGTAATCAGCAGGTCCAGAGTCCATACTCCTGATGGCCGCTAGATCTCGCTAAGAACCATGCTAAGGCCTCGGACGAAACATCGCTAGACTCGATTCAACTCGGGGAAAGATATGACACTGCCATCCTCAGGGGGCGTGGGCCCCTGATTGGCCAGGCACGGCATAAAGTGTTCATTAAAATGGCCAGTTCCGAAGTGCCAGAAATGGCTTCATAAGTTCCTTTTCATTCTCTCCAAATCGGCAAGTTGAGCCCCTCGCCAATGTGAAAGTAAAAAAAAAAAAAAAAAAAAAAAAAACCAATAAATTGAGATCATGCGATGACTTCTTCCGCCAATCTCGCTCCGCGACGCTCTTTCCCTTGAATCCCTCAGATCGGATGGATTCGTCCACTCACTCCAACCACAACATGGCCGCGGAAGATGTCGAACAGGCCCAGGCATCGCCGGTCTCCTTTCGGGAAAAGAAGATCGACTGGGATGGGCCGGATGACCCCGAGAATCCGATGAACTGGCCGGCGTCGAAGAAGATGGGCCAGCTGGCACTGGTGGCCCTGAACACCTTCATCACGTACGTCCCCGTCTCTCCCCTCCCCCACCACCCTCTTTGAACCGAAGGAAAGGAAGGCTCATTGATGGTCTAGTCCGCTGGCCTCGTCCATGTTCGCCCCCGGGGTCGCCATGGTGATGCGCGAGTTCCACTCCACCGACTCGATGCTGGCCTCGTTCGTCGTCTCCGTCTTCGTGCTGGGCTATGTCGTCGGCCCGTTCATGGTCGCCCCCCTGGCCGAGATGTACGGCCGCGTGCCGTTGTATCACGCCTGCAACGTGCTCTTCATCGTCTTCACCGTCGCGTGCGCCGTCGCGCAGAGTCTCCCGCAGCTGATCGTCTTCCGACTGCTCGCCGGCGTGGCCGGCGTGTGCCCACTCACCATCGGCTCGGGCAGCATCGCCGACATGACCCCCCGGGAGAAACGGGCCGGCATCATGGCCCTCTGGGCGATGGGACCGATTCTGGGGCCGGTGGTGGGCCCCGTGGCGGGAGGCTTCCTGGCCGAGGCGGAGGGGTGGCGCTGGGTGTTTTGGGTGATTGCCATTACCGTATGTCTTGTCTCTTGTCTCTTGTCCTCTCTGCTCCCTGGGGGCGGCGTCGAATCCTGACTGATCCATGATCCAGGCCGGGGTCACCGCCATCGCCTGTCTCGTCCTCTATCGCGAGTCGTACGCCCCCGTGCTCCTCGAGCGCAAAGCCGCCCGTCTGCGCGAAACGACCGGCATCCCCGACCTGCGCTCGGTCCATGATCACGGCACCCCCGCCCAGCAGGTGTTCGTCGATGCCTTCACGCGCCCGATCAAGCTGCTCTTCCTCTCGCCGATCGTGTCCCTGATGTCGCTGTTCGCCGCCGTCTCCTACGGCTACCTGTACCTGATGTTCACCACGCTGACCTCCATCTTCGAGGCCCAGTACGGCTTCTCCTCGTCGCTGGCCGGCCTCGCGTACCTCGGGTTCGGCGTCGGCAGCCTCCTGGGCCTGGCCGTCGCGGGGGTCGCCAGCAATCGCATCGCCGTCCAGCACACCGCGGCCGGCACCTTCGCCCCGGAGTCGCGGCTCCCGCCCATGGTCGTCGGGTGCTGGTTCATCCCCATCGGCCTCTTCTGGTACGGCTGGTCGGCCGAGGCCGAGACGCACTGGATCATGCCCATCATCGGCACGGGTGTGTTCGCCTTCGGCCTCATGTCCGTCTTCATGGCCGCGAACAACTACCTCGTTGAGTCGTACCTGATGTACGCGGCATCGGTCACGGCCGCGAACACGGCGCTGCGGTCCCTCGCCGGGGCGGTGCTCCCGCTCGCCGGGCCGGCCATGTTCGAGGCCCTCGGGCTGGGCTGGGGCAATTCGCTCCTGGCCTTTATCGCGCTGGTGATGTGTGCATGCCCCCTGTTGTTCTGGAAGTTTGGGGCGCGGATCCGCACCAATCCCCGGTTCCAAATCCGCCTCTAGCGGGGGTTTGCGACCTGCATTCTGGCGTCTCGTTTCCAATTCTAATCCCGGCTGTTTGTTATTGCTTGTTTGTCATGCATGAAGCCAGCCACTCGTTGCAGCAGAGACCGAGTTCCGAGCTCCGTGCGGGGTTCGACGTCTGTCCTGTCAGATGATATAATATCACATTCTTTTCTGCATTCCTTCTTGTTGTTTTTTTTTTTTTTTTTTTTTTGAATAGAATTCTCCAGATAGAAACAATCCCATTGTTATTGATTTGATTAAATCCTGACGATGATCTTCGAACCAGCCTCTCGGGTCCCGATTCCCTCCACCGACGTCCTCTCGTACATCTTCTCAGGCCCTAAATATGACCCCGACCGACCAGTACCGTCTAATCCTTCATTTCTGCTCTGACGTTGGACATGCGTAACCCCCTCCCTAGATTTACGTCGACGTCGCCAACCCCTCCCTGTCCATCTCCTACACCCAAGCCCGCACGATCATCCGCCAGTTGATCGCCGGACTGCGCGCATGGGGCGTTCAACCCGGGGATTGCGTCGCCATCCACTCCTTCAACGATGTCCCCCTCCCTTTCCCCTTCTTCCTCCCAACCCTTGGCTTTAGAAATATACTAATACAAGTAGATATACTACTGCATGCTCGTGCTCGCCATCGTCGGCTGCGGCGGCGTCTACACCGGCACCAACCCCTCGTACACGCCGCACGAACTCGCCCACCACTTCCGCGTCTCACACACGCGCTTCATCCTTTCCGAGCCCGAGATCCTCTCGGCCGTGCAAACCGCCGCGAGCGAGGTCGGCATCGCTGAATCCCACCTGCGCATCTTCGATACGCAGGGCCAGCGGCTGGCCCCCGGCCACGTATCCTGGACAGACCTCTTCACCCACGGCGACGAGAACTGGGTGGTATTCGACGACGACGACGACGACGAGAACCGGTCAAAGACAACCGCCGCCGCGCGACTATTCAGCAGTGGCACCACGGGCCTGCCCAAGGCCGTCACTATTACCCATGGCAATTTGATCGCGCAGGTCGAGTTGGTCTTTGAGGTGAATCCTCGGCCGTATGATGTATCTCCCCCCTACCCATCTCTTCCCCTACCATATCCTTTCCGTAAAAGAAGAACTAAATACATAATAATGATAATGAAAAAAAAAAAGGTCACCCGCCTAATCGCCCTCCCCATCTTCCACGCCGCCGCCGCCCCCTCGACGCACTTCGGGGTGCTCAAAACCGGCCACACCACCTACATGATGCGCCGGTTCGACCTCACCGTGTTCCTGGCCACCATGGCCCACTACGCCATCACGGATCTCACCGTTGTCCCGCCCATGGCGATCGCGATCCTGAAGTCCCCGCTGGCCCACGAGCGGCCGTTCCTGCGCGGGGTCCGGGCCGCGTCGTGTGGCGCCGCTCCGCTGGACAAGGACGTCCAGGCCCGACTGCAGGGCCTGTTGGCGGAGGGGGCACCGTTCACGCAGGTATGGGGGATGACGGAGACGTGTTGTATTGCGACGATGTTTGGGTTTCCGGAGGGGGATGCCACGGGGAGTGTGGGGAGGTTGATTGCGAATTTGGAGGCCAAGTAACCTTCCCTTATCCTTAACCTTACCTTTTATCCTTTATCCTTTATTCTTTTTGTCCTGTTACCCTGCTTGGCTTGTGATAAATGTTAAAAGCTAATACGAGGGTGTAGACTGGTCAACGACTCCGGAGAGAATATCTCGGCCTACGGGGTCCCCGGCGAACTGTGTGTGCGCGGCCCAACCGTTACCCCGGGCTACTTCGACCACGACCGCGCCAACGCCGAGTGCTTCGATGCCGACGGCTGGTTCCACACGGGCGACCTGGCGTACTGCGACGCCGCCACGAAGAAATGGTACATCGTCGACCGGAAAAAGGAGCTCATCAAGGTGCGCGGGTTCCAGGTGGCGCCGCCGGAGCTGGAGGCCGTGCTGCTCGCGCATCCGCGGGTGGTCGATGCGGCGGTGATTGGGCTGCGCGGGGTCGTCGCCGGGAGTGAGTTGGTGAGGGCGTACGTCGTGCGGCGGCCCGGCGAGGCAGGGCAACAGGTGACGGAGGCCGAGGTGAAGGGGTTTTTGGCGGGGAGGTTGGCGCGGTATAAGGCGTTGACCGGCGGGGTGAAGTTTGTCGAGACGATTCCGAGGAATGCGAGTGGGAAGATCTTGAAGAGGGTGTTGAGGGAGGAGAGTGAGAGGGAGGGGAAGTTGTAGGTTATCTCAATTAAGACGAAAACTCTTTGCATGTTGGAACTGAGGATCTAACTCGGAGTACTACGAATATATATGTTATACCAACACAGAGACGTATAGTGAGGGCGAGCTTAGGTGATTTGATACCTGGGATCTCCACCTGGAATATACCTAAATAAATATCGGAAGGTCCTAATAAGCAAAAGACTTGTTACGACCATTAGATCATTGTGGTGGTTGAGTGAGATATCCTCTTCTGCAATGAATCAAGTGAGGTAAGAGTAGGTCTATTAAGAATTAAGATACAAGATACATAGTAAATTCCTAGCTAGCGTACTAATAATTACATTTCCACGTTGTACACATCATAACATACAATATTCTTCCCCCCGTAATCTCATACGTGCATAAACACTTTTCATGGACAATCAGCCGTCCAGCGTCGTGTCAGACGAGAAGGAAACGAAGAGTTACTCGGAAGGCTCGGAAGGCTCCTGGCTCTCCTTGGTCTGGAAGCTTCCGGCCTCGCCGTCGCCCCCCGCGAGCCTCTCGGCCGCCTCCTTGCTGTAGGTCGGGCCCTGGTAGGTGCGCATCCCGCGGATGAACCACCAGAAGCTGACGAGCGCCATCAGGCCGACGGTGATGACGCTGGTGTAGTTCATGTTCTGCACGGAGACGGGCAGGACGAAAGGGAAGCAGAAGAAGACGACCGTGACGGCGATGTAGACGACGGAGAGGATGTTCACGATGAACCCCCAGATCCCGGACATGGCAAAGGGGCCCGGAAGGACGCGCTTCCGGCCGGTCAGGATGTGCGGCACGATGGCGCCGGCGTAGGAGAGCGTGCTCAGCACGATGAACGAGGAGATCAGCGCCTGGAAGGCCGTCGTGCTCCCGACGTAGATGCACCCCAGGCAGGTCACCATGCAGGTCATGCCGACGGTGGCGTTGACGGGGCAGTCGAGCGTGGGGTGGACTTGGCCGAAGAAGGCCGCGAACGGGGTGGCGTTGTCGCGGGCGAGCGACCACCACATGCGGCCGCCCGTCGTGAGGGTGCCGATGAGGGTTGGGAAGGTGGCCAGGAAGAGGAGCGCGATGAGGCCCACGGCGCCGGCCGTCGAGCCCGTGGCTTGCAGGTAGATCTCGGCCGTGGGGAAGTAGGCGATGTTGCCGTCGAAGACGCGGTCGATGTCGTGGATGCCGTAGAAGAGGGCGATCAGGTAGACGAAGGCCGTGGCGAAGGCTGTGAGGAGCTGCAGCATGATGCCTTGGGGGACCTTGCGTTCGGGCTGGGGGACTGTGGCGTATTAGTTTGGTCTATAGGCTTCAGCATTGGGGGGGGGGGAAGAGAAAGAAAGGCGAGGTACCCTCTTCGGACAAATGGCTGATACAGTCCGGAACCCCCACGGCAAAGGCGGCATTCAAGAGTCCAGTCAGGAAGCAGATGCCGTCCGACCAGCCGCCGGTCTCGTTGTAGTAGGTCTTCCACACCTGGGCGTTGCTGGCCCGGCGGCCGTGAGGCATCACAGCCAGCACGACAATGGTGACGAACAGACCCCCCATGGACAAGACCAGGGCAATGCGGTTGAGCAGGGGGAGGTAGCGGTTGCCCAGGCACACGATCCCGCAGCACATCCACAGCACAATCTGGAAGACGATGAACGGCTGCCAGCTGTGCCATTCGACGTCCGGGTTGCGGAGGAGATACATCGCCACCGCCTCATTCCCCAGGATCGAGCTCATCGAAGCCGCCGACAGCAACCAGGCGCAGGCATTGAGGTATCCCGTGAAGAACCCGGCCACCCGGCCATACCGGCCGGCCACCACGGACGACCAGTGGTAGACCCCGCCCGCGGACGGGATCGCAGAGGCCAGCTCGGACAGGGACGCGGAGATGAAGCCGTAGAAGATGCTGACGACAATGAGGCCGTACAACACCGCCATGGGCCCGCCATTGTATAGAGCGACGACGATTGTCCCTCCCGTCGCGGCCCACGAACTATGCAGACCATGGGTTAGTGATCGTCGATGATAATATTCCGGGGGTTTGTGATAAACCACCAAAAAAAAAAAAGGGGGGGGGGGAGGGGGGCAAACTCACTTGGCAATGATAATCCCCAGACTGGTCAAACTAAATAGACCAAATCCTCGCACCAGCTCCTGCTTATGACCCAGGGCAGCTTCCAGACGGACTTCGTCAACCTGGGCGTCGCCCTTATTGGCTTGTTTCTCACCCATGCTGGAGATATCAAAAGTGAGCCTGCAGTTATCTCCTGGGAAAATTTGGTACGGATGGAGAGGGGGGAAAAGGATGGGTGAGGGAAAAAAAAAAAGTCAAAAAACCCGATAATCAAATGAATCCTTGTCCAGTTATTTAGGAGAAAGTCGTACGCTGCACCGTCTCCACTGAAGAATCCTTCTCTCATGCGAACTTTCGATCGCGACAATGCTAGCGCTGGAGTGATATTGTTAGTCTCCCCTTGGCGGTTGACAATGGGCCGGGATTATTACGCAGCCATCCATTATTCCCCGAGTCCAGACGGAGGAGCCTAACCATTTTATGATGATGATTATATTATTTCTGGGTCCGATTTTTCTTTTTTCTTTTTTCTTTTTTTTTTTTTCTTTTTTTTTTCCCAGCGTACCCCTCGATAAGTAGCGTGGGCTGATACTGGGATCCTGACCTTCCCCCTCCCCCGATTGGTCCCAAATGCACTGATTCGCGATCTCTATCTGATCGATACCTTATTGAGACTGGGGTGCCCTAAATCAGAATAATCCATGATAAATGGCTCCTCTCCTTTAAGGACGCCCGCGCCTCTTGAACTCTGCGTTTTGCCCGAAACCGATGCTGCCCTGAAGATCGCACCGCACCGACAATGGGGGACTCTTCGCCCACCCCTCACCAACTGCTGGTGGAGGCGCTTGTGTTTGGGATTATTGGATTGGTGATTTACATTGGGAGAATGTATGTTTTTCTACTTGTGTGGCGTGTGGCAGGGCAGAGACTAAGAGGAGCAGAGCGGCAAGAGGTATATCCAATGGAGGCATCCGACATATTCAAGGTACGCCTCCAATAACCCAGAAGAAGAAGAAGAAGAAGAAGAATTGCTGCTGACGGCTCTAGCTGATGACTATATCATGAGCATTACTTTTGTACGACTGCCTGGAATGACTACCTGGATCTTCAAGAGAACGTACTAACCGATCAGGGCGTCTATATCACGCTCCTCGTGCTCATTCAAATCTCCGCCAAATATGCCACCAACCTCTTCCCCCCCGAGGACATGGAATCGATCCTCGCCAACCCCAAGGACGTCGCCGACCGGGTCTACGGCAGCAAGATCGTGATCGGGCTGGAACAGTGCATGCTCATCTCGACGTGGGGGGTCAAGGCCTGCCTGGTGACCATGTACTGGAAGCTCACGCGGCGGCTGAAGTGGCATCTCTTCGTGCAGCTCCTGGCCGGGTACGTGGTGGTCGGGTTCATCGTGATCGAGGTCACCTACTTCGCCGTCTACTGCCGGCCGTTCTCGCAGTACTGGGCGGTGCCCGTGCAGAACCAGCAGTGCGCGACGTACCAGCACTACTCGATCACGCAGGCGGTGTTCAACCTGTCGTCGGACGCCTTCATGCTGGCGATCCCCGTGCCCCTGCTGTACGGCACGCAGATGCCCCTCCGCAAGAAGCTGCTCCTGATGAGCGTGCTGGGGCTGGGCGTCTTCGTCATGATCGCCGCCATCCTGAACAAGTACTTCAACTTCGCCTCGCCGCAGACCACCATCTACCAGCTCTGGTACATCCGCGAGGCCAGCACCGCCATCTACGTCGCCAACCTGATGTGCTGGTGGCCCCTGCTGCGCAAGATCTTCGGCAAGGCCCTCTCGCAGTACAGCAGCAACTACCGCACCAACCGCTACGGCGACCCGTCGCACCCGTCCGGCGGCCTCTCGCAGACGGTCAACTCGACCGTGGCCGGCGGCACGCAGCTGTCGACGGCGGCGGGCGGGAAAGGGTCGTCGAGTGGGGGGAAGCGGTGGTGGAAGGGCAAGGCGTCGCTTTCGCGGTCGGAGTCGCGGGCGTTGACCAAGTCGACGAGCCAGGAGGCTATCAACAATACGTCGTCGGTGTCCGGGAGGGAATCGCAGACGGATGTGCCGTTGGAGATTTGGCGCAAGGTGGAGTATAATGTGGTTGAAAACCCGGATGACAAGCGTTGATTTTTTTTTTTATTTCTTTTTATTTCCCTTTTCCTTTATTATCTATTACCATTCCAGGCCAACTAAGTAACTCTGGCTAATTCCGAGAGAGAGAGAGAGAGAGAGAGATGCATCCTACGAAGTATACCAGTCCCTTGTTATTACTACCAGGTTAATAAAATAAATAGACTTAGACACAATACATTTCTTCTCTTCTTCTCTAGGTAAATAATATCCTTATCTCCAATCCCTTCCTAGTCTGCCTTACGGTGGCAAAGGATGGCAATTTCCACGGGCGTAGTGGGTAACAGAACCCACTTCGACCGCCATCCAGCCAGCCCACTGAACCTTGACCACCAGCCAACCGAGCGAAATGATTCACAATCCCCCCCGAGAGAGGGATAGACTTTGCGAACCTTAAGGCCCTCCCGAACCGAACCTTTAATGGGCGAAGAGATAAACCTCAGCAGTCCAGATTAGTAAATACTGAACTCGGTCCCAAACTTGTGTCCAACTCGGGATTTGATAGCTTGATGCAACGTTCCAGTTTCCAACCACCTGGTAACATCCCCCCCAATTCCGAGTGGGAAGTTCCTCCGCGTGGCGAACTGACCTGAACCCCTGATGCAGGATTATATTAGGAAAAAAAAACAAAACAAAAAAAAAAAAAAAAAGAACTCAATCCACCCATCCTCTCCTGGAATCCAATAGTATGCCCGTCCTCTCGGTGCTGGTGATAAATGCCAAACGGTTAATATCGCCGGAAGACTTCCGACGCCTTTCCCGCCCACGCGCTAATATCCCGCCGGCCTGGTTAGATCCTGTTGGAGAAGCCAGATATTAATTCTGGACCTGATGAGATAGTAGTCGCAGCCACCGAGTCATCCACTTTCCAGGTCCAGGTCACCCCCACTCGGTACCTGATAGGCTAATTCCCCCCCCATCAAAGTACCAGAGAGGCAACAGACTAAGCCGCCCCCCGCCCACATAGTCTGGTCTAGCCTACTTAGTCCCAGTACGCGCACATGGTTTCACTTTCACTTTCCCAACTCCTACTCGAGAGGACTATTTGATAGGTAATTTTTTTTCATCTTGAATCCATAATTAATAACTGGGATTCAGCTGACCGGGTCTGTTGTCTCTCGCCATCATGAAAAAAAAAAATAGATGAATGGGAATAGGACCCATTAGGGCTCCTGCCAGGCTTCCGTGGCCGCCGGTATATCCGGAATTTCCCCGAACCAATGATAAGGGACAGGAACTAGTGCTATCAGCTCCTTCGATGCTCCAAGTTCCTGCAGTCAGCGAGCCAGAAAAAGTCCCTGCAAAAGTTCCTGCACAATACCCCTGATTTCTCCCGATTCCCGAGACCCGAGCCAGGGGGACGGACTAGGTACGCAGTAGATAGGAGTAGGAGTCATATCCCTGCTGCAAATTCGAACTTCTACGTTCTAACGTGCTCTGGGTAATCTAGATTCTAAACCTGCAAGTTGGGTTCACTCAGTACGCACTGTCCACAATGAACACCTGATCTGCTTCATCTGGATTTTGAAGGGTGATGGATGCATATCCACTCTGGTTGCACGGGCGTGGGCCGAAAGTCTCAACCACACACTGACTTGCCCTGGATCAACACGTTCTTCATTCCAAAAGTTAAAACCAGAAAAGTTGTCAGGGTTGCACTTGGCGGTCGATGAATTTCCTAGTTGGTGGGTGGGTGATGGCGATGATCGGCCGCATTTTCTCGGGGCTTGGGAGGGGATCCATGGAACGTGCGAGGTGAGATTGGCTTTGCTACAATTATCTCTGGCCAGTAGGAAGCAAGTAAAGAGGAGAACCTACCGAGTACCAAGTACCTAGTACCTAGTAGTTAGGCTGATCAGTCTATGATCATGAAGAATCTGATTGCTTTCTCCAGCATTGTATCAGGGTGAGGTGAGGCCGAGATTGGGATCGTCGGATTACACCCAGGTATTAAGAGCCAACGGTACTCCATATGAAGAGGCCATTTGTGTTCTCTACTCGGTTTCGGTTATCGGCGAGTGAGGCCTATTGTATCGCAAAAATATGCAGCCCCTCAAACCACTTCGTGCCGCCATCCTCCTCGCCCTCACGCACAACCGCAAAATTATCCCCCGCAATCCGCCGCGAACTCACCAACACCGGCCCCTCGTCTGCCCTCCGACGAGAATAATAAACCTCGAACCTCATCGGCCACCGCGTCCATCCCACATCCACCACCACCTGCCGCACCACCGTCCCCCGCGTCTCGATCGGCCACACACACTCCCCGATCAGATCCCTCAACACCGCCAGCCCCGTCTCGCTCCGATACGCCTCTTCCTCCCGCGGCATCGCATCCTGAATCACGTCCCCAAACCCGGACCCAACATCCAGACGCAGAAACCGCAGCCTCCCCGCGCCCGCGACCCGGCGCGCAACCCGCATCCAGTCCGCCCGCGCCGCCCCCGACACACAATCCCACAGGGACAGGCTCACCCGGGGTAACCCCGGGAGGGCCATCGCGGGGACCACCTCCGTGAGAAAGATCGATGCCGCGCAGCGATCCGGGGCACTCGGTGCGTCGGACCCGTACGCGTACGCCCGGTACTTGGGCACCTGGAACGTATTCTGCGAGAAGAAGATCTGCTGTGCTTCCTGGCGGAGGACTCGGCAGATGCCGAATAGCGCCATTGGGGGGTTCCAGCATTTGCAGGAGGGGGAGTAGGCGGAGGATCGGGCGGAACAGCAGCTTAGTCCGAGATACGAGCCGTTGGCGGCGCGGGCGTCGCAGCGCGGGTACTGCTGCAGGAAGTATGTGCAGCGCCAGCAGGGTAGGTGCTCTTCGTCGCCGAGCTGGCGGGGCGGGGGTGGTGGTGGTGGTCGGGAGTGGTTGAGCGGGCAGAGACGACAGGGGAGAGAGCCCGGGGTGTTGCAGGTCTGGTGGTAGTCTGGGTGGCAGGGCTCGTATGGCGGGGTGGCGCTGGGGTTGCAGAAGGTGAGTCCGAAGTGGTAGCCACGGTCGGGGTCCCATTCGACATGGTGGAGTGGGGTGGTGAGGTCGGTGTATTCGAGGATGAGGAGGCGGATCTCGCGGGGGAGGTCGAGGAAGGGGAAGGCCGGTGTCACGGTCTCCGTGACGAGCTGGCCTGTCGCGCGTCTGGCAGCGTTGGCGGCCACCATCTGGATGGCATACTTGCGACGGTCGAGGTGGCTGAGCCGGATGTGGCAGGAGGAGAGGCGGGGAAGTCGGCGCAGAGGGGCGACGACGAGCTCTGCGGTGCCTTCGCCTTGAACGGGGCAGAGGAGCGTCAAGTCGAGTTGGCCTGCGGTGACATGCGGTGCGATCTTGCCTGCGGTCGAATGCCAGTCCCAGAGTGCAGTGCGGCCTTGAGGGGTTGATGCGTCGAGATGTAAGTCTTCCTTGAGGAACTGTAGAGGCGTGCAGGCGCATTCGCGATCCGGACCTTGGTCCATCGTGAGACAGGGAATGACCTTGAGGGAGGTTAGGGAGGCGAGATCGGATGGCCCCAGGCTGCGCAACGACCGCGTGTCATGGGCGATGAACGTATTGGCGGAATACAGGTGATGCGAGACCTCATCGTGGATAGTCCGGGAGACCAGCATGAGAGCCCAAGAAGTGGCCAGGTCCGCCAGCTGCAGGTTCAGCATGCGATTTGGGACATGGTAGGAGGGCGCCAACTGCTCCGCGACTCGATGTCGGCGATCGAGTGGGATGACATGGTCGCTCGCGAGGCCTGCAAAGCCGTAGATGCGTAATCGGATGGAGGCTGGGAGATCTAAGAAGCTCCTTTGCATGGTTATTATCATAATGAATAGTGCGGAGAAGCGGAAGAAAAAGAAAGGAACGAAGAATTTATGTCAACGGTTGAGGCTCAAGGTTAACTTTGGAGGCTGACAGCAGCCATGTAATGTCAACTTGCCTTACGAGAGGTGCCACGGCTTAGCCCTGTCCTAAAACAGCCAGATACAGGAGCCAAGGATGGCCATCGGTGGCTTTAGGTAAAGTGCGCCTCAACTCGGACAGCAGGGAGGATGTTATAGGCTGGGAGTAGCGACTGAATCCAACTTGGAACGAAAGGCTGAACCAACGCATTGTGCAGCGTTGGGGCCGGACGAGACCCATACAGGATAGTTGTATTGGTTTGTTTGACATATCAAGATAATGATAAAAAAGAAAAGAAAGAGCACTAAATGATCTAGGCCAGGGGGCAGCTATCAGACTGACCGCCACTCAGGTACCAATTTCCATGGCCCCTGCCCCGTACAATGCAAGGAAGCGAGAGCAAGATATGGGGGAGGAGAAAGCCGTGGAATCGAGCAAGTCATAGAAGAGAGGGTCTGCAGGATCATTGCCATACTGTTTCCTTCACACTCACCCAGGAAACAAACAACCAACCGGAATTCCGCCGTTCGAGTAGGTCTCGAGCGCACCTCTCGACCTCGTGCAATGGGGTTTAATTGTTAGGTTTCTACAATATTACAATATTACAATATTTACGAATAGCAAAAGGCGTATTAGAGCGCGGAAAAAAAATCATTCATAATAAGCGGGCTACAATGGTAACCGCACTAAGAAAAAAGAGCCATAGAATAGCCTGGATAAAGAAGAGCCATAGAATGGCCTGGATAAAAAGATCCATCTAATGGCCTCGATAAAAAGAAAGAGCCATCATATGACCTAGGTTGAATATAAAAAAAAAGCGCTAGGAGTCCTTGGGACTCTCCTTTCCCTGCTTCTCTTCTTTCCCATCCCCAGAGAAGGGCATCACCGACGACGCAATGACATTCCGGAGCCTCTCCTCCATGGCCCGCTCCCTTTCATCCAGGGTTCTCTGTAGGGCTTGCTCCCTCTCGTCCAATACTCGTTGCATGTGTATCTCCAGTCCTCGCGCAAGCTCTTGTTGACTCTGGCTCAACTGCGCATGGAAGTTCTGCAATTGTGCTGCCAAGGCCCCCTCTGCTGGGGTTTGGGGCAGCTGCCTCTGGGGAGGGGGGGCATCAATGGCCATCGGCATGACCCGCTGAGCATCGGCGATTTCCATGGCAGCAGGGGGTGGGCGCTGTCCGTAAAAACCCTGGCCCCTTTGGTGGCGGGGCTTAGCTAGCATCTCCCTCTGATCGAGTTTTACGGTTAGTTGAAACTGAATAGACGTATAGACTCAGAAGATTTACTTACATTATTCTGAATATTGGACTATAATCATTCATAGTCTGTCAGTTATTCGGTGCCTAGAATAGAACATGGATCTTTTTCTTGGTGTTATACCATGAAGCGTATCGCCAAATCTGCTGCATTACGGCAGTCTTTTGCAAGATGGCCCCGTTTACCGCACACGCCACATCTCGACCGCTGGAGTTATATGTCACTAATGCCCATGCTGTGAGTAAAAGAGTAATAAGCTTATCTTGGCGATCCGGTGCTGGCCGTAATGGCCGTAGCCGCCACGGCCAGGATCACCCCCACGACGACCATCTCCTTCGCCTGCTCCACCTGGAGCGGCAAGACCCACCTGATTAGCGTTATTAGCTTGCATCTCTCGGATATAAAGTCTTTGTATCAAAGCGGGTTGTTGTTGTTGTTGTTGCTGCTGCTGGCGTTGTTGTGTGGTGGCGATGGTTGAAGAAGCGACAGGAAGACCCGGGGGGCAAAGGGGGGCTGGGGGGGGGACCTCAAATCGACCTGCTGAAAATTTGCTCATGTTGTGTTATTCCACGGGCATACGCCTTCAGCGCGTACATAGGTAGTATCATAGAAGGCTGCTTTCACTGTTTCCTTCATCTCTTACGCATATATGTCTAGGTACCTGCTATCAGCTGTTTTCTATGATTCCTGGAATATTAGTGCCGCTGTGCCACCTTTCGTTCCCCAGTTAGATGGAAATCATGTCTATCACAAACAGCCCCCGTTTAGGAGACGCAGTATCTGGAATTATCAACTTCCCACAGGAAAAGTAGGTTTACCTTTACTTATTCCCGGAGTGTAGTGTAGCAAATGAGGTTCTTCTGCCTACCTAGGAGTATGAGTAGTAGTACCTACGTAGTACTTGAAGTCGGATGAAAATCGATGTTACTTCTGACAGGAGCTCTGGCTGGTTCCTGCCACGTGGGAGATACAGGTAGGTAGAAAGTACAAGGACTTGTGCTACGACTACCTAGTGTAGTCGTAGTACTACTTGGTGCTTTCAGTGCCACAGCAGTATTCCAAAGTCCACTGGAAGAATGTCTAAGATGGTTAGCAGTATATTACTTTTGTAGAACTATTATACTTCGGGGCGTTTCCGTACACATGAACACAATCCTGCTTCTTGGATCCGATGCGAAGAAGCTCCCCTTCAAAGGTAGTGGTGAAACGGGCGCTTCCAGGTCATTCCAGCAGCAGCCATCACACTGTTATCAGATACGGCATAAAAGATTTGTAATAAATTCAGGCCGTTACAAAGTTCTCAGTTACGGCGAAATGGCTATTAAAGTCGAAAAAAATCATTCATTATGAAAGGGCTACTACAAGAGTAACCTCGATAGAAAGACCTCAGATGGATCAACGAAAAAGCCACACCAGTGACCACCATAGAAAGAGCCACAGTGTGAACACCAATAAAAAGAGCCACCCTATGACCTCCATAAAAGCAGCCACCTCGTGACCTGGACTGAATGAAAAAAAAAAAAAACCGAAAAAAGTAAACTACATATTATCAGTTGTCCCCTGCTGGTTGGCTGGGATAGGGCCCGGGCATTGCGAAGTACAGCACACAGGGCAGCGTAAACTTTCTGAGAATTGTCTCCCCAGTTCAGGACCGGCGCGATGTGGACCTACTGCTAGGTTAGTTTTGTTCTGTGCCAACATTTTTCCAGCGAATTATATTCATGACTTACCCTGGATTCATTATCAACGTGCATGAAGTAGTACTCCATGCCATCCGTCGCGAACCCATACACACCGGTATTTTTCTTCCCCCCGTCGTTGCGATTCTGATGGACTATGCCTATTGATAATTAGCGGAGCCTACTGTCTAAATCGTTGATCTACTTACCCATGTATCCTAGACACTGGGCAATCCCCTTCTTGGCCTCCCCAGGCCGTTTGGCTTCGGCCACGACCAGATTAGTGGCAAAGTCGCTGGGGTTAGATTCATACCAAAACGAATAGTCTGCCCGGCCCGTAAAGATGGTCTTGATTCCGCCTCGTGTGGCTTTCCATTGGAGCCTTGTCTCCCACCGTAGCCAGAGGGTTCTAATTTTTGCACACTCGACGCCAGACATAGCGTCCTCTTCGTCCTTGGTGTTATCGACATCGGTAGGTATCGCGGGTATCTCTTGCTCGCGGTAGTGAACGTTAGTAGCGATTCTGTCGAAGCGCGATCTGGCCTGCGCTTCATTACTGTCCAATTTAGTGCTGGTAGACGCGTCAAATTCCACGAGAGACTGCACTACATCCATTACCAGGTTAGTATTGGACGCAGGGGATTGCAATTTGGTATGTTTTGCTTACCGAGGCTCGGAGGAATTTCTATGTTTGGGTCAAATCCCCCCATGGTGGTGATATCGAATACAGATCCCCGTTTCAATTCGAAACATTGGAATACCTCTTGCTCATTCATCGAGCCGATATCTCGGGTCTCGGTGTATAAAATAACGTTAGTCAAACGTTTCTTCAGGGTATAGTACTCTTCACGAATTTTATCTCTCTCCTCTGTCACGGCGACCAAAAGGTTTCGTTCAACGAATTTGAAAAACCCCTCCAATGCTGACTTGTGCACTCGGTTAACGGCGGCCATGGTGGATGAATTCTATGATCATAGTTTGTTAGAGAAATAAGAATGGCCATAACCCATGGCATACTGCTAGTGGATACTGAGGGAAGACCGCAGCTGGGCAAGTAGAGGGGTCCCGTCATTGAGTAAAGGAGAAAACATCAACTTTATATGATATTGGATTCGAACCTAAACTAACCTCTTTGCGATAATTGCTTGTTTTTGATATTGAAAGCTGGAGCCGATGGGGGTGAGGTCGTTGCTGGTGGAGGAAGAAACGAGAGACAGGAAACGAATCAGAGGGATAATCAAAATATTACCAGTGCTAGCACCTGGGGAAACACAAAAGAAAAGTGAAGGGGTAGAAATCAGCTCATCAGTCGCTTAGCTGTGTTACTGCCATGAGTGGATATGCAAAATACAGCATGTGGTCTATTCACTATTTTACCATGTCCCACGCTCCCTAGGTTTCGCCAATGAGAGGTAAAAAAGGGACCTAGGTAGCTCATACATAGAAATCGATCGGCAATGAATTAACCTTCGTGGGGTTGGAATGGAAGGATACAGACTCTTTACGGATTGGACCAAGTGGTAGGCCATGGGAAATTCACAAGTACGTTCGAATTCAGTTTCAATTGATGCCCTTACTCCGCCACTAGAAGAAATATCAAAATATCCCAGGAAGCTACAGCTAGAAATTACCAAGAAACCAAGCCACCCAACCTCACTTTAGCAAACTGGTAAACCATAGTCAACCAGCACATAGTCTTCGCTGGTGTTAGATTGAGAGCTCCCGTCACCCGAGTCAGACTGTGATCTCTCATCATCAGAGTCGGGTTGGTAGTCTTCATTGCCAGAGCTGGGTCTGGAGCTCTCATAATCCGACTCGGCAGAGTTTGATTTGGAGCTTTCATCGCCCGAGTCAGATTCGCAGATCTCATCGCCCTGACATCTATCATCGTGGTCTGAACATAGAAGGGACTTGTAACTCCCACTGCCCATTTCCTCGGTCTCACGATCCCAATTTTCCTGTATAGTGATCATGTCGTAAGTGACCCAATCATCCATAGGCGATGCGTCGTCCTTCTCTGTCTGATTCGCACTGTCCGCAGAGTGATAATCCCACTTTCCAATCATCCGATCCCTCTCCTCTTCCCAGAAACGCTTTTCAGACAGCATGCGTCTGTAATTTGGATTTGTGGGTGGTGGTGGTGCATTGAGTTGTATCGCATGAACAATGTGACGCAAATAGGCCCAAACCCTTGGAAGACCTTCTTCGGTCAACAGAAAGACTGGTGAAGAATGAACCTGTGGGCTGTCAGCAACTGACTGAGGAAGACTCCACCATCTTCTGAAAGTGTCTTGCCTCTTTTCCAGACGTGAGCTTGTGAAACTGGATAATATCCCCACTTGTTGCAATGCCGTAGATATCGACGAGCTTCCTGCCAACCTGTTCGCGCTTCAGCTGCACCGCTTCTTTTCATGCAAAACGTGATATATTAGTATTTGATCCTATTGGCTCTGAAAACGAGCATAAGAGTTGCGTGCGTACTCATCTGAATAATACACACTCTCCGGTCTTTTCGGACGTAATCTCCACTTTTGGAGTAGTGGATTATCAGGCCGATATTTAATTTGGTACCACCAAAGAAAATAGCATCCCTCACATGTGTGACCACATAGTATTTCCTAGATGTAGCACCCTCGAACTGGCAAGTGATCGAGGACCGGATTTGATAGTTGAGTGGGCGCGGAAGTTTCAACAGCTCGTCGAGTGTCAAAGGTGGGCTATCCAGGCTCCTGCCTTCGACCTGAAGTCGCTCGGCAGTGAGACACGACCTAATAATACTGTTGAGCTTATAAAACCGCTCGTCGTGATAGTGGCTCTTATAGGCCGTGTCATTGAATTTGTCGGATGCACGAAGCCTATCGTTTTCTTTGACCAAGGTAACTAGATAGAAGCTTGTCAGGGAACTTTCAGATTTGGAATTTCAAGTCATCCGTCACCTACCAATATGAGCTGGTACCTCGTATTCCTCAGGGGTTACGACAAAGTCACGATCCCAGGTGACACCGAATACGCTCAGGAGCTTTTCCCACGCAAGTCCTTGATGGCTCAAATTCTCTCCATCTGGATTCTCGAGTTCGCCAAAAGTTATCTTCATATTGACTGCCATACTGGAGGTCGGCCTTGATACCGTGGGGTATCCTGTAGGGGTGTGTGAAATAATAGTCAACGAGATTTAGGGGTGATGTGTAGATGACAAATTAGAAGGGAAGAACAGCGGTGATATCAAGCGTCAAATAAACGTCGGTATTAAATTAGGCAGATATAGCATGCGCTATGATCTAACAGTACCTCATTATGTAGTCATCGTTACCCTGTATTCCTAATATAGAACTTTTCACTCGGAAACGGACCATGGTTTAGCCACCAGGTCTCATCACTCAATTATGAAGGAAACAAAATGAAATCGAGGTTTGAGCATGGTCCGGCTTATAGAAGAAGCTCCTAGGACTCCAGCTCGTGCCTCCCCAGACCAGGCAAGGTCCTGTTCTACTAGTATTTCTCACGTCGTTCCATCTGAGAGCCTCAAAGGTATTCTAGTTTCGCTCGCATCTGTGTTTCCATGGCTCCTTGCCCTCTTTTAGTTGTAGTCACTGCACTTGTGCAGTGAATGAGGAGTGCCCCTCCACTCTAAGCCCTCAGTCATTACCTAGGTAGATGGTATTCACTAGGGAAGGGGCATCAGCGGTATAAAAGGGCCTCTTCTCTCTTCTTCATCTCCTCTTCCTCTACTATTCATCCACCATCATGCATGTCATATCCATCTGTTTAATTTGTTAGCCACAAACCAGTAAGTATAGTTTCAACCAACACCCCTTACCTTTGACGCCTTTCCTTCGCCCCATGACGGCTCCTTCTACATCCTGTTCTTTTTCTAACCTCGTTGTATTGCCTTGTTGGTATTTGCCGGTGTTGTACGGTGTTGCTAATGCACTCTGGTTATAGTATCCATACCCAGAATGTCCAGTTTGAATCTGGATCGAACCCACCTGTCAGCGTTCCGAGCTTTTAAGAAGCGGATGAATTAGCAAGCTCCAACAGGAGAGGACAAGAAGGAGAGTCTCAAGGACTCACAGTTGTTTTCTTCTTTTTCTTTTTCGAGGAGGAGAGAGATGAAACCCTTGGAAATCCCAGAATACCAACTCCGCCAACAAAAGTGCAACAGATAAGGAAGCAGTGGGGATCGAGGTGGTGCTAGTCGTGGTGGCCACGGTGATTACGAGGTTCTCCTAGTTGACAAGAATGGTTCCATACCCACTCGCGAGATCTCAACTCCATGATGGAAGAAGAAGTATACAACTCTTTCAACTTGACCAAGGGGTCACAATTTGATATCACAAACATAAAGGACTTTGAATCAGATATCGAGGCACAAGCCTAGTAAGCACAAATTATATGTCCCATGTTCCAAACACTTGACTAACACTAGATGCAGTGGAATCTCTCCTGGAGTTCGATGCGATTGTGAGCACGAAATTGGATAGCAATGAAGCGCAGGACAAAGCGTTCTTCGGCCTGAGTCTCACCAATATAGGCCTCTTCCTTCGACCGTGTTTTCGTTCGTTGACAGCAACCTTGATCACAATTGACTTCCCATTTCCCGTGGTGGCTTCCCAACTCATGATCTCGACTTGGATAAAGAAGCTCAGTCATATCGGCTCTTGAGTCCAGAAAGCTTGCCCGATTGCCCATCAAGCGTGCTTTTTGATTCCGTGGACTTGCTCCTTAAAGGACAGACAGACTACTCCGTCTGGTATGAGTCTGAGCCAACGACCTGCTCATGCCGCAGGTGTGAGTTGTGTGGCAAGCGAGGCCACTATTCCAACCAATGTGAAGGAGGGGAAGCATAGCGGTGGAGGTCATGGTAAATGATCAAAATGGACATGCGTTCTATTCCAAAAACAGAATTGCTAACAGAGTATAAACGACAATAGGCCGGTGTACAGGCAGATGTAAGCAACTGTGTCACTTTACGCCTTTCTTCGGTCGCGACTAACCAGAAAACTTGAATGGTTTCTTCGACGAAGCCAGTGGCGAGGGCTAAACACTAATATCCCAAATGCCGCATACCCTACCGCTCGGCCTTGGATGGAAGTAAGAAGAGCGTAGAAAAGAAACCGGATGAAATAAACCGAAGTTGCCATGATTGTACATGGGGTGCTTGCGTTGTCAGTCCGTGTGGGAAAGCTCGTCCACCTCCTAGTATCTTTGGCCATCAGCTAGCTTCGGGTATTCGAAAAGATTATCAAGCGGTTCAGGCATACTCCTCACAGTCTCTGAACATGGGAGACAGCCAAGTGGCCGTCGCTCCGAACGTTGAAGAGGTATAGTCGGATGGATTCGGGGACCAGGTTCAATCCCCTGGTGGTAGGGAGTCATGGCAGTTGAATCTTTTACCAAACACAGAATTCAAAAATGTAGGGCCCTCTGGGAATTCTGAAACACCTACTAGCTCCCTTCGTCCTTTTCATGTGTGTTACCTGGTACCTGGTGCAGTCTCGAGGTGAGCGGGTTTTCATTTCTCTTTTTCTCCTCCCATCACAACACAACACATCCTCCACCACCACCACCACCACCACAACCATCAACAGCACAGCAACCACGCAAGGTTTCAGGCTTACTTTCTACACAACTAGCTCAGTCCGAAGAAATGCAGGCCCAGAATTCAAGCCAGGTAGGTTTTGCCGCTGCCGGTGCAGCAGGTGAAGGAAGAGGCGATCGTCGTCGTGGAGGTGGTCCTGGTCGCGGTGGTCGCGGCCACTACGGTTTATACCGGATTGACAAGGTAAGTTTATTACTTTATTTCTCAAGCATTTGCCATAAGGGGCATTCATTAATGACATTTAAATCCAGCGGCCAAGGTGCGAGATATGTAGCGAAAGAGGCCACATTGGGAGGAATTGCCCCTCAGTAGGAGACCTGGCGGCACGGTTCATGGTAAAGTGCCCGAAATCTGGCCTATTTCCGATGCGCAATAAGCTAAGGGGGTTATGAATGATTATAGGCAAGAGTGGAGGCATCGGTAAGCAAAATCTTTTCTCAATTTATCCCTACCTCTCTGCCGTTTTAAATAACTGTATAACTTGATTAGAGGCTACTCGAACAACGACAAGAAGAACGGAGAAGGGCCCGATTCAATGCACGCTGGGGGTACGGGGGTGCCAACACTGATATTGGACGGAATACTGCTGCAGGCCCAGTGGCCATTGCTCCTGCTGTGTTCCAGACGGCGAGGGAGCGAGAGCGAGGTGTGGAGGAGCGGGAGAGAGCCCTAGGCGAGAGGGAGAGAGCCATGGAAGCGAGGGAGCGGGCAATGGAACAGAGAGAGCGGGCAATGCGGGAGAGAGAGCGGGCTATGGAAGAGATGCCCCGGAGGGTCGCTGCCTCGTTGCAGCCATCGATCCCTGATGGTACAGGAAAGAAGGAAGGGCAGAGGCCAAATGATGCATAGTTTTTTTTTCTCATTCAAAGGGGTCTCATGTTGTGAATCTTTTCGTGGCGGTCACAAGGTCCCTCTGTTCATGGTGGCCACATTGTAGCTCTTTTAATAGTGGCCACGCTGTGGTCTATCTTCCTATTGAGGTTACTCTTGTAACCCTCTAAGTATGAATGAGATTTTTTTCCCCTGCATCGTAATAGTCTTTCACTGCATCCCACCTGAAGGGGTGGCCAAATAAATTAGTCGATACTCTCTGCTCTGTAGTTAAATGGCATTCCATTTAAAAGATCGATTAGAAGCTCTACATCCGGGCTGGCGGAAGAGATCCACAACCATCCATACTGTATCAATTCAACACGGCCCGTCCCATCCAGAACCAAATTCTGAGCAACTCCGCAAAGAGATATCCGCCGATGAACTGATGGAAAGCACGAGAATACATACTGCTGACAATGTGGGATTCACCCCATCACATCTTGTACACTAAAGTGCATCGACGTCATTGTATCCACAGGCAGAAACCAACACTGCTTGTTGATTTAAAATCGACTGGAACCTCAGTATTTAAACTTCAGCCACCCATGTAGCGTAGCCTATTTTGGCTTATTTTAATTTACTCCTGTTGTGGCACTCTATTTCTCCAAAAGGCAAGGCGTGATATGACTACTGATATACGCTCGTATTCCATTTTTCCAGGTCCCTGATCCGCACGCAGGCCGCAGACAGGCAGCAGTCCTCAGGAACCGAATTCCAGTTATATATACCGGACAACTCTCCCATAGATCCTTACTCGAAAAATATCCAAGATAAAAGTTAGTAACGAGCCCTCCTAACCCTGACGCTCCTCCTCATCCCTTACAACCACCAGAACTAAGACCATCACCATGTCCGAAACCCAGCAACCCCTCAATACCCTAATCTCAGCATGGCGAGGCATCCTCCAAAATAAGGAAAGCTGGGTCCTGTTTGAGCATGGCACCTGCGTCATCCTCGAAGAACCGGCCGACGACTTGGCCGAGCAAGCGCGCCGGCTTTTGGCTACTTGGGGTCCCGTCCACGCCGGTAGCTCGGCCGGCGACTTTGACGCTTTCCAGCTGCGTGAGCCGTTGACTGGGTGGCTGGTAACGGGCCACCATCGTGATGTGCTTAACTACGTTGCTCCGGAGGGGGAGGGGGAGGGGGAGCCTGTTCCGTCGAGCCTGGAGGTTGGGTTGTTGGGAAGAGGGAATAGGCATGCGGATGGGAATTCGTTGAAGGTTGTTCATGTTGAAGATAATCGAGTTTAGGGTGGGGGAAATCCTAATTCGGGGGGTTGGTAGTTGCGAGGTTGAGAGTGAAAGACGTTAAAATAGATAGTGCTCAACCTGGGCGTATACTGCGTCTGCGGTCTCGGAGTATAAATGCTAAAACAAGAACAACCTAATTTATATTACCGGGCTGTACATGGGTAGTGTGACAGCTTTATCTGGGAATTACTGGTTGATTGCTATCTGTGCTCAGGGCATGTTATGCATAAGGTACGGAATAGTGACCAATCAGGATAATGTAAGTTATGCAGTGGCGTCGGGCGGCGCCGGAGCGGGCGGGGTCCCTAAAATAAGCTTGATAATCATCGGTGGGAGTTGAGGCCGAGACTTTTGTCATCATTGAATCACTGTTAAGTCTATACTGTACAGTCGCGCGATGTATAGGCGTCATATAAAGTCATCGTGTGATCTGTATCGAAAATGTGAATAACTAAATCAACTACCCTCTTCATTAACCTCGTCCTCTTTATCATCTCACTTTTATCCACTCTACATTCAAGTGAATATCCAAAATGTCTCAAATACTCACGGTCTTTGGAGCCACCGGGAACCAGGGCGGCTCGGTCATCAGGGCCATTCTTGCTGACCCGGTTCTCTCCAAAGAATGGAAAATCCGCGGAATCACTCGCGATCCTAGCAGACCGTCTGCCAAAGATCTTGCCGCCAAGGGCGTCGAAGTTGTTTCGGTGGGTGCTTGTTCTACGTATTATTATAGAGTACACTAGAGTATACCATTTTCTGACTTCTTAGGCCAACATGTCCTCCGTTGAAGCTGCCCTACCCGCCGTCAAGGACGCTCACACCGTCTTCCTCGTAACTAACTTCTGGGAGAGCATGAGCAGAGACACCGAATTTGCTCAAGGCAAGGCCGTCACCGATGCCTGCAAGCAAGCAGGTGTCAAGCATCTTATCTTCTCCTCGCTGCGTAACGTCACGGAGATCACCAACGGGAGATTACCGAACGTCTCGCACTTTGACGGCAAAGCCGATATCGAGGCGTATATCCGTTCCAGTGGTGTCCCGGCTACCTTCGTGCTGCCTGGCTTCTTCATGTCCAATTTTTTCGACATGTTGAAGAAACAGGATGATACTTACACGCTAGCTTGGCCGGTTGATCCGAAGAAAGCGCAAATTCCGCTGTTTGATGTGGCGCATGATAACGGTTCGTCTACCTGCCATTCATTCATTCTTTTCTCTTCTCGTTTTGGGCTAGAATGACAGCTGATATATGGAGCAAAGGCAAGTTCGTCAAAGCGGCTATCAAGCACTTTCCCGCAACTAAGAACCGTCGTATTTTGGCTGCAACCGAGTACTACTCGCCTCAGCGGCTCGCCGAGGAGTTCCAGGAGGTTACCGGCCACAAAGCTCAGGCTGTTACTATCTCCGATGACAAGTTCAAATCGTATTTGTCGGAGCCGATAGCACAGGAGATGATGGAGAATATCAAGCTGCTCGAGGAGCCGGGCTATTATGCGGGGGAGGATCTGGGACCTTCGCATGCCCTGCTTGATGCGAAGCCTACACCATGGAAGGATTTCGTGGCCAAATATAAGGCAAAGTTTCAGTGAAGAAAACCGTCCAACTGCATCTATGTGAATAGGAAGTATTTTTTATTGATGTGAAATTGTCTTGTTTTTTTGTTTAAAAGTCGGGTATCCCTTTGACTGCAGCACAGGCCACCTTTGTGCAATAATAGTACTTAATTTGAACACCCACATATTATTTCAGGATATCATTTCATATTCCCCAATCTAGGTCTACCTGAGGTCTTTTCCATTACTAATGTGACCATCTCATCATCAAAGCATAAATCATAACCAACTCCCAACTATCCAACCTTCACAAAACCCATCTCAATCCCAACAATTCCCCCATCGTCCCCTACTTTTCCCCCTTACACCCTCCTAAACCCTCACCCGATCCTCATGAACCCTCTCCTCCACCACCAACAACCACTCTCGCGCATCCCTCCTCCACTCCCCCCCCTCCCTGCACCCCACCCTTAGCCCGCCTATTCGTCTCCTCCAAACACTCCACAAGCCGCGCATTCGCCCCCAGAATGCTCTCTAGACACCCCGTCGCCCGACCTAATCTCTCCTCCAGCTCCGCGATATAACGGTCTTTATCCTCAAGCTGACTAGTTCGTTGCCTGAGGAGGACATCCAGGATTTTATTCCTGTGGTTGAATGTGTCTTCGATGGAGCGGGCTTGACGGACGTGGAGGGAGAAGGCGACAATGGTGTTTTGGAGGTCGGTTTGGGTGGCCGAGTGGTTTGATGATTGACTGGGGGAGTTACTTTTATCTCTTTCTTTGCGGGAGGTGGTTGGGCTGTACGAGGGGATTTTTGGTGAGATATCGAAGATAGGAATTAGAATAGGTGAGCATAGGAATTGGAACTGGAAGATGAAGAATAGTTGTTGGATTGCGCGGAGGAGAGACATCTTTTTTTTCCCCTTACTGTATAGATAGGTAGATTAGGTTCTGATGAAATCTTGGATAGGTATTTTTTTTTATCGGGGGAATGTGTGGAGAAATGGATCTCGTATGGTTTTATCTAGGGTCTAGGGTGAGTCTGTATCTAAAATTGGGCTACACCGCTGTTCATCGTGGTCAATCTGCAAGGAGGGTGTGCGTGCATTGCGGATATTAGATGGAGGATGGCTATTCTGAATTCATACGTAGCTAGGGTTAGCCCGGGTTCATGCGTAAGTGGATATATATCATGGTTGATCCAAGCAGCATGAAATATTAGTATAAGAAAACAAAGGAGGAATTATTGTACAATCTGGTTACAACAAAACCCAATGACTGTGAACAAGCTTCCCCCCCAAGTCCATTCTGAAATCGAGAAGCCAGGAATGCCCTGAATAAGCTATAAGAATGCACAGGGCTATCATGATAGTTAAACAACATGCACTTCATCCTTATTAAGACTCCCCTCTTCAACAAGCTTGTCTAAGCACAGCTTTACCCTGTGAGCCACTTCAGGCGCATACACCTCAGGCGGAGGCACCGTGGCAGGCGTATATCGAAGCGCGACCTTCACCCACGGAACAGGCCGTGAGCCCTGACAGGCAGCATGCATAAACTCGACTTCCTCAGCGCTGTACCCACCGCCGATAACCACGGCTATTGGTGAGCCAGGGGAGCGGGGTGCTGTTGTCTCGCCTAGTATAGTGGGTAATTGAGCTTTGCCGTCTTCCGGCGATAAGATGGAGTGGGTGACTAGGGGGGTTTAGTACGTGGTTGACCGGTAGAAATACCTATGCTTGGTAGGGATGGTGGAAGAGGTACCGGTGTATTCTGGGGCTAGGGCGGTTGTGACGAGTTCCATGATCTCTCTTTTCCTGCCACATACGGCGACGGGGAGGGGGTTGCGGGAAGTCATGGTGCTTAGGATGCGAAGAAGGGTTCTGGAGGGCATGGATGTGTAGGATGAGTGAGTGGGTTTTGAAGCTGGGCTGGGTTGGAGAAGGGCTGCTTTAAATGGTGTCTACAGCGAATAGCGTCGGGGGTTGTATAGTCCGACGGGGAACGGAGTGCCCGACGCCGTGGTTTAGTCAGAAGTCATACTAATTGACCAACAATGTCAGCGGGAGGACTTCTGTCTCGCGAGGCAGTGCTTTCGCTGAAGAACGGAAGACGGTCGAGGCTATTCCAGGGTATAGCCAGTTAATGCCTTACAAGATCCCCGGAATCCAAAAGTGGCGTCGATCTTCCCTTATGCAGGACGCAGGTCAACTCACCTTAAGGGGTCGACCTCGGCTAACCTCGTTAGCGCACACGTGACTAGTCTTGGCTTACCTTACCCAGGTAAGTTAACCTTAATACTTAAAAGGTAATTTATTATAACCTAATTCTTGCTAAACTAGTTTAGAAAAATTTTTTATTATTGAATTTTTTTACACTACTATTATCAAAGGAGTTCTTGGAAAAAAATAAGTCGATTTTGAGTGAAAACGTGACTTTTTACGCTAATGAGGTTAGCCGAGGTCGACCGCCCGAGGTGAGCTGACCTATATTCACGATCTTTATGCGCGATCGATCGATCGATGACCAAGGCACAAGAAAACATAAATACATACATAGTCAACAAGAGGGTAGTCATGATGTCATTTGGCAAATGCAACTCGCCGAAGTTTAGGATAATGTGCTTCCCTTTCAATCACCTAATTATGACTTGTCATGCCTGCTCACTTGTGTATCTTGCTGTGCACCTTGCCAAGCACGTTATCAGGGTGTTCAGTGTCTCAGTAAGCACTATACTAAACCGTTCGAAACCCCAAAAGAGAAGATATTAAAGTCTTCAGCATGTAAGCAGTAAGCCTAGTTAGGAATACCTTTTTTTTCCCTTAGAATTTGCCTATTGGTAGACGTCTTACAATAGGCCTACCCTCAGTATACCAGCATATGACAAAAGGCGACGACAGCCATAACCGCGATTAACCACGAAGAGTTCACATATTTTATATATAACCTGGGGGGTGGGGGTGTCGGGCCCAGTCCGAAAAGGTACTCATTCCCATTACTCTGCACCAAGATATCATGGCACCGTTCTGCAGTCTAGTGGCATTTGAATTTCTGCATCCAGGACTATTATACCACCTCATTATCGGAATCTCGATAAGCTGCAACAATTGATTGGTATGTATTGTCTAGTATTAATTTATGAGGCTCCACTGGCTAGTATTAATTGATCAGTAATTTAGTGCATGTTGATTTGCCTCCGCTGATTAGTATTCACTCCAACAGAGTGGTATATTCACCGCTATTGACAAAAGGGTAATCAGGTCATCCTCCAGATATCACTATAAAAGCAATGCTTCTCACGCCCTTCTCTTCTCCCCGTTTTCCGTACCCAGAATATACTGAAACCGACCAGCAAGGATATATATCTGCAAGTCCACAAAATGCGTCTTCTCCATAACTTCATTCTCGGGATGGCCCTGGTTGGCAACACTGTTCTTGCCACGATTGAACTCGGTCAACTTGAGACTTCAGGTGGAAAAGCCCTGACAAATAGTAGGTTCCTGAACTACTCATTCTTTCTAGAGAATTAAGATATAAGCTAACATGAATGAAGTCGCCTGGATCGCGGGCGACGACCCATGCGGCACCAACAAGTTCGTGAAAATCAATGATGCTGGCAGCAATCCCTGTGGTATTCGTTTCACAACAAGGAATGGGTATACCTACTACGAGCAGAACTGTGGTGCTGGCGCCATTCAGCTGTATAACAATGATGGCAGCAAGAACTCGGACTGCAAAACCAAGTCATGGACGTGCAAGTATGACACCAACACGTGGGTTAAGCAAACTTGGACTTGTTACTGAGCAAATCTCATCACAATTTTGGGGTGTTTGAAGGTTGGAGGTCGAGAGGAGAATGCAGCACTTTGTACGGAGTATGGACGGCGCGTTGTCCCCAAATCTTGAGAAGGGAGCCCATGTATAGTCTCAAGAAACAATGAAAGAAGCCACTTGTCCTAATCTGGTGTAGCCTTGCCAAGTGATCTAGCTCCTACTAGTACTCGTTCTACTCCTCCGTAGTGAGCACAAATCCCCACTCCACCTGCACTGCAACGTTCCACCTCAGGATTTCAAGATGGAGACTATCCTCTTACCCCTAAAATCACCCAAGAAGAAAGAGCAGCCCTGATAGAACAAACCAGAACCCTGACGAAGGTCAAAATTGTGGATAGTGCCACGCGGGCAATGATTTGGTTCGCGGACGGAGGCCCGTCCGCGGCGCTGAGGACCTGCGTTTGCCATTCTCAAAGTTATGGATAACGCGAGGACATTGAGATCGTGTAAGTGGCGGCAATCTCTTATAATTCCTATACTCCTGATGTTTTACCACAAAGTCCTAACCTTCTACCCAGGGGCCGCCTGCTCCAGGAACCGACGTACCGACCTCGCCGAACCCGAGCAAGGCCCTGAACCCCTCCACCCCCAAGAAGCAACAGGCGGAAGAAGATGCGGAAGACGAGGCTAGCACTACTAAAAAGACGACCTATCTTGCCCAGAAACTGGTAGGTCTAGGGTTTCAAAATTGCAACTCACAATACACAGTGTGGAGAACGAGACCGGTCAACATGCCTCGTAACCAAGGCTGGGGAACCAGCAGTGGAAAAGTATCACGTCTATATACCATGAGACAGGCATCAGCCCAAACTCAAGAGCCATTCCAGGAACAGACACATGGCAAATTTCTGGACCAGCAAGAAAATTAAGGCCTGGGACACCTAGATACTCGGGGATGGAGGAAGCCAAAAAGTGTGAAAACCCGTGTCTCTGCTCAAACGCTCACGCCCGTCTGAACCAGGAAAGAAGGAGAGGCAGGAGTGGGTGTCAAGCCCAATAAACACAACCGCATAGCGTACAATAGACGAGGAAAAAAACATACAACAGTCGGGATTCGCATTGTGACCACCCACCAGACTACTAACTGACCGGCAGGTGGCTTAGTACAGCCAGCTGGGGTGAGGGTGGCTACCTTCTATTCGGAATCCCACAGCAGCTCTCGCCGTCTTCCGTCATGATTCGCCCTGTCCCTTCCGCCCCAGTAGCTCCAGACTGGGCCAACACGATATAGCCTAGTGATATGTGTCCATAACGGGAGACCTCGATGACCGGTGCACCGTTCCAAGTTTGTCTCGGAACCGAAAGTCTGAAAGGGCCAGAGATTAGTTCCCTCTGCAGTCCATGTATACTTTCCCCACAGTTCCGAGGGTGGGCGGATGGACGGGGAAGGGTAAGGCGACCGCTAGAACGAAGTGGTACACTCGATGGCGAGCTCCCCACACTCGACGCTCAGTCCAAAGACATTGAGGGTTCAGGTTGCCAGTATTAGACAAATTTTGCAGCGGCTCGGAGGCTCTCGCACGCGGGAGTTACACACGCATGGGACTTTCTCGACCATGCCGCGCGCCAATAAATACATCTTTACTCATTCCCCTTGCTGTGTAATGTTTGCGCAATATTCGGCTCATCATCTGAATATAGTGTGCATCACTAATTGCGCCGCCATAATAGCATCTGCGGAAGTACTCCCATGCACTGTGCGGAGTCTTTACATGACTTTTCTATGGCACAAGCATCTCCAGTTAGTTGCTGAGGGGGTCCAAGACGACACTCAAAATCCTGGTCCGTCCACCAGGCTGCGACGCTCGTACTTTCGTATTCCGACTTGCATTTTATAAGAATATGCGAGCTGGTAATTGCGAGAGGATAAAGTGCCCAGACGCCCCATATGATCCATATTAGCCTGAATTCCAAACACAAAGCAGATCCCATTTTATCCATCCCGCTCGGAGAGCTGCCCAAAGCAAGCCCGCCTTGCCAGCCCAATTGTCAATCAACGCGTCAACACTCCCCTCAACCGTTTCACCTAGAACACGCTCACAGTAGAGTCGTCGCGTACGCTGCCTTGGAGATCTCCCTGAAGTGAGTTGTGGTTCGGGTGCTCTATCGACACCAAGAGAGATGCCTTTCAGGATACGACATACATGTCTATCTTCAACGACACGCGGATTGTTGGCCAGGTTACGCCCGGAAACGTGATGAAATGGGATGCCACAGAGGCCAGTCAAGGGGTCTTGACTTTACCGCAGGAGACGTGATAGTAGCCCTTGCGCAGGAAACTGGCAAGAAGGTTCCCTGCCATACTCTTGCTTGGACATCTCAATTCTCTGGTTAGGTCTCAGGCGGCAGCTGGACTGCGGAGACTCCAAGTGCCGTCATGGAAGAACATATTACCTCTATTATCTCCCACTTTGGAGAAAGCTGTTACTCGTGGGATGTTGTCAACGAGGCCGTGAGCTATGACGGTTCCTATACCGATAATAGTAGGTATTCCAGAGGGCCCTCCCCCCCTTTCCGTCCTGTAAGGAGTGACGCTCTTCTGCCAGTATGACTTCATGCCGTCCCCCGCCCGGCTTCAACAGGGCGCTAACATAACTGCATAGTCATCGAGTTCGGATCCCTCCAAAAGAAGCACGGGCATGAGGCCTTTTGGGTGCAGTGCCACTGGCCGAGTACCAGGGACCGTGGCAGAACGGTCATAGGGGGAGCATTAGAAACAGGTGTGGGGTAGAATGCAACATCATCCATAGGCAGAATGCTCGTGTGTGCCGTAGAATCCTCCTCACAAGCCGGTTAAATGGAATTGTTGTCGATCTATTCTTCCCCTGGTAAAACTCCGGCCCCAGGGTTGTTTTGCAGGGTCTGTACATGCTCGTGTCCACCACCAATTCAACACGAAACACGCCACGCTCCACGTTGTCTCCGGGCAACCTCATCTCTGCAACCGCTATGAGAGTGCTGTCATAGCTATATAACCCTTGTGCGTGGCCCCTTTTTATCCTCCCTCCACACCAAAGACATTACCAACCATCCTCTTCTTTTCTTGAAGATCCCACCTCAACTTAACCATGAGACTCGCCCAATCCAAGTATACTCATGCGCTTGTCGGCGCTGGCCTACTGGCAGCCGCCCGCGGTGTCACTGCGCAGTGTGCCCTTCCATCAACCTATTCTTGGAGTTCAACCGGGGCGTTGGCGTCACCAAAGGCCGGGTGGACAGCCGTCAAGGACTTCAGCACCGTCGTGTACAATGGCCAGCACCTGGTGTATGCCTCCTTCACTGATACCTCGGGCAGCTACGGCTCGTTGAACTTTAGCCCTTTCACCGACTGGTCTGCCATGGCTTCGGCGAGCCAGAACACGATGGACCAGTCTGCCGTCGCGCCCACCCTCTTCTACTTTGCGCCAAAGAACATTTGGATCCTGGCCTACCAGTGGGGACCGACTACGTTCTCCTACAAGACTTCGAGCGATCCGACCAATCCCAACGGATGGTCCGCTGCGCAGCCCCTTTTCTCCGGCACCATCGCGACAGGGGGGTACCTCGACCAGACCGTGATTGGTGACGACAGCAACATGTACCTGTTCTTCGCAGGCGACAACGGCAATATCTACCGGGCCAGCATGCCAATCGGCAGCTTCCCAGGTGACTTTGGCACTCAGTCCGAGATCATCATGAGCGATACATCGAACAACCTATATGAAGCGGTGCAGGTGTACACCGTCGGTGGCCAGAAGAAGCAATACCTGATGATTGTCGAGGCCATCGGTGCCAACGGACGCTACTTCCGCTCCTTCACGGCCAGGAGCCTGGGCGGGAAATGGGTCGCCCAGGCCGCCACGGAAAGCCAGCCCTTTGCAGGCAAGGCAAACAGCGGCGCCACTTGGACGAACGATATCAGCCACGGCGACCTCATCCGCTCCAGCCCGGACCAGACCATGACCATTGACCCGTGCAACCTGCAGCTTCTCTACCAGGGCAAGGACCCTAATGCCAGTGGTGACTACAATCTTCTTCCGTGGGTGCCTGGTCTGTTGACCCTGCAGTAAGAAGGTCGTGCTGGACACGAGCAACGCCTGTGGCTTCCCACCCCGGACGGGCACCGGGCTGTGTGGTGCCTCTGTATGTTTTGTTCGGTTGTCTCGATAGGTTGACGGGCTCATATTGGATGTAACTCGCTACGTATATAGAGGATGGAATTAGCAATATGATGATAGCCCTACTCCTCTTTGTGTGATATGAATCGTGACACACTGTTACTTGCCTTTTACAACCAGGACGAGGTCTCGCGCATTGTGCGTAGAGAAAGAGGCGCACCCTAGTGTGTTCGACTGCACAAGTCACACATGATTCTCAGTGCGCCCCTCTCTCTCTGTATGCTAAGATACACGGGGGATTCTGTATCGTAGCAATATATTCAAAAGATTTAGGCTATATCGCAAGAAACAGGGGGACCTTGTGCCTGGCGAGTATTTTGACCAAGTGGATAGAGGGTTGTTCTCCGCTGGGGGGTTGAAAATGTGAACTGGTTTGCTCCACGGCATGTATGTTGCCTCTTTCAGAAAGGCATTTGGGGGGCCCATACGGAGCACCTGTCTTAGTGGGCTGTGACTTGTATTTTAAAAGTGTTTCTTCACTTCACGCCAGCTGAAGAATCATGCAGAAGAACCCCATTGCGCATATTGCCGTATTTGTCCGGGGCTACGAACGGGGCGTTACTGAAGGCTGTTGTCCACCCCTAGCAGTGTGTGTTGTGCATCGTGGTCTAGAAAAAAAAAAAGCGAGTACTGCCCTACAAATAACGACGGCAAACAAGGCACCTCGAGTTTCAGATCCAAAGGAATCTACTTCTGGTTCTCTCAATACTCTTATTCCACCACAATGCGGTCCCCCCCCAAGTCTATATTGCCGCCGCCGCAGCGTTGTCCGCAACCTGCTATGGCGCCCCGGTGGGCACGAACTCTGCTCTCAAGCCCCGGGCAACAAATTCCTACTTAAACACGGTTACACAGGCAGCTGGCAAACTCTGGTTTGGCTCTGCGGTTGATGCAAGCAATGCGGAGTTCTCAGACACTACGTACATGTCCATCTTCAACGACTCGTACATCTTCGGGCAGACTACCCCCGGGATCACAATGAAGTGGCCCTACACGGAGCCATCCAAAGGGGTGTTTTCCTTTTCCCAGGGCTATTTAACCATTGCACTGGCGGGGGGGACTGGGAAGCAGGTCCGCTGCGATATCCTAATAATAGAGATGGCTTGTCAAGGCAAGTAAAAAATAAGAAAAAAAAACATTAAATTCTAGCAGTAGAGACAGCTCATCAAGGCGAGCAAGGAGATGAAGGAAGAAGGTCGAATTCTCCCCTTCGTTTAACTTCGCGGCTTGTTGGAATGGCATTGAGCCTGCAGTGCTGGTAGTTGGCGGGAGGGAGGTTGGTGCGCCGGGGTTTTTGATCCCGCCTTTTTTGTTCCAGGAGAGTACAGAGAGGTTTCATTTGGTGTTGGGTGTCTTTCAGACTGATCGGGTGGTGAAGGTGGATGATAGTTGGAAGGTCATGCTGCCTGTTATTTTGAATCATGTTGAGGAGACAGAGGAGATGGTGATGTTTTGGAATACAGTTGGGGTGCGAGAGTCTGATATGGAGGATATATCTGAGGTCCCTGAATGAGAGTGGGAGGATAGAGATACTTAAAGGAATAATTGTGGCAGTGTAGGCCTCAAGATAGGGCAGGGCGGTTCTACACTTTTTGAACATTAAACCATCTCCTATAGAACAATAATTATTAACTTTATAAACTATCCCATCTTATAGGTCCATATATATATTTAAGTGGCAATCTTGACTAGATGATAAAAATTTATAAAACCTTTTAAAATTATAATTCATTTATTATTTTTAAATATTTAGGAATTCAATTGTATTAAAAATATTAAAAAAAAATAATTATATGTATAATTACTATAAAATACCTAATATCTCAATATTTTCCAGGATAGATGGTCGTCTACGACAACTGTGGGAAGGTCACGTGGGGGTATTCTGCTTGTTTTGGGGTCTGCGGATCTGCGGGTTTGGGGGAATCCGCACCCCCAACCTGATTGGGGGACCTGAACCCGCTGCAGATTGGAACATCAACCTGAAGAACCTGAATATGCCCTGCGCGGGTTCGGGACGGGTTCGGAGCGGATTTGCGGAGCGGATTGTGCAACTCTATTGGTAATGATCCAAGGCTTCAATATCATCTCTATTGGCCTCCCGATTGCCTATGCTCTCGTTACCACCAACTCACTCTCGATTGCTGGATCTGTTGGTCTCATGGCTAGAAGAGTTGGCGGTATTATTAATACCTCGTAGAATATGGGGAGAGAAGACCCTTTGATAGGAAGCCGATGGGATAAGTTACCAGAAAATATCGGCTGCTTACCTCTCATAAATTGGCAGCGACACCGCGTTCCTATGGTCCATACTTTTTAGAGAAATACTGGATGATTTGGTCCTTAAAATATTAGGAATAATTCTTGGTCTGTATGAAGATTCCCAATAAGTTTTCCCTCTCATGAAAATGCCAAAGTAAACCCTGAATCCAAAAGTCATTTTCCGCCATGGCTAGAAAACAGCTAGCAGCATTGGCAATCGAAGAAGATGTAAATTTACCTCTTAGACCATGATGAATTGAGCCTCATTTTATAGCCAGATTAGGAGCTTCAATGCCGTGATGATTAACGTGATCCTCCAGGAAGACTTTGCAAAAAAAAAGCCTTTGTATTAGAAGATATACGGCAAATAAGATGTTACCAGTAGCATATTGATTGAAGAACTAGCTAGGTCACAATATTATTTCCCCATGTCGTTAACAGTACCAAAGCTATTTTGAATGACTTGGATTGCGCTCTGAGAATGAGGTCCTTTCTCAAATCTCCCGGGATACACTCCGCCGCCGCCACCTGAATACTCACTTATCACTGATTTGTACTTGAGGAACCGCTGTCCAATTCTCCCAAGTGCCTGTTCTTGGGTAACTTGCGTCGATAGATCAATATTTTCAGGAAGACAAACGAGGTGTACACGGGATGCAACCCTTTTCCACTCAAAACATGATCAACCTTATTATACCCTCAAACATTTCAAAGAGAATCCAGTTAGGAACAGGTCCAAGTTTGTCGAACCCACTGGCTGTCTGTAATTTTGCATAGCCATGATGTGGTTTGACAGTGCGAGTTGAATGTATTGTCCTCATTGTATAAATCAATACTTGAAACACCACAGTTCTTCTCATAGTAGCGGTACCCGTTGGTTAGAGTAAAATGAATGCCACATGGATTTTCACCAGCAGAATTTATCGCAATATATTTGCCAGTTTTGCATGGATTATCACCCCTGATCCAAGCAACTTTTAAGTAGGTCAGCTCTTATTTTGGCCAAGGCAATAACAGGTAGGCAGAAAACATACTATTGGTGACAGCCTTCCCAGCTGCATTCTCAATGTGACCAAGGTCAATGGTGGCAAGTACAGTATTGCCAACAAGGGCTATTCCGAGAACAAAGGTATGTAGGAGCTGCATCTTGAAATTTCCGGTAGATGTATGCTCAGGTAGGTTGTGGTGGAGTGAGAACATGGCAAAGAGAAGGGCGTCTTCGGCCTTGCTTTTATAATGATACAGGGAGATACACAACCCAGAATCATATGATATTTCTCAATATCAGTGAGTATGCGCTCTCTATGTGATAAATCAATATTACTGATCAGGCAATCTCAACATTTGCTTCTGAGTCCTAAAAGGAAATATGCCCAGGGCAAAGAATGTTACTGTAGTATATTTTAGTGAGTCCGTCAACAACCCTGTAGGAGCCTTTGATGAAGGCTAGATTAGGGGATAATGCATACTACTACTACTACTACTACTACTATATTTTAGTGAGACATCATGTCGCGATAGGCTGTTTAACTTACTGAAGGTGGGAGACATTCCTATTAGCGTTTTTGGGCTCCATTCCCGGGACAGACACGCAGTTTGAAAATTCGATAAAAATAAATAATGAGATCGGGAGTAATTTTTTAATCGCAGCACTGCAATACGCTTGATCCACAGAGATAAGAGTACAGTGGCTGATAAGTGCCACCAGAGTGCAAGTGGTGTTTTCATTAGTTTTAACGTCGATTAGACCACATTGCTGCCTGCAAACCTGAAATTTTACCCTACCACGGCCAAGATCAGCCTGGAAGAGTTCTGATTTTGATGACCTATCTCTTCAGCAACTAATATGCGAATTGAATTGAATTGAATCAAATTTCAGCACCCTCGCCGATATCTTCCTACCCAGAAGTTAGCTTTGGTAGCGCCAGCGAAGGATATCACACTGGCTACGGTGGAGGATTTGGCTTCGGCCCGAGTAAGTCAGCAGTTCGGTTGGAGACCGCTGCGGGCTTCTTCTCTAGTTCGCCGTAGCCAGCGGAGGGCCAGTGCGAGATCTTCCCGCAAAACACCCGGATCCTCCGGCAAGATACCCCGGTCAGTTAGTCCGGCTCTTGCTCCGTGCCTAAGGGAGTAGAACTAAGCGGTGTGAAAGGCGGAATGAAAACACTTTGGTGGCACTTATTGGCCGCCGTAGACAGAGTGTCCAATAATCAGGCTGCTGTTGAGTCATGCAAGCACTTACTACATGTACTACACAGTTTAGTAAATAGTCGGAAGGCTTGGCTGCTTTTTATTGTTCTAATATATGAAAATTTTAAGACATAGCTAATATATTTTGTCATGCCATTTTCTTATAGCGCAATTCTCGCGATAAGACAAACCATCCTCTTCTAATATCATACAAGAATATCTGACGTTAACTTGATATAATTCAAAGAATTTTTATTTTTCTTTCCTTCAGACAAAGGAAAAAAGCCCTTTGCTGAGGTGTCTTAATATGCTAGAAGGGAGGAAGACCATTTTAATCAAAGTCAGAGTGTTTTCTACCAAGGTATTTACTTCAGAAAACCAGGCTACTGATAGCAAATGAGTAATAATAAGCCCTCTCATAGCACTAAAATAACCATAGTATAGAATTGGTAGTATCAAGCTGACAAGCGTACATAATAATCATTCAGATGTCGACCTGCGTCAGAATTGTTTGAAGCTTTCTAAGCTTATAGTTAGTGGAATGTGACTTTGAAATTAAGTTTACATACATTGGCTTACCGAAACAATTCGTTCCCTTGCCTTGAGGCCTTGACAATCAATCACTCCAGCTTTTGTTTGACCTCCAACACTATGCCTACTCCCTAGTAGCAGGTCCACGTCTGCCGAAAGACGGTATCCTCATGCGTGCAGGACCAGGACTTGGTCTTACAATCCGAATTCCACGAATTATCATTGTTGTAGATTTTGATAGCACCTTTACCACAGTTTGTCTCATAGTATGTGTACCCGTTGGCGAGAGTAAAGGGAACTCCACATGGGTTGTCACCAGATACACCAATGGAAGCGTACTTGTGGGTTTTGCATGGGTTGTCACCCGCAATCCAGGCAACTGCTCCTAGTCAGCTTTATTTGGACTCTTATGCCAGAAAATGACAGAGAAATTTACCGTTCATCCGGAGCTCTCCAGATTTGGTCTCAATTTGACCAAGCTCAATGGTGGCGAAAGCAGTGTTAACGGCGACCGACAACCCGATTAAGAAAGTGCTAAGGACACGCATTTTGGGCTCTGGGAGGAAAGCTTTGAGTATGTGCAGATAATAGAATAAGGAAGGTTAAGAAAAGAAGTGAAACAATTGCTTTGTGCAATCAGTCTTCATTTTATATTCTAGTCTTATCGTGAGTGTAACCATATATCTGTAGGAGGTTGAGCTTATCTCCCTTACATGGGTTTCAAAATGAAGTATTATTGGCGGCAATGTCAAGAACTATTAATGTATGAATACTAATCATGGCATATTAAAATAAATTGAAAGGTAAATCATCAGTGCTATGTCTTAAGTACTTAGGTTGATTCTGGTAGGAGCAGGTAGATAAGAGAAATGTAATCAGTCCGGTCTTGAGTGGTGTTGAGGGAGCCAAGGTACAGCAGACTATAGCGGCTATTCTGCAAATTAAAAAAATATTAAAGAATTTTGATAAAATCTTGCCAAGACCCCTTACCACTGGGATCACCACTTTCCATTTAGGTACCTATTTATGACCTATCATATTTGGTCACTGAGCACCTATGAGCACCTTGATGAACACCTTGATGAACACCTTGATGAACACCTTGATGAACACCTTGATGAGCACCTTGATGAGCACCTTGATGAGCACCTTGATGAGCACCTTGATGAGCACCTTGATGAGCACCTTGATGAGCACCTTGATGAGCACCTTGATGAGCACCTTGATGGGCCACCTTGGGAATTGAAGTTGTCAGCATGTAAATGCCTTACATATTAAGCACTAAGCCCAATTGGGAATTCTGCCGGCAGTAACACACGAATTTTTCTCAATTTGTGGAGTTGCTGCTATAGTCCACTGTAGCACGTGTCCTCATGAGGATGCTGCATGAAATATTACCACTACACCATAAAAACGTGTGAAGACACTTAGACTTAGTGCAGGATAATAACTAATATATGCCCAATCTCAGGCTAAAACACCCCTCCAGGTTATAGATATGATTGATAAGCTGCATGCATTGCTAGCTCTTATTTAGGTCCAACACTCTCTATTTTTCTAAGCTATCAGCATTGGCGTGCCTGTTTACCTTATTGTGATTAGATTTTCTTACATTACTTTATATTAGGGCTTCTACCAGGCTTAATATTTTTCTATATTCTTAACTTTTATTAATGGAGGTCAGGTTAAAACATGTGACTTCTAGATAGTAATGTCTAAAAATAATTCTAGGCTTATAACTGCCAATATAACATATTATGACTGTATTATAAAACGATATCAAGATGCTTAGTGCAGCATAATAGCTAATACATGCTAAATCTCAGGTCAACAGAAAGTCAGGATATAATAATCTACTAGCTGCAGAGATGACAACACTACTACTCTATACATTAGTACAGATCGACCTACAGGGGGCTATGAGGGCTTGCAATTTGTAAATTTTAAGTTTATTAATCACAGACATCAGTTATTATCCTAAACTTTCCATCCAAGTCAACTGAAGTGTGAGCGAATTATCGAATAGAGGCATCGGGCCTGGGCAGCTGACTGCATGATTGTTTCCGAAGGATTCGAGTCATGCTACCCTAATCAACGAGATGTAACCTCCCTGGTGATTGAATGAATGGGCAACGATCTAGGATGCTATTCTGGCTGTAGCTTAACTCGGCTTCATGCAGGTTTATGGCCTCGATTCTGGGTCGAATTCAATGGGGATCTCAATATGGGCGAGTGGATGTAATCAGGAAGCCACCAGCATTATAGCCAGGGAGACAATTACTTGGTAGGACCTGAAGAAGTATATAAAGCCCAAGGAAGTCCCCCAAGAATTCGATTGTGATATTCATCCATTCGTCCTCTATTCTATTCGGATCCCTCTACCTTACTCTTGCACATTTTGGCTCCAAAGACACGGCATAAGAGACACCAAGTCACAACTTATTCCATCATGCGCTACTCAAGTATCGCCCTTCTGACAGGGCTTTTCACGTCCGTCCTCGCAAGTCCCACCCCCGGGGGTCCAAAAATTATCGACTCTGCTGATGATGCCTCCGGTGATGATGGCACCCCGTCGCTGTTGGCTGATGAAGGCTATATCTCCGCTTGGGAATCCGTGCTTGGTGTTGTCCCCACGAATGCAGTTGCCGACACTCAGCATGCCGAGCGGGCGGTTGGACCCATCAATGGACACAATAACTATGTCGCTCTTTATTACAGAAACAATCGATATGTTGTTACTCTTGTGATGGTATCAAACATCGCCGGTGGCTTAGCAGACAACTTTATCTATACTCCCGAGATTTGCAGTGCCGTGGCAATAAACGCAAGAAATGTCATGGCTAGTGCTACTGGCAGGTGGGCATCCACCTCCTGGGGCTTCTACTCAAATATTGCACAAGGTGCCGCTTTCACTATTGTCGCGAAGAATATTTTACCCCTAATGGGATATGAAGAGGCATTGCAGGCAGCCAAAGCTCTCGCAGCTGCATACAGCCTGTCGTCCACTATACCCTGGGCCTATCCTCAGAATGACAAGAGGGATTACGATTCTGACATTCACAACTTCTGGATTTTGGCCGATTTCACGCCTTCTGTGGAGCTTGCCCAGTATCTATTCAACAACTTCCACAATGTCAACCACACGGCCTTGGCAGGGGGCGCTAGCCAGGGCTCCTTTAGCAAGAGAGCTTCATACTGCGCCAATTATAATGAAAAGGGACGAATCAAGTCGGGTTGGGTTCCTTGGAACACTCAGTATGATGTGGGTTGTATTGGGTCGCTGTCTGACTTTTGATTCATAGAACCACTTTCTGTCTCATCTGCCTGGTTGTTTTTGGCTACCTAAACTTCCCTGAAGAGCATTACCTTGCTGATTGTATAACCCTCCTCTGTCAAGAACTTTCTGTTTACTGCCAAAACCATGCAGCAACATATATGTTGATCGAGGCATCTGAGGCATCTGTTTGCCGGTTTCTCCCTCCCATGCATTGGCCTAGGATTGTCGGCCTTTTCCTTTCGTTCGCTCTTTTTCGTCCTGGTTTTCTCCAGGACCAGACCCTCATCGGCCTTTAAAGGCCTTCTTCCTGTTTTTGTTGCTTGCAGTTCTCTAGTTAGACACAATCAGACTATTTCCTGCTTCCTTGCGCCGGCGACCAAGTCCCTAGTCTCTCAGTAAGGTGATTTAAGTGCTGTTCCTTTAGATCCTTATTGCTAAGATGGTTCCCGCTCTGTGCTGTAATGCCAACGCCCGTAGGCCTGGATTAAGATATGGTAGGATCGTTGGCTGACCTTGATGGCCAAAGAAGGACTAACGTACCCCCTCTCCATTCTCAACAATCATGCTTACCCACACTATAGACGTGGATCATTCCTTTAGTCTCGAGACTGCCTTTTCCAAGCCCAACCATAGGTGATGTATCTGACGGCAGCAAATTAGAAGGGAAATATATAGGCCCAGATACGCATTTCGGGTTCCTTGTAACCTTTACCCCTGCGAGCCAGGACAATAACGACCCAACATGAAAGTGACCCGACACCCATTTTAATAAAATTAATTAGTGATATTCATGGCTAGAGATAGAGTGCTTAACCTAGAAAATTCCCCAAATTGTAGCTAAGAAAATTAATTCAGTAGAGCCCGGACTCCAATTATACGGTGTATCCGTCATGACCTTCGAGATAGTGTTTAAAGAGACAATACTCGCAGTGCATCCAAAAGCAAATTGGATACCGGAAAGCACGATATTGGGAAAGATGAAAAGATAGGATGGACGACGAAAGTAAATTGCAACCATACGGGCACGCTCATGGGTAGAGAATATGTCAGGGTATGTGCATTATCAGCTCGGAATTCTTTTTTCTCCTATGGTTTGATAACCTACTGTCAGTTGAATCAAAGCAGGATAAGCTGCAGTGCCGATGCCCTGGATCGCTAGCATAATGTATGTAGTACAGGGCAAAACCATGATAGGAACCACCCTGTACACTTCCACCCAAAAGAATAACCAGACTCACATCGTAGACAATTTTGCGTCCCAACTCATCGCTGTTGGGATCCATACAATATTGAAGAATCCCAAGAGGAGGTAATACAATGCACTTCCACTATTTATGCTGATTAAGCTGATACCAGTAACGTAATTCCCAACCGAACCGCCATCCCGACCGACCCGCCACCTCCCATCGAATTCGACCGCGATTAGAAACCTTGAAGCCATTCAAACAACCAAACAACGCATATTTTGATTAAATTTAATTATTTACACGTGTAGGACAGCTAGTTCTAATATGGCCCTGAATATGGCAATTAGAACATGTTAGTGAAGCATGTCTTGGCGCCTCTAAAGGCACTGTACTAGATTCTAGTAATGAATCTTCTTCAGCATTCTTTTGCTCATTTCTCTGTCTTATTAAATCCTGGGCTTCTTGTATAGAAAGGTTTTTATTAGGAGTTATTTGGCGTCTAGATTGCTTTCTTTTTTGCTTCTCTTTTTTATTAGCAAGGCATAGATCATGGTTTTTCTTTGTTAAAATAGCAGTATTATACATGGCTATCTCACAGCCCTTTATAAGCTGCTATAAAGTCATTTTTGAAGGTGATGAAGGGCTTTGAGAGCCCTTTTTAAGTAGTTTTTTCACTGATAATGCTTGCCGCTGTAGTTGACGAACTGTATAAGGTGTTGCTAATATTAATGAGCTTGTAAAGGCTTTATCATAACTGCTAGGTGGTGTAGGGGTTGCCAGTGTAATATTCAGCTTATCAAGCACTCTTTGAGAATTTAGAGGCTGTATACCAGCTGCAAGAAAGCCATTTTTAATGTTTTGAGGCCTGAAGACCTCTAGATGAGCTGTAAAATAGATTTTAAGAAAGTCAAGCTTGTCAATGTGGTTATATTCAAGGCGCATCTTTGCCTCTATTAAACCTTTATATGCATGCTTTAAAGGACCAAAATAACTAATATTTAGAGGCTGAAGAAGATGAGATGAATGTGAAGGTATACAGATAGGAATAATCTTATTATTCATGCAAATTTTATTAAACTGAGGTGTAAGATGGCTTTCATGGCTATCTAGAACAAGTAATTGGTATTAATCTACTATATGACCTGTAGTTAAAGGTATAAAGATCTTTTGTAGCTAGCAAAGGCCTATTTTATTAGTTATCCAACCATTCTCACTAACTTTAATTCTTTAATTAAAAGAAAGAAGGCCTTCTTCATACCATTTCTCTATATGGACCTTTTCTTTGAAGATAATATATATAGAAAGCATCCAGTCACTTGAATTAATATATTCAATGATTGTAGCCCATTCCTGGTTTCCAGGTTGTATAAGATAAGGTTTTTCAGGTATATTAGCTCTAGTAACTATCTTAGTAATAGCTATTATGCTCATAGCAAAGCCAGTTTTATTAAAGTTAAAGATATCTTCATCTAAGATACTATATTAAAGCTGTACTTTCTGTAGTTGCTTAAATCAGGTTCTAATAATCTTAGGATTCTTACATTTGGCCCTTTTATAGTTGTACTTTTATATAAACTTGCTTTTAATTTCTTCATGGTGATTGATAAAGGTTGATATCCAGTTCTTGTCTATAGGCTTGTGTGTAGATAAGGTATCTGTTTGAAGAAGGATATTTGCTATTTTCAGCACATGTGAAGGCCTAGGAGCAATTTCATGTATATCTCTAGATAAGACTTATTTAATTAAGGTATTCTCCTGGGTTTAAGATAGCCTGTGCCTATTGGCATGTTGTTCTGCATGATATTAATATTTATCAAGTCTATTCTGGAGTGTGGATTGAGGTATATTAAAAATAGTTGCCGCGTGAGAAATGCTTGTAATTTTGTTCTTTTTTAAAGCAGATATTGCTAATTGTATTCTTCCCTCTTGCTCCACCAACTTTTGAGAGGTTTGACATGCTTTTGGTGGCATGGTTGCTGTTTGAATACCTTCAAGTATTCTGACGCGTTGAATTCAATGGGAGGTGGCGGGTCGGTTGGGATGGCGGTTTGGTTGGGAATTACGTTATCTTCAGAGATCAGTTTCCATGATGCGTCCCAGTTATTCTTGCCGAAGGAGAATCCGCATGCATAAGTTGAGATTAGGAACAAGGACCATGACTTTTTGAAGCAAGGCCGGAACTTCTATAATTTTAACATGCTAGAGAAGCATTGATATATCATTAGTAGCTTCACGGATAGTGCGCAGTAACTAGGAATATGAAAACTTGGAGGGCTTCACGGATAATTAAAGAGGCTTTGCGTTTGCCTTGAGATTGAGGCAATATGGTGCAGGCTTCATCGTGCCTGGCCTCTGCGCCACAAATTGGGACCAGGATCGATTTTACTTACTGTCGATAAATTTACCAGTCAGTGCCACGGACACCTGGGGGGAATGTTGCTCCAGGTTGTCCGAGTCGGACAAAGCGACGTTTGGGGACCCCAGTCGTAGACGACGGAATTGGTTCGGAGTCGCATATTTACTGATGGGCTCCTGTTCCGTTGTTGAAGAACCGATTAGGCAGGTAGGTAAGAGCTTGGCCTGATGCCAAGCCCCGATGCTAGTGCTGGACAGGGGTGCGATGCACTCCTACTCCTACTAGTACTAGTAGTCATATAGTACGAGTCTGTAACGCCCTTGGATATTTCCTACTACTAGTGCCTAGTAAGTACCTAGTAGTACTAAGGTGGTACTGCTATAATAGTAGCCGCACTACTCCGTAACCGGAATTTCCAACTCCTTCCCAAGTAGGTAGAGGCTGAAGGTTGTTGACGCATATTACTCACCACCGGTACCTTGATAAACCGCCAAGAGAAGCGGACTCTGAGATTCACGAACGGCACCAGTGTTGCCAGCTGAAGCTAATCTTCGTGTATTGGCACCCGCTCGGGAGAATGCCGTGGTGGCAGGCTATAATGGCCACTTCATCACAATCTAAAATAGTGTTTTTCTGCAGGCAGAATTCCTTTACATTATACAATTATTACATATTTTCTACTGCCGAGATCACAGACAGGCGTTAAAAATCAAGATCTTCATAAAGACTAACTTTGATTAATAAAGATAGGTAGGCAGGATTTATTATTAATGAAGGTGTTATTGATAAAGATAGATAGATGGGCTATTTTTTGTTTATTTACTTCGCCTATTTCACCTACTTACCCCGCTTGTCAACCGACTCAGTTGCCTGTCTTCATCTTTATTAAAAAAAAGTACCTATTTATAAGCAAATAGATAAGAAACTCAGTAGGCAGTTATTTCTGCAGTAGAGGTTTTTGGTTGAACATTTTATATTGATAGAGCGGCTATTTTCTTGCTTTTTGTTCTGTCTGCCTTCCTACTCCAGGTCTCAGCTCAGGGCTATAGTGCTTCAAATCCATGCAACCAGGTATTGCCAAGTAAGTTGCTGCCTGTTCTTTTTTCTTTTCCTTTCTTTTTTTTTTACCTTTTTTCCCACTTGTTTCCATGCCCCCTAATTATATCCCCATAGACATGGTTACTGCGTAAGCCACAATCATTTTGTCTGGACAGGGCTCGCCGTGCTGACCAATCATTTCCCAAGAGTGATGATATTTGTCTTGCAAACTGTGACTATGTTGAGGTAACAGAATGTGATAAGAACAAACTATCTGCTTTGAAATTCGGTTCCAAATTCAGAGTGCATGGCATGAGTCCCAGTTATTGCAGTGGAGTAAACAGTGTTTTCTCCTGTAACAAAAGGTTAGAATGTGATCCTGAAGACTGGGGATCAGCCCATGCTAATGGCACCGCCTGTCCTCTGAATGCCTGCTGCAGTAAATATGGATTTTGCAGCACAACTGAGGGGTTCTGTGGTACTAAAATGGCTAATAGGCCCAGTTACAGTACCAATAACACTAAACCTCTCCAACTCATGATAGGATGCTATAAGGGCTGGGTCTCCAATAGATCATGCAACCGTATTTGGCCGGAGCAGATTCCAGCTGGCATCTATACTTACTTGAGCTATGCCTTCACTATTATTGATCTGGATACCTTTAAAGCCATGCCACTTGATGAATCTGAGGCAAACCTCATGAAGCACTTAATTAAATGGAAGAGCAATGACCGCGGCCTGAAGGTTAATATTGCTATTGGTGGCTGGAGTTTCAATAACCTGGGCCTAACTGCCAGTATCTTCTCCGATCTTGCCATGTCTGAAGTAAGCCAGAGGAAATCTTCTAAGTTACTCATCTCATTCATGGTGACTATGGGGTTGATGGGGCTAATATTAACTGGGAGGACCCAGGGGCAGATAATCATGTAGGTTATCTAGAGGACTTCAAGAATTTTTCTAGATTTCTGCCAACCCCAAAAGGGCTCTCCAAGGCACGGGAGGCCGTAGTGAAATTAGCTTGACCTTATTAACATTGTAATGGTATTTGCAGCATTTTGACATCAAATCCCTGGCCAAGCATATCAATTATTTCAACTACATGTCCTATGACCTTCACGGCACCTGGGACCACGGTAGGCATCCCAACTAGCTTTTCCTTTATCACTCCCTTGACAACATGAGTCCACACTTAATACAGAGTTGTGTGTGCAAGCGTGCTGATATTAAGGAAATTTCCAGGCAACAAATGAACAGGTGCCTCTCTTGATGCTCATGCGGAGAAAAGGGAAGCCATGACCTACTATAGCGGACTGATGTTAATCCCCAACAAGTAGTTTTGGAGCTGGCATTTCACCTACGAGCATTTACCGTAGCAGATACCAAGGAAAGGTATGTTCACATCCTGTCTAGCTTACACAGAAACTCATGAAACTTGGAATAACGCGCTGACAGTCCTAAACCATAGAACTGCAGGGTGCATCTTTGCATCTGGCTCCAACAAGAGACTATTGCAGTCACCAGACTGGAGTACTCCTCAACAGCGAGATTGATGCTATTCGGGAAGAGAAAGGAATTAGGCCGGTGTTAGACAAAAAGGCCGCCGTTCAAGTCCTTACCTGGGACGACCAATGAGTTGCGTATGATGATGCTGAGACATTCAAACTCAAACTGGATTTTGCCCAGGGGTACTACTTAGGCAGAGTCATGGTATGGGCTGTTAGCCAAGACAACAAAGACGGGGACTACACTGCTTCGCTGGCGGCGCTCGCTCCTCCCGTCTATAAACCACGGGTGTTCATAGAAGTGCAGAACCCTGGTAGTAGCCTGTGGCTATCTAAAGACGCGTAAGGCCGACAGTGCAGATGGACGAGCTGCGGAGAGACATGTGGAGGGCCCGATTTACTGGAAAGACAAGGAGGGTCATAGTGACACGGAACTGATGCTAGATGCAATCACTTGTCCAGACAACACCCAGAGCACGCTGTGTTATCCACGAGACCACGATGTTGAGTGTGGATGGTATACGCACAACGGCAGATATGATAGGACATGCCCTATCAACACCTACGAACTTAGGTCTCTCTCGACAGGCCTCTGCCATAGTGACTGCCAGGCCGCCTGCTGCAGTACAGGAGATGCAACTACTCTCTACGAGAAGATTAGGTGGGGCAGATTCCCTAGCTGTGACCACAGAGACTGTGAACACGATACTAGCTTCCCAATCACGCTGGCTAGATCGGCATCTGGTAGCGGAGATCCTATTTGCGACATCAAAAATATCCTGGGGAAACACCCACCGTTTCAAGAACGCGTGTTATGCTATGCTGTTGATGAACCACGGGCCTCATGGGAAAACTGTACCTGGTCCGCCCGGACTGGTCTTAAGCCAGCAGGCACGTCGGATCTATATTGGGGAGCGCATGCCCTGGGGATATCATACCACATCTCTGATTTTCGCTTGTGCTGCGGCCAGATCCAAGCTTGGCAGGACGATTGGACAGAAAGAGAGTCAACTATACTGGACTTAGCGCCCATCTCGGTCGTACCCAGGTCAGAGTGCCAGGCCTGCGTAGTTGGCGGCTACTGTTGACGCTAATTGGGCCAATATAATTAGGTACAAAAGCTCTTTAGAAAGACGCTGAACTGTTCTTTCCCACTTGAAAAGAAGCCTTTCTGCTACTTCCACGATCTCCAGCAATTGGTAACCTGACCTACAATGTCTTCCTCTCGGCGTTACCCAGATCCCCTAACAGTCCCTGCTACTGATAGTAGGCACCACACGCACACCCTTATTCTCCTCCACGGACGTGGTAGTAACAGTGAGCGCTTTGGAAAAGTTTTCCTTGAATCAACCGGCATTGCACGCAGTCTCCCAACAGCGAAGTTTGTCTTCCCTACCGCGAAGAAACGTCGCTCGACTGTCCTCAAACGCACGCCGATAAACCAGTGGTTCGACAACTATTCCCTCGAGAATCCGAATATTCGCACCGAGCTTCAGGTCGAAGGCTTAGAGGAGAGCTCTCGGTTCCTGCGGGGGTTAATCGAGGAGGAGGCTCGAATACTAAGATCAACCGGCGACCCGGCCGTTGGGGACGGCTATGCACGGGTTGTGATTGGGGGATTAAGTCAGGGTTGTGCTACGTCGATTTTCTGTCTTTTTGGTGGGTTTCCAGAAACGAAAGACCAGGGTCTTGCGAGGTTGGGTGGGTTTGTTGGGATGAGTGGGTGGTTGCCGTTCGAGGAGGATATCGCGGGGCTACTGCAGTTTGATGGAGAAGGGGAGGAAGATGCACTCGATGAAGAGGACGATCCCTTTGCCAATGGTGATGGGAATGGGGATGATGTGCCTCCGCCGATCCAATCTCAGAATCATGTGAGGGATATCCTTGATTTGCCTCCCATACAGTCTACCACTGCCCAGGACTCCCACTCCAGGAGTGAGAACGAGGCTTCTGAAACCCCAACAATTCCTATGGACTATCTGAAAACTCCGGTCTTTCTTGGGCATGGATCGGCAGATCCAAAGGTGTCTGTGAGTTTAGGGCAGAGAATGGCAGCCATGCTATCTGGTGGTTTTGGAATGGACGTGACTTGGAGGGCATACGAGGAATTCGGCCACTGGTATAAGGTGCCAGATGAGATCGATGATGTGGTGCATTTTCTCGAGGACAAGGTTGGGGTTCCAGTCACCGATCAGGTTAGAGATTTTCCATCGGCATCTACTCCGTAAACTGGAGTTCGCACAGCCTACCTCAACAAACTATTGCATTGTGTTCGTGATGGTAGGTGGGATGCTAGAAGTGCGGGGAAATTCCGTGGATTGAGTCACGTTGTCCCCTCGCTCGTCATTTCTTATCCACTACAGGTCATCGTCGCCTCTACCTATTTCAACGAATTACTCCATTTTCCCTTCCCTAGTAGCTATTTTCCTCCGTCCTGGTAAAAATTATTCAGCATTGGTTTACTGGCTGTAGCTTATGGCACCAACTCTGACTCCATCCCCACTACTCACTACATATATCTCCGTTTCCTCTAAATCTTTGACTCCTGTTCACCTCCAGTCAAGATGTCCAACACATTCTCCTCCGTTCCCATCATTGACTTCAGTCGCTTAAAAAACCCAGAGACCAAACAGGAGACTCTAGAGGAGCTCCGTAAGGCCATCTTCGTCGTCGGTTTCCTCTATCTGACCAACCATGGATTAGAAGTGAGAGCCGAACCCTCACCCGGTATTCAAGCCTAACCACAATAGTCCTTGATTAAAAGAACCCACGAAAGACTCCCTGAGCTTTTCGACCTCCCAACCGAAGTCAAGGAGCGGAGTAATATGATCAATTCCCCGGCCTTTGTCGGCTACACCCGTCTAGGGGCAGAGACGACCGCATTCAAAACGGATTTACGGGAGGTACACAGCAGCTTTATTTATCCACCGGAGAGAGAGAGAGAGAGAGTCATCGCTAATAATGACCTTTCGAAAAGCAATACGATTTCGGAACACCAGGAATAAAACAATGGACCGAGAACGACCCAATCTGGCGCCGAGTGGAAGGTCAGAGCCAGGTTCGTGTTCCGGGCTATATATAGTGACATCCGACGAAATTCTAATAGTGAGCGAGTAGTATCCCGCTATCCCCGGAGTGAAGGAACTTGTCGAGGACTATATCGCAGAATGCTCCAACCTAGCCCAAGAGTTCATGCGCTACGTCTCCGAGTCTCTCTCTCTTCCGCCAAATACCTTTGAATCCTTCAGAGGGAACATGGACAGACTCAAGTTCGTCAAATACCCGCGATCGCCACCGGGGTCGCAGGGCGTCGGTCCACACAAGGACTCGGCGGGCCTGTTCACTTTCCTATCGCAGGATGACACAGGTGGACTGCAGGTGCTCAACAAGAATGGGGAGTGGATTGACGCCCCGCCGATTGAGGGCAGCTTGGTAGTGAATATCCAGCAGGGTCTGGAGGCGATCACAGGGGGGGTGTGTAATGCGACGACGCACCGAGTTGTCGTGAGCTTCTCTCTCTCTCTCTCTCTCTCTCTCTCCCCCTTACACTTTTTTTGTTTTGGCCAGCGGCCAAGCTAATAGTGGTACAGGCCCCGACAACAAAAACACGATATAGCATCCCTTTCTTCCTAGGGGTACGACTCGATCTCACATTGACCGAACTGCGCGAATCCGCTGCACATATCGTGAAGCAGATCCCGGCCTCGGATGATCGAAAGAAGCGGGCTGTTGATGTGCCGAGCGAGTTTCTGTCGCCGCTCTATGCATGCGTAAGTACAACACTGTCGCATTTGACACCGTATGCTGATCATATAGTTTGGGGAGGCGTACCTGCGGAATCGCATTCTCAGCCATCCGGATGTCGGGCAGAAGTGGTATCCGGAGCTGTACGAGAGGTATTCAAAACAGGTTCTTTCATAGGCGACTTTATCTCAACTATTATTAAACACACTTGATCACTCGATATTGAGAAATTTGTACCATTAAAGTAATGTACTTTCTAAGTAATGTGCATATGATGCCTGGCTACTTCTCCGGTGGGTAAACGACGATGCGATCTATATCGGCGCCCTTGAAGTCTACCCCATTTGACAAGCCTCCAACCGTAATCGTGTTACGTGTTCCCTTCTCCAGCGTCAGCAACAGAGGTGCGGAGAGAATGATACCTTTGTGTGTGTCGCGCTGGTAGAGGGTTTCCAGATTCTCGGTCTTCCCATTGACGACGACGCTGCTGATGCGGCGAAGCTGCCATGCGCCTCCGATCCGGTCGGGGGTACCTCCTGCTGTTCTGGTGTTAAAATGCGTAGTAACCTAGAAAAAAAAGCAAAAGGAACTCACGCTGATCACCAAAGCCCATGTCGTCGGTATCTAAAACAATCAGTACAGGACAGGTATTCGATGGAGTGCTGGACTGGACATACTCTGATAATAAAACGAAACCCATTGCGGCTTTCCGGATCCCTCGATGCCTTCAAAGGTGGCTGTGCTATCATTGCCGTAGATCCCGGTTAGGATGACGCCGTCAGTGGCGAAGTTCTATCTCTACCGTTAGGATTGCCATTGCAGAAAGGGAGTAGTAGGATTAGCTATCCAGCGACATACAGCTTCCTGTTTGTATGCGTTTCCACTCGTCTTCGCATTCTTGGCCGTGTAGGTCTTCCCCTGGATCGGTTTCCATTCTCCGGTTTTCCTATCTAGATCAGGAACATAGTCTAGGGGCCCGGGGGAACTAGGTGACTTACACGTTTAGATCATAGACGTCGTACCAGTTCACCTCGAGGGTTTTCTTCCGTTCGTCAATTTCGATCGGGAGCCAGATGTACCTGCTTTCCCAGAGGGAATTGGAGTCCCACTGGTCGCCGAGATACAGGTACGTTGTCTTCTTGGACCCCTCAATGCGCAGGGAGAACCCTGACTGGGAGTTGAAGGTGCGAGTGTTGAGAGGCGCCACGATCCAGGGCTGGGACCAGGGGCCGCTGAGGCTGTCAGCACGGAAGGCCACCACGTCTGCCATAGTTAGCATTGCGTCTCCGAGAGGTGGACAGGGTTGGACGTACTATTCGGTCGGTACCCGGTCTTATGGCTCATCAATGCAAAGTAACTCGTCTTAGTCTGTAGAATGGTGGGCGCCTCAAGATCGTACTTGGGGAATCTGTATACTACCTCGTCGAGGGCTGTGACGTTGTCGTTGAACCGGGTGAGGTACACGTCGCGGCCGTCTCTACTGTCTCCATTCGAGTATAGCGCGTAGGATTTGCCGTCTTTATAATCCGTGAACAGGCCAAAGTCCTGGGACCAGTTACCGAGCGGCGCGGTGGCATCGACAAATTTATATGGACCAGCGACGTTGTCGGAGGTTGCGAAGCCCTGTAGGAGCCAGCCATAGCTGGAGTTGTCGGCATGCCACCACATCTATTGAGCACGGTTAATAACAATTTTCCAAAAGGGATGAGCGCCTTACATGATATTGCTCTGCCTCCTCGCTGTAGACCACCTTGGGACGCTGGATGATGTGCTTCGGGGAGATGTATGGGTGTCCCTCGATCGGCTCTAATGCGAGGATAACGGTTATTCAGGTCTTTTGCGGTAATGTTAGGTAGAATTAGCATACCCAAGGCTAGTCCATGATGCTTCCATGTAGTCAGATCATCGGAGCTGTAAACGGAGACGCCTCCTCCCTCGGTCTGGCCCTCAATCTTATACTCGCCAAACCACCAGAACTTCCCCGATTCCTGATCAAAGTGCATTCCACCCGCATGGGCATTGAACAGCTCGCCATCTGTATCCCTCCATCGGGCACCAGGGACGATATACCTTGCCTGGACCAGCGACGCCAACAGCAGCGGGGAAAGTAGCCGAAGTGTAACCATTTTCAACAATTTCGTAGAATATCGACCACGATTATTGCCTTCCCCCCTCCCCGCCCAACAGGACGGTCTTATGTTGAAGGAGAAAAAAAAGGCCAAGCAGATCATCGGTGACAGCTACTCCGAAATTGCGGGGTTCTGAAGGGACCCCCTGGAATAATTTCTCCGGAGAAATTGTCGATCGTCGCCATGTCATTCTTAGCTGGGGCTTGGCTGCAATTTCTCCGTGTGGGGTATTATCTGGTCTCGCAACTCCCCTTTAATCCTCCGCTACTTGGAGTCTCCTTACGAGGAGAATGGGAGCATGGGGTCTCCGTCTTTTGGGGGGCACTAAGGCTTTATTCTTTCCACTTTGCTTTAAACAAACGAAGTGTCTCAAACAAACGAAATGCCCTTGGGAAAAGAGGCTCTGAGCGTTGAGAATAAAGTGAAGAAAATGTTGACGGTATGAATATAAGCATTATAAAGATATGTGCTGAGTTGTTACCTAAACGATCAAAGCGGTGTTTTGCCCTCCTTCATCACTAAGCCGTTGAACCTGAGCTACATTTGTCCGCCTAAAAAGGCTGGTAGATACCCGCCCTTCTATCCTCAAGAGCCTTGACTTTTGTCCACAATGTATTTGCGCGAGGTCTTCGCAGCATACTCCTTGCCAAAGTTGTAGTCATCATCAGCCAGCTTTTGCTGTTCCTGCAGCGGCTTGATTTACTAATATTTCTTTCACATGGGGTTCCCACCGTTCTCTGACCGATTCCTCATATCGTCGGGTAAATGTATATTCCCGGTAATTCTGGAGGTATTCCTTGGTATCGGCGTTCTCCACGAGGTCAATTATCTCATCTATGGAGGCATTCCGGTGCTCTTTAGGTGGATACAGCATAAGCATGTCGAACTTGTCGAACTCGTCTTCGGTCATGTACTCCTTATAGCCCCCCTTATAGATTTTGTCGCAGAACTCCTCCCTCACGTAGTGCTCTGTCATTTGCCTAATTGTGATCGCGAACTCGGCCTCCGACAGGGCTTTGTACGCTGGCACCTCGACAGCCGTTTCGCTAGATTCGTCCTTGTCCGTCCCCGAATTAGCCGGTAGCTCCCCGGGCTCTGTCCTGACTTGGTCGCTTTCGGCGGCCTGGAGCGTAATGTCCTAGCTCGGGGGAATCGCCTTGGTGGGGTTTTTATCGGAGTTCTCGATTCCCTCTTTGGTAATCCCCGCGAGTTTCTTGAACTCGTGGATCAAGCCATCGGTGAGCTCCACAGATGGGATCTGCTCCCTAACCTCGTCCATCACCCCGTCCGGGTTGATGATGGCCTCCATGGCGATCCCCACCCCGCGGCCAGGAACGGACCAACGATTGGGATATATCCTACGGCATAGACACAAGCATTCTTGAAGAAGCTGAGGAACCACGGAGCTTTGTGGTCTCCTTTGCTCCATTCGATGCTAAGACCGTGATTCTGACCGGCGACCGTGGTCCAACTCACCATGCTGGAGTCGGTGAACTTTTGTTGCACAGCGACGACGGGGATCAAGCTTGAGTCGACGAGGATTATGCCCCCGGAGCTGAATGCATCGTACTTTTGGAACTGGCGAGGGACCATCAGGGTGGTGACGAGCTTGGTGATATTCAGAGCAAGTGCGGTTTTGCCGTCATGGACCAGGCCGAGTGTGCCCTCACAGGATAACTTCGTGGTTGTCTTTTCCACTTGCTCAAAGTCGAACATCTCCGCCGCTCTTTCGGGGGGTTTATCCTTGTGGTACTCGAGCGAGATCTCCTTCAAGTTGTTGAATCTCACATGCAGGTAGGTGCACAAGTCGGGGCACTTCTCGCTGGCTTGATATGCTACTGGAATGTAAATTGCGCGAATAAAAGCCAGACGCTAGTTCATAGACACTCAATAAACGGGCATACAGCTTAGAGGAGCTCACCACTTACATCGATAAAGACCTAGTCTTCTTCTCTGGTCGGCATGGGAACAAACATGAACCACGACTGCAGGAATTCTTATACATAATCACCAACCGGGGGGGGGAGTATCGATACGTACCTCATAATCTTTATCTTCACCCCCCTGCTGTCTCTGTTTGAATCGGTATCCCCATGTGCAGAGCTCATGCTGGACGCGTCTGGAGGGCTGGGTGTAGTCCCCATAGGAGAACGGCAGATGGGTCCAAGTTCCATAGCTCGTTTTCCACCCTCCACCTCCATAAACGATCTTATAGTCCGATCGTCTATGAGGGTGGCCATCTGGGTCGTTGGCTGCTTTCGAGCCGTGGTGAGCCTCCCGGTTCCAAATTATCTCCACGACCATGTTGGTATAGAAATGGAGAGGGTCCTCGGCATCGAAGCGGCCTTCCGTTTCGGATTTCAATGCGCTTCTTTTAAAGAAGCATTCTCCCTGGGGATAGGCGAGAGCCATGGTGCGGGATAATCAGACAGAGGTGGGAGATGCTAGAAGGAAGAGCTTTTCTAGATAGGTTGAATAGGTACGTCTCTATAGCAATGATAAGAGTCTGGCGAGACCTGGAAAACGGGGAAGTCTTATATCTTGAAGCCAGATATAAGTACATGGATATCCCCGCGTCTTCGCAGGAGGGGAAAATCCAACTTCCAGTTCATCTTTGCGTTCAGGCTCCTAAGCAGTCGATTTTCTGTTCTTGTCACATACTGCTGCATGAATATATCGCACCTCTGCACAACACCATACACGTATTCGTCTTGAGCGACTCCTCCCTCTCAGGTGATATGCACCTTCACGTAGTCCGTGCACGATGCCGGCCATGATCCATAATCTCACTAGCAGATCCACCCACATCTGACGCGGGGAGCTATGCGATGAATCATGACACATCTCATATCTCTCGAGTAATCTTTGTGTGATAATAGTGCATGCAGAACACTAGCCAGCCTTGTCTCGCAATGGATCTTGACTTCGACGGACAGCCAGAGAAGGATTCAGCGGCTTGGTTTAACCGGGTAATTCCAATCCAATATCCCTCCTGGTCTTGCAAGGAGTCGGTTTTACTCAGTCCAATTCCAATGAGGAGGATACGATTTCTGTGAGTTGGAAATCTTGGTTAACTTATGCAGCCAGCCACGCAGTCCCACACGCCCATCATGCATGTATACCCAAAATACCACGGGCTCTCCCGTAATCTGTATGTAGAACGCACTCGTGCAGATAGAGATCCCACTCCCCGAAAAGCAAGTTGCAACCCCATCCAGATCCTGCTTTTCAGATAACAATTTCCTTTTCAGCCCTTTACAGAGCATTGTCGGGACACTTTTCGAAACAGAGATACCTGTTGGGTCGTGGCTAAACCCCCGATGGCCGCATTACCGTGCTTCGAGTACGCACGGGGATGATAATGTGCCAACTTCAAGCAAACTCGCCTTTCATAAATAGTATTGCTATCTCTTTGGCTCTCATCGCCTCAGCTAGGACTAGTACTACTATCAGCATTTGGGATTTTGCAACAGGAACTCTCAAATCCCGCTTTATTCCGCCCCGCCGCGGATCCGACATGCCAACTTTGGAATTTACACCAGACGACTCGGGAGCAAAGCATCACTACCCGCATTCAATTGAAAACGTTTCGCAGAGGTTTGGGATCAAATGACCCGTGGTTTGAGGTGGTTCCATATCGAGACGTCTAGGTAACAGCATCTGGTCGCAGGGCGATTTATTTGCCTGTCGACAGACGTTCCAGTACCATCTCGGTTCGCGGCAACATTATCGCCATTGGATCAACAGTGGGGCTGGTGACTATTTTTGGATTCGATAGAAAAGAGCCGTACCTGATTTGATATCCACCGTCACGGTTCGGATAAGCAAGACAACCCTCGAGAATAGTAAGTAGTGTGCGTGTAAGGACCCGAGCTATGGTCCAAGGGTCGTTCTTGAAGAGCCCCTGTTTCATCAAATGGCAGCCTAGAGGACCTAGTTTATTTAAGCTGCCAATAGAAACCAATTTTTCAATCCTTCTCTGGGGTAAAAAAAAAAAAGCACAAAACTGGATCTTCTTGTTGCAGAACCCAAAAAAAAAATCAGTGGGTCCCTCGTGGATTTGTGCCTGAGGCTTCAACACCGAAAGAGGCAAAATCTGAACGAATACGACCGGCGTCTCACGGCACTAATCTCCATCCTCCCATCCACTCACATCGGGTTTATTTCATCAAGACATGGAGAGAGACACTAAAAGAATACGCTCACGGCGGTCACATGCGAAGTCCCGTCTAGGCTGCGGGAATTGCAAGAAACGGCGTGTCAAGGTGGGCACCATCACCAAGGACTACCTCAAACGCAACAATGTGGTCACTATTGAAGCTCTTTTTTCGCTGTCTAACTAACTCCCTTCAGTGTGATGAAATAAAGCCGATATGCTCCAACTGCAAACATCACTCTATCGACTGTGACTTTTCAGTCGCTTCCGAATCTCCGTCCGAGTCTTCCACTCCAAATCGCTACCGATTCCGCCAATCCAAGTTCCACTCCTTCGCCAATCCTTCATCTGCTGCAAGTAGTAGTAGTCCTGTTGAAACAGATCAACAGACGACAGCGTCCGTATCAGTTCAATGCAACCTGTCTGCCAGCCCAAGTACCCCGACCGGGGGAATCTCCTTTGCCGACCTCCAACTCTTTCACCACTTTGTGACATCCACCTACCGCACCCTTGCCGATGAAACCACCGACACAAATGGAATCTGGCAGACACACCTCCCTCAATGGGGTACCAGCTTTCCTTCAATTCTACATCTCATCCTAGCGTTGTCAGCTTTGCATCTCAGTCACCTCCATCCAGACCAGAAAGACCAATATCTCATGCAAGCAGACGACCATTTCAGCTTCGGTGTACGCTCAGTTACCTCCGTACTGGCCATGCTGGATTCTGAAAGCTGCCAGCTTATTTACATGTCTGCCGTGCTGATCTGCTTTGTGTATTTCGGGCGGGGCCCTAGACCAGACGAGTACCTTGTTTTCAATTCGAAAGGAAAGTCAGAGTGGCTCGTGCTGTTGCACGGAGTTCGGTTTATTCTGGCCTCGAAGCATGACGAAATCTTCCAGGGTGTTCTAGCTATTAATGCTGATGAGAGAGCTCCTACGCTGACGCCTTTACTCCGCGAGGAACTTGCACAGCACCAGATGCGGATTCGGGAGATGCACTCGTTAATTGACAAGCACATCATGGACGATGCGAAACGAGAAGTCTACGTGAATGCAGTGAACGACCTACTCTCCGTGTTTAAGGATGCGTTCCTGAATCGAAGCAAAGGAGGGCATCCCACCGATCTCATGTCGTGTACCATGGGTTGGACATTCAGACTTCCGGGCCGCTTCATTGACTGCCTGGAATCCCGAGAGCCAGTTGCCCTGATTATTCTCTCCTACTGGGCTATTCTAGTTGGGTATATGAAGAGCCTATGGTTTATGGCGGGATGGGACAAACATGTCCTCTCGGGTATCCGAGAATGCCTCGCCCAAGAATTCCACGAATGGATAGAGTGGCCAAATAGTATAATCAATTCTATATAACATCTCCCCCCCAAAAATACTGTACAGACAAAAATAATATCTATTTATCCTCCAACAACTGCATCCCCCCCTCATCCCCCTCCCCCTTTCCTTTCTCTCTCGCAACCCTCCGAATCAACCTCCCCGGATGCCAAACAACCAACACCCCCATCGTCACCATCATCATCCCCGCATCAAACACATAAATATACGCCTCCTGCGTACGCACCGCGGCCCCCTTGCCCGCCCCAAACTCCACAGTCCTCACTAAATTCCTGACCATCATCGCCGCACAAACAACATACAACGCCCACATATACCGTTTCCACCCTTTCACCTTTCCCCCTCCACTTTCTCTCTGTGCTTTAGAAACCCTCCGATGAAAAACCCCCGCTATAACCCCAAACCCCGCAAAGACAGCCAGCCCAAGAATCAACCCAGCCAACACTGCCTTCCTCCCAATGTCCATCACCGTCTCATCACCCGTCACTTGAACCCCGGCACCAACCAGCTGCGTCAGGAGACACAGCACATCATTCAACACAAACACTTTCGTCATGCGCGACGTACGCATTGGCGAGAGATGTTCGCAGTCCAGCGCGCGGATGAGTCGGCCTAGGAGCATGTAGATCGTTGCGGCTAGAAGAGGTGGGGCGCAGAGGAGGAGGAGGAGTTGTTGCGCCCAGGGTCCGATGGCGGTTCGGGAGGGGTGCGAGAGAGCGCGGCCGTAGTAGCCGAATGTTTCACCTAGATTAGAGACATACTTTTTTAGTATAGAGTAACTGGGTATGTATGGTTGGTTATGGGAAAGAAAGGGAAAGAAAGGGAAGGGAAGGAAAGGGAGGTGTACATATTCCGCCTAAAATAAAGGGGATAAAATATGGCGCTTTGTAGCCCAGCATAAGAATAACATGGAGGATAGTCGCTATGCCGAATATGGCCATGAAGGCGTAGCCCGCCGTGAGGGACGGGGTGTAGGGGTAGAATTCGACCCAGGGGTGGGAGCCGTTTGTGCCGTTGTGGAAGGTGAAGTCCATTTTATCATAAATCAAAATGGTTTCGAAGGACCAGTGTGTGTATTATACTTTAGAACGAGCGTGGGACCTGAAGCGTAAGAAGAGATGTTCTTGGGGAATAGTTGGAATCAAAGCAATTGGTCTTGAGGTGAGGTGAGTTTTATATCTGGGTTTACCTGAGGAGTATAGGATTACCGCATTGGGGAATTCTCAAACGAATACGGGTGGAGTACTGCCTCGCACTCCGGGGGAAAGCTTGGTCAACACGACTAATTTTAGATTTAGATTTTACTGAAGCCTGCAGCCTGGAGCCTATCTAGAGTCTAGAATTAATGGTTCACTCCCTCCAGAATGGAAATATTATTATGATATAAATTTGAAAAATGAATTTAGCTAATGCAAATCTATAATCATAACCAACGCACCCTACTTGCCAAACACCTTGAAGGGGTCCTCCACAGGCGCAAACTGCTTCCCACCCGCCGGTGCAACTAGAGTCCCAAAGACCAACTGGGCATCCAGCTACCACGACCTAGGCAGGCAGGCTCCACTCCTTCTGGATCTGCTCGTTGATCAGGGGGCTGTAGTGTTGCAGGTTGCAGGCCCGCGAGTTTTGGGAACGTCTCCAGAAAACCAGATTCACCAGGTCTATTGCTATACAATCAATTATTAATTATGCTCCATAAATCTAACAGCTAGAATGCAATCAAATATAATTATATACTGATTTGTGACTGATTATGCTGGCTGACAAAAGATGACAGTGCGATGACTCACCATCAGACGCCATGATGATTGGCTGAAGCGATGGCTGACAGAGTTATGAGTTGGCTAACCATACGGTATCAGCCTGGATCAAGGATTTCACGACGTTCTCCCCTTAAAAGGTGAGGTCCCCCGACCTCGTCCCTCGGAATATCTGTCAAACGGCTGCTGAGTAGCGACCCCCCAATGCAGTTCTATCCCAAATCGAGGCACCAGCACCATCTGGATATCCATGACCCCGCTATTCGCTCGCTTCGATTCGGAGTGTTAAAAGCGGCGGCTATCAACTTGGTTATTTTACAGCTGCTTTTCCTGGGACTCTTTTGCTATCTTTTTGGCTCTCTCTTTCAGCAGACCACTCATATCCACAATCTCAACATCCTTTTCGTCGACTATGATGGGGGTGCAATTGGGGATGCGGTTCGCGACGCGTATCAACGGCTCAAAGGACCCGGGTTTCCCACACTAATTGAGCAGTCGGATGTGGCTTACCCCGGGCCACCAAGCATTGAAACCGCAGTCTGTAACATCAAATACTGGGCCGCTTTGTACACAACTTCCGATGCATCGGGCCGTTTGACTGATGCATTTAGCGGGGGCTCGGCGGCCTCGACCTACAATAACAGCGACGTGCTCACACTCGTCTGGAACGAAGCCCGTTATTCGACTGTAGTCGACACTGCCATCGCATCTAACATGCAAATCCTTTCACGGGCTGCACAGGTTGCATATTCTGGGGCAACCGGAGTCAAGGTGCTCCAGACACTAGACACGACAGACCCTGCCGCGGTGGCCGCGTTCTCCAACCCCTGGACTCTGAGCGATATCAATATCCAACCAACAACACAAGGTTCCCGACTCATCTACAATACCCTCGTGATCATCCTGATCATGATCCAGGAGTTCTTCTACCTGGGTTACATCAACGGCCTCTACCAGCAATTCCGCCTCTACGTAGCCGTCAGCGCTCGCCGCATCTCGATCGTCCGCCTGCTGATCTCGGCTACATACACCTTCATCGGCTCGCTCTGCACAAGCGGTGCGATCTGGGCATTCCGGAGCGGCTGGGATGTCAACGGTGGCCAATTTATGCTGACCTGGATGGCCCTCTGGCTCTTTGCCCATTTGAACTTTCTCATCCTGGATATCTTCACTGTCTGGCTCCCGCCACCCTATGTCCCAATGGCTCTGGTAACCTGGCTTGTCACGAATGTCACTTCGATTCTCCTCCCGTTCGAGCTGTCGGCGGGCTTCTATCGATGGGGATATGCGCTCCCAGCACACAACATCTTCCAGGTTCTGGTAGACATTTGGTCTGGGGGATGCAACCCCGCACTGGACTATGCGCTGCCTGTTCTCTTCATGTATGAACTCATTGGTTTGACCTTTAGTACCGTTGGTATCTTTCGGCGGGCGCACTACGCTGTGATAGCCAAGGAGACAGAGGAGAAGACATTCCAGGAGCGCATTTCAGCTGCCATCGGGGAACAGCGACAGGTTGAAGCCGTTCGCGAGGAACCGATATCCCCGGAGGAAGCTGAGGAAGAGGGAGGCCAGTTGGAGCGTCGTGCTACGGCGCTTGCGGACCAGGAGGAGCTAGGTGACCGTATATTGCGAGAGGTATCCAAGGTTGAACCCGGACGGCCCTCCCGGCAAAATACGGGACTGTCTTTCCATTTGCCGTTCCCTGGGAAGTAGATTTTGTTGTATATTATGTTGTTTGTCACGCGAGAAAACCCCCCACCTATTAATTAGCCCAGCGGACTCGTTTACGCTGTGTATATGTACAATATCAAAACACGATCCCCGATTCGGGGTCGAATTATTCCAATATATTGCCTGGTATATCCTATTACTACCTGTAGATATTATTCTCCCCTACGTATCATGATAGCCTTAATGGAGGAGTAAAACCCAACTGCAGCATCTGAGCCTTGACTAATGTTAGCGGCGCCTGGATTCCATCATCGAACAATCACCACCAGTAAATGCAGCCACACAGGATTTTAGGCGCCATCCTTGCTCTATCATCCTACAATTTCTGCTAGCCAAACATGTTCAATCCCCGATGCTGCATTCAGGCGCACCGGTGCCCTACAGCGCCATTCTGACATGGCAAGGTATGAGTGGAAGAAGTCTGTGTTGGGTCTGCACAGCGAGTTGGGACTAACACAAACACCCAACTTCTAATTCTAATCCCCACCATTAACTTTCTCTCATATTCCATATTTAAGTGCTTTTACCCTATCCCATATCTAGTCCAATATCTTCTCCTTCATCCTGACATTCATACCCCTTACCCGCCGCAAATGTCCTCCTCCCTCCCCCCCTCCACGATCCCCGAACCAACCGAGACAATCTTCAAGTTGGATCCCCAGGGCGACACCACCCTAATCATCTACAACGTCCCCAAATCCCTCCCATACAACCTAAACGACATAACCCCCTCCAACCTAGACGGACTCTCAGATAAAGACACCAAATCCTGGGACGAGATCCCCGAACCCCCAGAAGACCCCGAACCCCCAGAAGACGACCAAGACGACCCAGACACCACTACCGACACAACAACAACAACAGCCCATCTCAGCCCCGATGACCACCCACGCTACCCCCTCCGAATCCTCGCCTCCTCGAAACACCTTACCCTCTCCAGTCCCCAATTCGCCCGGACCCTCCGCGCCGACTTCGCCGAAGGCACCACACTCCGAAAAACCGGGCACGTCGACCTCCCCATCCACGAATGGAACGCAGAGCCCTTTCTTCTCCTTACCCTGATCCTACATGGAAAGTTCCGGGCCGTCCCGAGGAAGATTTCACTCGAGAGACTAGCCGAGATAGCGCGTCTAGTGGATTATTACGAGTGTTATGAGGCCGTCGAGTTGTTTTCGGATCTGTGGATTCAGGCGATAAGTCACGACCTCCCGACGGGTCTAACGGATGCGGCAGTCAGATGGTTGTTTATTTCATGGGTGTTTCAGAAAAGGGATATCTTTCGGACGATGACGAGGATTGTCCAGAGGGAGAGTAGCGAGAGGGTTGGAACGGGGGAACTTCCTATTCCAGTGCATGTCTTGGGTAAGTGTCTTCCCCTTATCACCCCAGCGCAAGCATTTTGACGATTAATTAATCAATTGGTGCTAGATGTGCTGGAGATTTCTAGACTCCAGTTTGTTTCGAAGGCGGTCGATGCCTTGCACGGTCTGTTTCAACAACTAGTAGACGGCCCTACTCAGTGTCCATCGGACTACACGGCATGCGACTTGATCTTGCTTGGGGCTTTGACGAAGGGGATGCGAAAGTTGGGAATTGAACCAGGACTTGAAATCCCGTTTGGGAATATCAGTGTGAAACAGCTTCTGGAAAACTGTCGCTCAGACATGTATATCCCGCAATGGTATCCCTATTATAATGGAGGATGGCACGATTGTACTATACTTGAGCAAATTGCGCCGCAGGTGAGCAGTTTGGAGGCAGAGTTGGTTGGGTTGGATATCGTGGATTTCACCAGCTTGCGCCATGAGCTTGTATAGATGAGGTGATCAGTCCAGGGCTGTATAATGCACTCTTTAAAAAAATCCTTTCTATTTTGCTGTCCGGGGATGATAGGCGTTATTTGAAGATGGCTTGGTCTAAATTACTCCAGCTGTACTACAGTGACTGGGATTCAAGTTCTGACCTACGAAATGCCTCGGGCTATGGTTCACTTGTTTCCAGTTGAATCCGATCACCTTTAGTAACTATTTACCAGAAAGGAAAAATTAAGAGCTTAAATATACTAGTAAAAAAAATATTATCGAGGTATAAGGAGATGATTCAGACATAGGGAAAACGAAACAAGGCAGATATCCCCTGAGGTTTATCACTTATCCCAATAGAACGCTCCCTATGTTTTGCTAGTTCTTTTGCATAGTTTTATCCCCGGAATTATTTCCCAATCGGGAAGCACATAAATACTTAGCCACGAGGAGCAGAAGTAAATGTGGCTTGTCAGCTACACACACACACAACCTGAGGAAAAATTAACACCAACTCAAAATATTTAAAATCAAGTCAATGTTCATTCCGACTGTGGGTTTCATAGGAGAAACAACAGAATTAATCGAAGGAGATGAACGCCCCATTCCTTGGGTGATGGTCAAACCATGAAAGGGAAGGAGTGGAGGGGACCAACAATATACATGGTGACCACGTTGGACAAGCAGGTGCTTCCTTGAAGTCCCGAATCTCTTGACTTTCAGATAGCAATTGTCAGAGACCTAATGGAAATGCGAAAGCCAAATACTGGGTTCAAGGCAAATTGTCTAGCGAATTTGCGACTAGGTACGCTGATGCTGGGCTAGCAAATAGCCTCGCGGGGTTAAGCGCCCTCCTGCTCAGCCTCGCCAAATCAGCCTCATCGAAGAAAGCAAGCAACGATTCTCAGAGATGCCCCACCGGAGAGAACAGAAGAATTTACACGTACTCGGCCTTGAGATGACCAACTAATGAGATCGGAGGATGTAAGAATGCATCTGTTCTCTTATCAGCCCTCTGCTGAAGCCGGATCGACGAGCTTTGCCAAAAACAACCTCCCCAGTGATCTGTCAGCATTGTATTGACCTGAGGAACAGTCTTATTGCAGATATAGGAAGCAGATGGTCCGGAAGTACCACCCTTCGACATGACCGACTCATGCGAAAACAGCGAAGGCCGCGACGGGGAATTCACGGCCCCCGGAGCCAAACGGCGCAAGATTTCTCACACTGGTGATGAAACCGTACATCCTCACAATCAACAGCCTGAAAAGCCTCGAAGACGCTTGCTACGAGAGAATTACACCGTGGGGTGGATAGCGGCCTTGCCACTGGAGATGGCTGCGGCGAGGGGAATGTTCGATGAGATACACGAGGACTGTGGACGCGCTCAAGGAGACAACAACACGTATACCCTGGGAAGAATCTCCGGCCATGATTGTGTCCTCGCCTGCTTGCCTGTAGGGGTCTATGGGACAACATCTGCGACGGAAGTCGCCAGCGGCATGCGATTCAGCTTTCCGAGGATCGAGTTCTGGCTTATGGTCGGGGTTGGAGGGGGTGCGCCAACGGACAAAGTGGATATTAGGCTCGGTGATGTGGTTATTGGAACGCCTGCGCCAGGCCATAATGGAGTCATACAGTATGACTATGGAAGAACAGTCGCAAATGGCAGATTTGAACGTACTGGGATGATGAACAAACCGCCGTCGATTCTGTTAACAGCGATCTCGAAGCTGCAGTCCGAGAACCGGGTGCGACCCACGGGAATGATCGCAAAGTTCGTTTCAGACATGCTGGGTCGGCATCCAGATATGAGAGAAAAATACTCAAGCCCAGGGCGCGCTCAAGACATGTTGTTTGAATCTGACTACGAACATATTACTGGGAGGGATACGTGTGATGCATGCGAGAAAGGAAGGACTACGAACCGCGCAGGGCGGAGAACTTCAGGCCCTGTTATTCACTATGGGGCCATTGCATCAGGAAACCAAGTTATCAAACATGCCCAGACGAGAGATACGCATGCGCGTGAACTTGGGATCCTGTGCTTTGAGATGGAAGCTGCTGGCCTTACGGGATTTCCCTTTCTGACAATCCGGGGCATCTGTGATTACTCTGATTCCCACAAAAGCAAACGGTGGCAGGAATATGCGGCTGCGACGGCTGCAGCTTATGGAAAGGAGCTGTTGCACTATGTACCCCCTCCAGTTAAAGAACATTTTAAAACGCTCTCCGAGAACGAGGTAAATGAGCGACGGCAGACATGTATCAAGAGTCTGGAATTCGATCAGATGCAAACACGCCGGATCACAATCAAGGCGGCCCACCGAAAAACCTGCGAGTGGCTTCTCAAGGACTGGAGATATTTATCCTGGCTTGATCCCGGCGAGATGTTGGAGCACGAGGGCTTTTTGTGGATTAGGGGGAAGCCTGGAACGGGGAAATCGACAATCATGAAATTCGCCTGCGAGAGTACTCGGCGGAGCCGACGAAAAGAAGGCGCAGTGGTTTTGTCCTTTTTCTTCAACGCCCGCGGTAATGATCTCGAAAAGTCGACGGCCGGCATGTACCAGTCACTATTATGGCAAATATTTTGTGCTGTCCCCACAACACAACGGGTTCTTGATTCGATTATCCAGATGGGCCACCCTGTTAGTGAGGAGTATACATGGAGCCTTGAAGAATTACAGGGCATTTTGCGCTTGGTAATCGAGTCACTTGGCAAGCAGACTATTATATGTTTCATTGATGCTCTTGATGAATGCTGTGAGGACGAAGTTCGGGAGATGATTGATTTCTTCGCTGATTTGGGCGGTTTGGCTGGCTCACTTTCAGTCTCCTTGCACATTTGTTTTTCAAGTCGCCATTATCCCCACATTACCTTCAACCGGGGCCTGGGGCTAATTCTTGAGAAACAAGAAGGCCACAATCAAGACCTCAGTCATTACGTCAACAGCAAGCTTATAGGAATAAAGGCCACAGACCTTAACGAAGTGAAGCGGGAAGTTCTTGAGAAAGCATCGGGTATTTTCTTATGGGTTGTTCTTGTGGTTGATATTTTAAAGAAAGAGTACGACCGGGGCCGTATGAAAGCGCTTCGCCAGCGATTGAGGGAAATTCCACCGCGGTTATCGGACTTATTCAAGGATATTATAACACGGGATCGAGACAACCTAGAGGATCTGCTAGTTTGTATCCAGTGGATACTATGGGCTGAGAGGCCATTGACACCGAATGAGCTGTACTTCGCTATTCAATCCCGAGATAGCGACGAATTGAGGGAAGTTCTCACCCACAAAGACGATGCTCTGGTGAAACGATTTATCCTTAGTTCATCAAAAGGCCTTGCAGAGGTTACTCGGTCACGGAGCCAGCCGACGGTGCAGTTCATTCATGAATCAGTGCGCGATTTCCTCCTGAAAGATGGCGGGATTGGTGATCTCCTGACCGCCATAGAGGTTAGCGCTTTCGTCGGTAGCCATGAACTAATCAAAATATGTTGCTGGAACTACATTAATATCTGCTTTGTGGAGGGCCATCTTCATATCACTGAACTGCCACAAGCCAAGTTGGATGCAGCCGCCACCTTTCGCGCGGAAACCTCAGCCAGGCTACCACTCATCAACTATGCGACTGAATATATTCTCCACCATGCTGATAAAGCGGAGCTGGAGGGAGTGTCACAAAACGTGTTCTTGGGTGATTTCCCCTTGGATCGGTGGATATATCTCAACAACCTCTTCGAGAAGCATCAAATACGCCGCTACAGCTCTGGGGCAAGTCTTTTGTACATTGCCTCGAACAAGGACCTCATTAACGTTGTCAAGGTCGCCCTTCGTCAAGGCCAGTCTATTAACGCCTCCGGAGAGCGCTATGGCTCTCCTCTAAAGGCTGCAGTTGAGAAAGACAACATGCAGACTGTTAAGGAAATGCTCACACCGAATAGCGATTACCCAAATCTTGATAGTGACCTGGAAATTCATTTCAACCCCACGAGTTGGACGTATCGGGACTCTCCATCAATCTTCGTATCTCTTGTTGAAAAGGAAAAGGGGCTACTTATCAAGTATTTACTTGACTCTGGTTCGATAAAGGCCGATATGAGGATCGGGCGTGACACATCACTGGTGCACTTGGCCATCCAGGCAAATCAAACCTTTATTGTCAAAACACTCCTTGCCGCTGGCCTAGACCCGAACTTCCTTGCAGGATCCGATGTCACAAACTCCCCATTGTATGAAGCTGTTGTTGGAGATCGCAAGGAAATCTTCCAGATGCTGCTAAATGCAGGAGCAGATCCTAACTTGGGTCTGGTATATGCTAGCGAAGTCAACGTGACCCCGCTTTCCCAAATTATACGTCACGCATCGGCAGACTGGCTGAGGTTGCTGTTGGAAGCAGGGGCAGATCCAAACCTACCCAATTCCCCGGTCCGTGACCCGTCCTGCCTACCTATTCTTAGCGCCGTGCAAGGAAGAAATTCCGAAAAGGTCCAGATGCTGCTTTTCTATGGAGCAGACCCTGACCTTGCACTCCCTGATGGACGGAGAGCAATATCCTTGGCAGCCACCAACGGTGACCTGGATATTTGCAAGATTTTGATTGAAGGCGGAGCCGCAATAAATTTCGAACTCGATGATAAAGCAAACCCTTTGTGGTTAGCGGGATCCTCGAGACATATAGCAGTCGTCAAGTTGCTAATTGAGAATAGAGCGGATGCGAAATGGAGCGATCCGCGCTGGGGGAATGTTGTACTGTCGCTGATGGAGGGACACGAGCATGTGGATATTCCTTTCCTAAATCATGCGATTTCCGGAGGAGTCAGTCTGAATGTGGCGGATTTTACGGGACAGAATGTACTCATGAAGGTGGTTCTCAACACCGAGATGAACAACAAGATGGAGGTTATACGGATTCTTATCTCGCATGGAGCCGATATCCAAGGTGTGGACAATGGGGGCAAGACCCTCCTACACTGGGCCGCACACGTGGGAGATGATTGCATAGCCCAGCTGCTCTTGGACCATGATTTCCCAGTTGACGCTCGTGATAAGTTTGAAAACACGGCTCTCTTAATTGCGTGCAATTGCGTTAGGAGAGAAAGGGACGAGATAAATTGGGTCAAGGTGATACGCCTACTTCTGGAGCATGGAGCGGACCCCATGGCAAAGAACGCCTTCGGGGAGTCGGTCTTCGACATAATACCCTCATTCTTAGAGGAGCATTTTCCTGCTTTTGTGGAGGCACATCGATGCCTCGAGTAATGAGTGCGCCCTACCCATAACCCTCAGATGATGATATCTCAGTACTATTCGCAGAATATCCAGGGACACGACTACAGGGTAGAGGCACACATGGCAAGATGCCGAGTTATATCCTCTATCAGGGAATATTAAAGCGCGTTGTGCGCGACCACCAGGGTTTCCTCTTCACGTTGAGATTCGGGCCACATGTCAGGAAACCATAACAGCGATGCCGGGTCCTGAGAAATTAGAAACGTAGGAGTGACATCAAAAATCATCTAGCGGGGACTAGAAAGTAGTAAAGATTACATCAACACGCAACGGGGCCTGTTCTCGACGTCCGTCAGCCGAGTTTGAAGGCTTTTCAACTCTCTCTCATAGAACCGCTCCTTCGCGCCTGCTGCAGCCTTTTGCTCCGCAAGTAGTTTCTCATAGTATGCCTTGAGATCCTCAGCCAGAATTTCATCCTTCTCTTTCTGGGCAGCCTTCATATCCTCCTGCATTTCCTTTAACTTCGCTTCGTACTCAGCCTTGAGCCTCTCCATCTCCTGAGCCACCTCCATACCGGCTCCGGTTTTCGCGAGTGTGGTTCCCCGCTGTAGCTCCTCCTGCAATCTGGTGACCATCGGATGGTTCTTCATCACCAAATGCACGAGATGATGCGCATCAGCAGGTCTATTCTTGTAGTCGTAGCACGACGCCCCGTATTTCACGAGGCCACCCCAGAACTCGCCCTTCTGTTGGAGCTGCCGTCGACGCCGCGCACCGTCTTCGGGGGCGACCTGGCTCCAGAAGGTGGTCACGAGCATGACATTCCTCATATTCTCCTCCCCAACTAGCTTTCTGAACATCCTGATATTCTTCAAGGCGCTGTTCCCCACCCGAGGGTCGGTGATCCGGTGGAGGTAGAGAAGACCCGACAGCCGGACCTCTTGCCCGGCAGCTTGCAGGTAATCCGCTATCGTAAGGAGGATGTCCGAGTCTCTGAGGTTCGTATCGTCGAAGCCGGGGGTATTGATGAGATGGACCGTGCGCCCGTTGATCTGGGTGGTGACGACTTCGATGTTCTTGGTGCCTATATTCATGGCAGTTTTTTTACGTTAGCCCGACCAGGGTAGACGATGGTAGAATGAAGGACCATACACGATTCCAGATCATGACCGATCTTCATCTCCTTCCCGGTTATATCGCTGATAAAGGATGTCTTTCCAACCCCGGTCATCCCCATCACTGCAATGAGGATATCGTCGTTTTTGGAGGACCCGGACATGAACGAACGGATCCCAGAGGTTAAATTATCGCGAAAGGACGGTCGGGATGAAGGGGTATCCCCATCTACCCCCGCGACAGGTTGTTCCTGAGGAGTCGGTTCGTATGGTGGTAACCCCTCTCCAACAGAGACCCAGGGGTCATGGTCCTCGGGGAGAGGATAGCTCATGGAAGGGCTCTTTCCGTGGGACATTGGGACACGCATGTGGGGGGTTATCCAGAGTGGTGAGATGAGAAGCTTGAGGGCTTGCCAACGTGCGGAGTTGGTCGCCGCCGGAAAGTTCCTGTTCCTCGTGAAGTGGCGAAGATCGAATATTGTAGCCTGGGAGTGACGCAGCCCCGAAGGTCGGCGGCTATCAGACTCTGTCTTTTGAGATATGCGGGGTTCTGGCTTTTTTTTTTTTTTTTTTTTTTTTTTTTTCAAGAACCAATAACACGAGATGTACACGCTCAGCGACTAACAGTTTGTACCACCTGACAATAGGTGCACATGTCCCAGTTTACAAAGCGGACGCTGGGGTAAACTACGTGAGTGCTTCCATACCTTTGCTGTGTGTGCGCTATCTGCTATCAAGCCTACATCACTGCGCTCTCATTGAGTCACTAAAACAGATTCTCTAGTGGGATGCCCTCAAAAGCTTATCAACAGCCCAATAGTGACTGATTCGACCACCTAATATATCGCTGAACAGTCACATTTGCTGGCGGAGTATCTGGATAAGCACCTCGATGAACATCTATCTCCCCAATAACCCTAGTCCACTACCCGAGTTAGATCTTTCCTGAAAAATGGAACTACAAACCAGAAGAGTTTCTGGAAAGCTACCGTATCTTCCCATTTAGCCATGGATCCAAGAGCAGTTCCCTCGCCATCTTCCTATCCTCAGGTCGCCACTGAAGCATCCCCCGGATGAAGTCCAAGAACATGTCCTTATTTCTCCCCTCCAGAAACTCCTCTGACGCTTCCAAACTGACCTCCGGGATCTCTATCCCCTCTTTCCACTCCCCTGTATACACCGCGTAAGCCTCCTTCTCGCCCACCTTGATCCAGCAATGGAAAATCAAGCAACTCACCATCATCCGTAAAGAAATCATGACTGCGTTTCCCACGACCCAGCATATCTAACGGAGGCGGCCCTAACATCCCAATGACCTCCGCAAGATGCGCACGGGTGGAATACCCTTTCCCGTCAGGGTCACAACCAGATAAAAGGTGCTTTCCTTCAAACAGGTCCCAGATCTGATTTCAGCAAACGATACAATTAGCACACTTGAAACACCTCATTCCAAGTGACAGTATCTAAAGAAAGAAAGCCATACCATAACCCCCACATTCCATATATCAACCGGGTAACTCCACTCCATCTTCAGCAGTACCTCCGGCGCCCGATACACATTCGGCTGGGCATCGTGATCTCTCCTCTCGTCCCCTCGAACAGCCGCGCCCAAATCACCCAGCACCACCCGGCCGAAGTCCCTGGGTACGTCGAACCGCCGCGAGGCGTACACCGGCATCCCATCGACGATCATCCGCAATGAAGCATCCTCCACCTCAGCCTGGGCAAAGCTATCCAGGATCGCCTCGTCGGCAATTTCCATGAGGATATTATCACTCTTGATATCTGCCCATCCATCCCATGTCTCAAGTCAGCACCATATCCCCTTCCCTCTTTTCCCCCTCTCCCCAAAATCCGAGAGAAAAAGGGCTACTTACCCGTATGAACCAGCTTACACTCCATGTGCAGATAATCCAGCGCAAGAAACACCTGCACCAGTCCCGCCCTCAACAGATCCTCCGTGAACCTCCGCCTCGGATGCCGAGACAGGAGATCCCGGAAACTCTCCCACATGGGCTTCTGGACGAGACAGTGGTGGTCGCCCAGGGGGGCACGGGGGATGGTGAATAGATCGAGGGCGGTTCTTACGTGGGCTGAGCCGGGGTGTGATGAGTTCTGGTTGAGGTGTTGGTAGATGTGGAATTCATCCTGGGTTGATGTGGCGCGGGTGTAGATCTTGAGTGTGACGTATCGGGGGTGTCTGGTTGGGTTAGAGAGTGGTGAAGCTGTGAAGGAGAGAGTAACTTACTCCAGATCCCGCGCGAGCCATACGGTAGAGGTAACCCCGAACCCGAGCTTACCGAGAACCTGATATCTAGAGTCGAAGACGTCGCCGATGTTGACGGGGTAATAGTGGCCTTTTTGGAATGCTTCGAGGGTTTCCTCCTCATGGATCGAGGATGCCGGGACAATTTCCGAGCCGGTGGTTGGAAATTGGGGCGGAGGGGAGGGGGCTCTACCCAGCGCCCATCTGGCCCATTTCGCTAGGATATCCATGATGAGAGGACAAGACGAGGTTGGGAGATTCGGTGAGAGTGTCGAGTGCGAGTCCAGGACATGTTCTGAGATTATAAGCCAGCAGTGATTAAAATGACTAGTCCGATTCCGGTACATATTGAACAAAGAGCAGGAAGTAAACTGGGTTCTGCCATTATTGATGCTATGTTAATAGTATCATTCAATATGATGGATGGGTTGGAAAGTAAAGGGTGGTGGATTTTGGGTTGAACTTCCAGACCCGCTGGGGCGGAGTTATTGAAGCAAATATAAAGAAACCGAAAGGGATGAAACCGACAAAAGAGAATAATCAAGTCCAGACTGCTGAAACAATGCGGGGATACAATTGAGGTACGCGAAAGACGCAGGAAGGAGAACAAAGGAGGTTAAGAACATAGAGTCCCCATCACCAAAGAAGGAGGTAGAATTCGAGCCGCTAATAACCCTAATCAGGCTCATTGCCTGAATCCCTTTCGTTAATCCCACTTAGTTGGTGATCCTGCGATAGATTCTAAAAGTATGCTGAGCAGATCTGACTCTCAAGGTTGAGCTCCTCCGATATGAGAGAACGAGGTTGCAGTAATCTGGAGGATGAGAATCAGAATGGAGACATGGCATTTTACGGAGTACCTCGATCCCAGTGGGTCATGCCCTCGTATTCCCGATTAGGAATGCGAACGCCAAGTTCGCTCTGGAGAAGCCGGACTTTGCCTCTTTGGGATCCGGATAGCGTAACTACCGAATGTGGTAAAGAATTAACACATTGATCACTATAAAAATGACTCCCCTTCACGCACCTTAGTAGTAGGAATACCTTGTAAGGCAACTAAACTAGCGCCCGGTGATGTATCCCAAACAGGCAGATGCCGAAATCCGGCTGTCATGACAAATCAAGCTATCACTCAAGCTGCAAGGGCCATAGTGCGAGTGAACCTGCCTCGGTAGCTTGGAGTGGATAAATAGTCCAGAATTTTGTTGAAGATAGTATATGAGTGACATGTTGAAATGCTATTTGAATATTCTCACCACCTTCCCGATTCTACCTTCATGTCCCACGCCAACGCCAACGCCAACGCCAGACACCACCTGTAGAGCTGTAGAGCAGTAATAATACAAAGAAAAATCTGGACAACCTCATAAATACAATCCCAAATGTAAATCAGTTAAAGCTTCCCACAACCCAGAATCATCCTGGTGAGTGGAACTATCAACTTCTCAAGGTCCAACTCCCCCCGCTCCTCCACCCCGCGCAACTCCGGTAACGTCCGAGCAGCGAGAAACAAATTCCCTTCGCCCTGGGGCGTCGGGGCCGACTGATAACACAGCTCCTTGGACATGCGCCACACGCCCTCACTGGAGGCGCGCCACATGCACTCCGGGCCCGGGAGCGGGAGGAGGTCGATCATTTCGTCGTCGAGGGGCTCGAAATAGTCTTGGTTTAGCGTCCTGGTGCGGGCGCCGAGGATGTTGATCATGTGCACGAGGAAGATGTTGCGGCGGAGGGATTCGATGAATTTCCACCGCTCCCAGTCGGTTTCGTCGAAGTGCGAGGTGAGGAGGTGGGTGCGGTGTTGTTTGTAGAGGCGGCGCGTCATCTATCCCGTCAGACTTTGTACATTGAAATGATAAAGGACGAAAAAGAAAGGGGGGTACCTTGAGGAGAAATGACCCGTGTAATTCGGCTTGTCGCTCGCATTCTTCTCGTCGTCGTAAATTTGCCTCGCTTAGTCCGCTTGGTTGGCACACGGCCGCAGGCAGGAATGTATCTCCGAAGAGGCCGAGGATCTGGTATAGGCAGACTGCGTGGATGGCGGCGAGACACGTCTCCGGGGTGTCGAGGTGGGATTGGAAATTGCGCACGAGCTTTTCCCGCTCCTGGTTGATCAAGCGGTCGACGAAGCCGTAGTTGGACTCGACGGAGCCGGCGTGCGCGGAGACACACGCCAAGGCGACTCCCATGGGCTCGGCCATTCCGTCGGCGGAGCAGCGGTAGAGACCGTGGTGGATGAACGGGGACCAGAAATCGCGCTTGAGGATGAGACTGGGGTACTCACGCATGAGGGCGAATAGGTCCTGGTAGATCGTTTGGAGATCCTGTGGTGCAAGGGGGCCGATCGCCGGGAAGAAGTTTCGGGCGAAGTATAAGTTGGCGCCGAAGGACGACTCGCTATCCTTCCAATGCTCCATGCCATGGGTGATGGCGCCCTCCGGCGGACCGGATAGGCTGTGGATGGGGAGGGGTTGAGGGTTGAACGTGGATTTCGGCTCGTCTTGGGCTGCGAATAACGAGGATGAGGACTCGTGGGGGCCATTCGCGAGCGTTCCGATCAGCTCCCCGGTCTGTACGGGCTGCGTGAGGGTTGAAAAGTCGTCGGTCCACGGCAGTTGTCCCATCGACAGTTGGTCCTGACCGGCTAACAACGCGCTGTCGGAGAATGCATTTGCCATTGGGTCAACACCCGATCCGAACGCATTCCAGGAGGGCGAAGCAAGCTCATCAAATGTGTTTATGGGCGTTCCAGCAGATAGATCGCCTGGTAAACTCGGTTGGGTGGCCGAAGAAGGAGGCGTCATGGAGCACAGGGAAGTGGATTTGGAGGTCGACGAGTTCCGGAGATCATCGGGGGTGGGAGGATTGGCGGGAACCGCAGAGGGAGGATATTGACAACGGCTGCCCACCTGCAGACACCGACTGCACGACGGTCGCGTCATGGAGCATCGCAGCTTCTTCTGGGCGCACGTCTCGCAGGATTTGCGCTTCGACGGTCGCTCCTGGCCGACGGTCTTGATGCAGCGCCGTCGATGCCGATCGCGTAGGTCGCCTATTCAGTGAGCACATTTCCCTACCAATTTCGGGAAAAGAGCAGCGTACGGCGGCTATAGGTTTTGTTGCAGATGCCACAGCGGAAGCTGCCATCCGCGGTGGGATGTTGAGGAGCTGGAGGAATGACTTGCGCCATTTGTTCTGTTCGAGAAGGCCTGCAAAGAAAGCCCGGACAAAGGAGGGTGAGGGGTAATCGTCAAGTGGTCCCCTTTTCAGCATTATAAATCAGCCCCCAAAAGGGTGAAAGGTTGGGGAGGTTTGCCGAGGCTGTGACACCAACAAAGAAAGTAGTTTGTCTGTCGCGCTGGAGATGAGGTCGCAGGATAGAAAGAATCCTGGATCGCAGCCCCGGGGGATCCGTCGATCATCACCACCTCCCCTCGTGCGATCATTAATCTCTGCTCGACCACGGGCACCTTTTCGCTTTGTTCCCAAACAAGCAAATGCGATGCTTGATGCGAACCCAACAACGCATTTTTTCCCGCCCCAGTCAGTTCAGTTCTTTGTTTTATTGTCTCCTAATCATGGATGTAACTTGGCCACGCCGTTTTTCCTTTTTTTTTTCCCACTATTGTTGGATTTTTGTGTTTCCTGATCAGCAATCAGCAATAAATGATGTCACCTTTCGTCTTGATTTCCAATCTCTCTCTCTGGGAAGTGGGAACCACTTGGCCAAGTTCCTTACCCACCGGGGTCGAGTCCCACTTGGAGCGAACCGATCTCCCCCCGACTCGCAAACCGTCTCGATCCCCCCCGCTTAGCCTGCGGGACGGGAGAGTCATTCCCACTTTTCAGGCCCACACAACCAACCACCGTCAAAAGAGTAGACTCTGTCGAGGTCGCTCGCACTGTGAGCTAGACTCAGCCAGTCCGCCGCTTACCCTGGAGAGGACAGACAAACGAACCGCCGCACAAAATAATACCCTCCGAAATGGACTGAGTTGGGGCCGCGTTTCTTCGGCGTTTCCGAATCGGGTAGTCTACCGGAGCTACTCGGTACCTAGTACTCCGTACCTCAACACCCGCTGTCAAGATTGATCAGATTGCGGCCAGAAGTTAAACTAGGCCGGATCAGAATGTATTATGCAGGGGGGCAGGCCGACAGACAGCAGTGTACGGACCGGCGAGGATTATTGACTGTATCGTGAGAATCTTATTGTGTTGTCTGTGCAGGCCAGACGTGAGATCTATGTACTACTAGCTGTAGTAGTACTAGTGGAATAAGGTCAGAACGGATTTTATTGTGGGTCACTCGGGAACTACACTGTATTAGGACTCAGCAAGGGTACCTATAATGTCCATCCAGAATCTTATTATCAGTCTCTAACATGATATTGTTTCTGGTGAGGAACTAAGAGGTAGAAAGGCCACTCTTGCCCGATGAGGCTGCGCTATTTAGATAAATGAGATAAACTTATCTAACTTTCCACCAACTTTTCTTGTGGAACCTAATACTATAGTACACCAAACTTAACCCCCTGAAATATTCACCTTCATCCAAGGACCACCTGAGAAGTAGATTCCCAACCCGACCGAACCAGGAAAAGGAAAGATATTGGGTACGATTACATATTCAACACCAGTAGGAGGAGGTAGTTTATCCAGCCCCTCTGGGACAGGACAGGGTACACCATAACATCCTCTTCCCACCTCATATAATATCTACCTCATACTAGAAACAAGGGAGCGGGGTCTAGCGGCCCGTCCGTCCTGGGAAGTTGGTTGGCTGGCAAGTCGGCCGTGGAGGGTCGGGTGACTATAGGTATGGAGACCCCAGGTGGGGTAGGGTAGATGTGTAGAATTAGTCCCTATCTCGAGAGGTATATAAATGATAATGACCAGCTAGATCCTTAGGTTAATCTGACTATCTTCCTATTCATTTTTCTACGTAGAGACATCATGGCCTCCTTCCAAGGAAAGGTGTTTGCTGTTACAGGTACGCACATTCTCATGCTCCACTAAAGCTCACCTCACCCTGCAAGGGAAGGGAAGGGAAGAAAAGCATTAACCACGCCGTTGCTCTCCAGGCGCCGCGGCCGGGATCGGAAAAGCGACGGCCCAGGTCCTCTTCTCGCGCGGGGCGTCCCTCGCTCTCTGTGACATCCAACCCGAGGCCCTCGCGACAGTCGCAGCGGAACTCGCCCCGACAGCGACATCGCCCGGGCAGAAAGTCTCCCACCACGTCGTCAACGTCACCGATACCGAGCAGGTGAATTCCTGGACGGACGGGATCGTGCGAGAATTCGGGAGACTCGACGGGGCCGCCAATGTGGCGGGGGTGGTTCGGAAGTTAGCCCTGGGCACGACGATCGCGGATACGAGTGATGAGGACTGGGATTTCACGATGCGGGTGAATGCCTACGGGGTGTACGTCTGCTTTATTCTTCATCTACCCCGGTGTGAGGGATGCTAACGTTGACGGGATCGGATAGGTTCAAGTGCCTTCGGGCGCAGTTGAGGGCGATGACGCAGGGAGGTGCGATTGTGAATGTCAGCAGTATAGCTGGTATTGGTGGATCGGCCGGTTCTGGCGCATATTCTCCGAGCAAGTATGCGGTACGTGGATCCATCTACTAGGTACTTTGGGGGGGGGTGATCGAATAGTTCTGATAAGAGTCTAGGTGATTGGTCTCACCAAGACCGCGGCACAGGAGGCTCCAGGGAAAGGGATCCGGGTCAATGCGGTCGCACCGTAAGTAGAAGTTCAATCCCAAGAAAAGGGACAAGCTGTTGCTGACGGGTATTCACCAGTGGGCTGGTGGATACGGCTATGCTTCGGACAGAGGGCTTCGCAGCGGACCTCTATACTCAGCTTACTCCCATGCAACGAATTGCGCAACCGGAGGAGATCGCTCGGATGGTGGCTGTGCTGCTGAGTGATGACTCTAGCTTTGTGAATGGCGAAGTAGTGACGATAGACGGGGGGTTGAAGTCTTGAGGATCTGATAATTGAGATTGTTATGCAGTTTACTACCTAAGTAGCACCATTTCTTCTCTTTACTGATGTATTCTTGGGCAGCAGAAAGCAATGCGAACCCACCTTCACCTGATTGGCTGGTTGGGAAGTTACATTCGGCGGACTCCGAACGGCCTCAGAGAAGCACGATTTGCCCCGCTCGCAGTAGTCCATTGACTCAAAACTTTCCATGGTCACAATCCCACAGGTACACAGCATCAAACCCAACCCGGGCACCAGAAATAAGTAGACCGAAATGGCCCCAACCTCAATAGAACCCCACCTCCTCGCCCGGGCTGCCATCCTCGAAAAGGAAAAAACCCTCCGCCACGACCATGCCTTCAAACAGCGCATGTCCCCGGCCGCCCACGCCGCAGCCAAGATCCTGGCCGCCATCCGACAGAAAGAACTGACCTCGTTCTGGACCTCGCCGACCACGCCCCAGCCCAGCCGGGACCTGAGCGAGGTCATGTACCCCGGGATGGCGTTCGCGCTGTCGCGGGATCACATGCAGGAGACGACCCTGTGGAAGATCCTCTCCGCGATGCCGAAGGGGTGTCTGTTGCATGCCCACATGGAAGCCATGATCGACATCGACTGGTTGATCGAGCAGGCGCTGACGATCCCGGGGTTTTTCATCTCGAGTTCCGCGCCGTTGAGTCCGGGCCAGGGCCAGTGGTTGCAGTCATTCAACTTCCATTACCGGCCGGGAACCGCCGTGCGATCGGAGACCAACATCTGGGCGGCGGAGTATGTGCCCGGGGAACTGGTCGCGGTGACCGACGCGGCACAGGCGTATCCCGGGGGCCGGGCGGCGTTTCAAGCCTGGGCGATCTCGATGATGTCCATCGACCAGGAGGAATCCCTGCAGCACCACCGCGGGGTCGACGACATCTGGCGGAAATTCCTCCTCTGCTTCCAGGGCATCCGCGGGCTGTTCTACACCGAACCCATCATCCGACGGTGCATCCCGCGGCTCCTGCAGCAGCTGCACGAGGACGGCATCCGGTACGTCGAGCTGCGCATGGCGCTCGGCCATCCCTTCTACCGCGACGGCTCCAGCACCCCGGACCCCGACTACGCGTACTTCCTGGAGTGTTTCCAGCAGGAGGTGCAGGCCTATCTCGCCTCCCCCCAGGGAGCCGGGTTCTGGGGGGCGCGGATCATCTGGACGGCCATCCGTGCGTTCCCCACGGCCACCATCCAGCACTCCATGCAGCAATGTCTGGATCTAAAACAGGGCTACCCGGCGCTCATCGCGGGCTTCGACTACGTCGGCCAGGAAGACCCCGGGAAACCGCTCGTCGAGCTCCTCCCGCTCTCCCAGTGGTTCCAGGCCGAATGCGCCCGCCGCCACCTGACCATCCCGTTCTTCTTCCATGCCGGCGAGTGCCACGGCGACGGCGACCGTACCGATGATAACCTCGTCGACGCGATCCTGCTCCGCTCGCGCCGCATCGGCCATGGCTTCTCCCTCTACAAACACCCGCTGCTGATTGACATGGTCAAGGAGCAGAAGATCCTGGTCGAGATGTGTCCGATCTCGCATGAGGTTCTCCGCCTCACGTCGAATATCCGCATGCATCCTCTGCCGGCGCTGCAGGCGCGCGGGGTCGCGGTGTCGCTGAATAACGACGACCCGGCGATCCTAGGCCATGGGAAGAACGGCCTCTGTCATGACTTTTACCAGGTGTTGGTCGCCTTTGAGAATACGGGGTTGCCGGGGATCGCGACGATGGCGGAGGATAGTGTGCGATGGGCGGCGTTTGAGGATGAGACGGAGGAGGAGTGGTTGCGGGGGGTCAGTGGGGGTGAGGGTGGGAGTGCGAGTGGGTTGAAGGCAGCGAGACTCAAGCAGTGGAGGGCGGAATTCGAGGCGTGGTGTGAGTGGATTGTCAAGGAGTTTACGGCAGAGGTGGAGGATGGGCTGGTGGATACTCTATAGTAGCCGGAGAAAAGTGAATGCATACCATTGATCTATCTATAACCAATCCAGCCGACACCAGCAATGCATCCTAAGCCAACCCAACCCTGTATCAGTCATGAGTCATCAGTCATCATTCATGCCAGAGCCTCCAGCACCACCCCGGCCATCATCAGCGTCTTCTCCTCCTCCAGCTTCCGTCCGACCAGTTGCAAGCTCACCGGCATGCCATGCACTGCCTCCGCGGAGTCTACCCAGATTAGTCCCTCTACCTCCAGAATCATAGGACAAGGGTCACAAAAAGAGACTTACAATCCCCGTGCACCTTCGCATCATGCTCGCCCAACGGCGTATAATCCGCATACGGGCCATCCACAGTCTGATCGGCCTTGACGCCACACGGGAACGACACAGCCGGGTAATCCAGCACGTTGTAAACACCGGTATAACCCACGTAACCGAACTTGCCGTTCTCGACGCTGGTGTACGGGGTAACAGGGCCTGCACATCCATTAGCCACCGCCTGGATCATGCAAGGGAAAGGAAAAAATGGAAAAGGAGAGGGAAAGAGAAGGAAGAAAGGAAAGGGAGGAAAGAGAGGGAAGAAAAGGACATACAAAGAATAGCATCAATCCCCGTCTCATTCCACTGGTCCAGATACGTCTTACACAGGGCATTCCGGGCCACCTGTAACTGCCACAGATCATACACGCCCATCTCCGTGGCCTCCTCGTAGGTCTTCATCTCGGGCCGGAACGGTTCGCCCGTCGGCTCGAGCAGCTTGCGCACAGACTTGCCGCCGTCCGCGACAAACATGGTCGAGAGCGCCGCGAAGAGTTCCTGGTGGCCCGTGGGCTTCCAGTCGATGATCTCGTGGCCGGCCCGGCGGAGCTTCTCGACAGTTTCCTTGAGGGCGCGCGCGACGGGGGGCGTCGGGGTCACGGAGCCGTCGGTCCAGAGGACGCCGATCTTGAGGGTGGCTTTGCGGGCCACGGGGCGCCACGGGATCGGGAGGCACTTGGGGTCCTTGAGCCAGGGTTCTTGGGAGACGACCGTCTGGGCCCAGAGGATGATCTCGTCGAGCGTACGGGCCATCGGGCCGTTGACGGAGTTGACGGCTTCTTGGCCGGCGAGGCCGGAGCGGGTTTGGAAGTTGGGGAAGCGGCCGAAGGAGGGGCGGATGGTGAAGATTCCTGTGCAGGCGGCGGGGATGCGGAGGGATCCGCCTTTATTGATATGTTAGACAGGTCTCAGGAGGAAGGGGTAGAGTAGGTAGGAATATTAGGTACCGATGTCTGTGCCGACGCCGAGACGACTCCCACCAAAGGCGATGAGGGCAGATTCGCCGCCGGAGGATCCGCCCGAGGTGAGCTTGCGGTTCCGCGGGTTCACGGTGCGGCCGAAGACGTTGTTGACGGACTCGGCGATCATCATGGCCGTGGGGACGTTGGTCTTGCAGTAGAGCACGGCGCCGGCGCCCAGGAGGAGGTCGACCAGGGTGCTGTTGTAGGTCGCGGGGTCGTTGACCAGCGAGGCGAAGCCGACGGTGGAGTCATAGCCGATGAGGTTGAAGTTGTCCTTGATGGAGATGGGGAGGCCGTGGAAGGGGCCCTTGGTCTGGCCGGTTTCCTGGAAGTAGGCGTCGAGGGCTTTGGCTTGGGCGATGGCGCGGTCGAAGAAGATCTCGGAGAGGCAGTTGGTCTGATCTCGTTAGCATTGAGTGGTCTCGATCAGTACTCTGCGCCTGGATCCGTACCAATTGGTGAGCCACGGCCGCCGTCTTGCAGAACGCGGTGGCCACCTCCTCGGCGGTCCATGACCCGGCAGCCACCTGGGATAGGATACTCTGTGCGGGGGTCCCGGTAATCTCGAGCTCACGCGCGGTGAAAAACCCCGACTCCTTGGGGAATGTTGTCACATCGAGCTGGTCCTCGGGGGGGAAGATGTCGACCGGAATGCGCCAGTCCGCCGGAATGGCGTCCTGGAGGGCCTGGCGCTTTGCAGCGGCGATAGTTTCCCACGTCACGGTCATGATATCCGAAGTCGTCGTCGAGAGTGAGCGAGCGATCCGAAGTCCAAGTCAAATGCGATAAGAGGGGGGACGCGTGAGGGTCCCATTTGTATGGGCCGGCGCAGTGCGGGGTGTCCCTGTGACCGGGTATATCGGATTGCAAGCGTCCGTTGGTGGGCTCGTCCATGTGGCGCGTCCGCAGATCCAGACAAGGCTCCGATAAGCGCCTCGGTGGTTTGGGCCCATCAGACGCCGGCAATGCACCGAGGGCATCACTATCTAGCTAATCTGTTAGTCAGTCAGTCAGTCAACCGGGGGATGCGGAGTCGGAGCAATGGCCGATAAGTGTGGAGAAGCATCGAGCCACCGGCAGATAACTCACTCTTGACTCGGGGGACGCCAAGTCGCCTGCGAGACGCTAAGGAGGCCCTAAGCCCACGCTAGAACTCTGCCAGCTTAGCGCTCGAGCTTAGGGGGGCCCCCGGCGAATCACCGCTGGCTGACTCTGGTCGACTCCAACTCTAGCGTCTCCAGTCGACCCGACCCTGAGATACGGACCTGGTCACCGGAACTATCGTCGCAGAAAAGAAAAAAAAAAAAAAAAAAAGCCACGCTCCTCACGATAAGCCCAGAGCAAGCGATAGACGATAGCTGGACGATCCAGTTCGGTTTCTGTATAGTCATCAAAACTCCCAATCGCCTCTTGGCTCGCGTTCCTGTGACCGGCCCTTTATAAGACGTGGTGTTTCCCTTACCTCATGGATTGCTTCATGGCATTGCCCCCGAAGAATTGAAATTGCAATTTAATTCCTTTCCCCGGCTTTTGTCTCGTGCTGGTCCCCGCGGTCTCCACTGGAGTGCCTCCCCAATACCCCGGCTCTCCCCCAGCAGACAGACTCACACCACCAGAGAGATTCACCAATTCACCACCAGACTGATTCACCAAGTCACCACCAGACCGACTCACCCACCATGTTGGCCAAATTTAGAGCCTACCTCAAGGGCCAGGAGAACGCTCCCGGCGAGGCCAAACTCCTCCGGAAACTCGATGCCTTTATCCTCTCCTTCTGCTGTCTCTGCTACTTCGCCAATTACCTCGACCGCTCCAACCTCAACAATGCCTACGTCTCGGGGGTACAGACTCCATACTCCCCCCCTCCTCCCCCCTCTCGGCCTCAGACGCAATGCTAATCCGCTCCCAGATGAAAGAAGAACTCAACTTCCACGGCAACCAACTCAACCAAATCAACACCGTCTTCACCGTCGGCTACATCCTCGGCCAGGTCCCCTCCAACCTGGCTCTCACCTACTTCTCCCCGCGCATCTTCTTCCCCTGCCTGATGATCATCTGGGGTGGCCTTACCATGGTCACGGCCGCCGTGCATAACCCGCAGGGCATCATGGTCATTCGCTTCTTCCTCGGGCTGGCCGAGTCCAGCACCTTCGTGGGCACCCACTACATCCTGGGCTCCTGGTACACGGAGAAGGAACTCGGCAAGCGCAGCGGCATTTTCACCGCGTCGGGCCTCGCGGGGACCATGTTCGGCGGCTTCATCCAGACGGGGATTAACAAGTCGTTGAATGGCGTGCACGGATTATCCGGGTGGCGGTGGTTGTTCATTGTATGTCGCTCCTTTTCCCCCGCCCCTCCCCGAAATATGACATAGAATCGGGCTAAGATGGCTAATTGACCGTGGATAGATCGACGGCCTCATCACCATCCCCATCGCCATCTACGGCCTCCTCGTCTTCCCCGATACCCCCACCACCACGCGCGCCCGATACCTCAGTGCCGAGGAAAAAGCCCTCGCCATCCGGCGCATGCCCGAGGCTGGCGCCGTCAAGGTCTCCCTGGACCTGGCCTTCCTCAAGAACGTCTTCTGCCAGTGGTACTGGTACGCGTTCGTCATGCTGTGGGTGATCGCCGGCGAGACCGAGTCCTTCTCCACCAACGCCCTGCTGGCCCTGTACATGAAGTCGCACCCGACGAACAAGTACACCGTCTCGCAGCTGAACAATTACCCGACGGGGATCCCCGCCGTCGGCATCATCTCGACCTTGTTCTGGGCCACGCTGACCGATTTCCTCGGCGGAAAGCGCTACCTCGTCGGCTACTTCATTGGCATCACGGGCATCGTCACCTCCGCCATGGTCCTGGGCAAGTTCGAATCCACCACCGTGGTGTTCGCCGCGTATTATTGGGCCGGTGCCGTCTATGCCTGCCAGGCCACCTTCTTTGCCTGGTGTAATGATGCCATGAGGTACAAGGATGAGCGGCTGCGGGCCGTGGTCATCGCCAGTATGAACATGGGCAGTAACGCCGTCAATGCCTGGTGGAGTATCCTCTTCTACTCGGCTACCTATGCGCCGCATTTCACGCGCGGTATGTGGGCCATGATCGGGTGCTCCATTGCCCTGGTGCTGTGGACCACAGGCATTATCTTCATGACCGTGCGCGAGGAGAAGAAGGCGACCAACGAAGAGGTGGTGCAGATCCAGGTCAAAGACAAGGAGGTGGACGCCTAGACGGGCCATAGGCCCCTCCATCACTGTATTTATGAAGAATTCTACCAATCGTACACTTGACTCGTCTCGTCCTCACTGTAAGATAGATGAACTGAATTGGTATTGAGTAATGTAGAAAATATAAACACAGCCTACCCTAGGGAATAAAATTTACTGAGAAAACAACCACCGGCTAACTTCATCCCCAGTCTTCCCCACATTCTCCTCGCTGTGGTGGTACCGGCGATGGTGACGGCCGGAAAACGATGTAGCCTTTCTGGTTGCCAATCTCTTCGCCACCTCATTGGCATCAAACAAACTCACGAGCTTTCTCTTCCGGCTGACACCGCGGGCAACCGCACTGGCAGCCTCGGCACAGCAGAGTCCATAAACGGACTCGTCGACGGCTTCCTCTTTGGCCTCCGCATCCTTCTTGAACCTCGCAGGCGCATCGTCAACCGCGCAGCAGGCGCGGAGGTTACGGCCACTGTAATGATAAGAGAAGTCTTGTGTAGACGGAACCGCCGGGGGGTTAGCGGTCGCCTCGGAAAGCCAAGAGTCTTCGGCAAGATCCACAGGCGTCGACCCGGTTGCGTTCTCGCGGTACAGGAGATCCGGGCGACGGTCAAGGAGCACCTTCAGAATCTTAGGCTGTCGTTTCTTCACTGCCTCGTGAACAGGCGTGTTGCCAGAACCATCCAGAAGCTCAAGATGTTTCTGCCCGGTGCCTTGGGCGAAGTCGAGAATCACACGGAGCGCGGCGAGGCCATCGTCCGACTCGACCGAAGAAGACGACGATATCGCGAGTGCAAGCGGAGTCAAGGATCCAGGGTCGCTAGAACAGCGCTGAGTGAGCAAGGACGGCACCAATAACGGGTCGACCAGATCCAGCATTCGCTGCAGCTTTTTGATGCGCTCCTCGTTGAAATTCAAAATCCCACTAAAGAGCAAGTGCAAGAGGTTCCTGCCTTCCTTGTCACGGACAGTCTGGTTCGCGCCGGCTTTGACAAGTATTTCGGCAAACTCAAGGCGACGACGACGGAATGTCAAAGCCAAAGGCGTGTATCCATCGGCGGATTTCATTTCCACACAGTGGGCCATGTTTTGCACCAGGTATTCAACCAGTCGTCGAGAGCGCTCAGTAACATTAGACAGTACAGCGCAGTGCAGAGTAAGATCGCCTTCAAAAAAATGGTCAGCCTCATCCGACATTGAAATACCTAAAAACAGCAAGGAAGAGAGAACTCACGTTTTGCATTCAGCCACCCAAGGATGGATTGCTCCAGCCCTTTTTCCGCAAGAGCCAGTCGTTTTAGCCGCTTATCGTTCTTGTGTGCTTTGGCAAATTCCAGGTAGTATCGTCCAGGAGCCGTGCCGAGGAACCATTCGACTGCTTCGAGGCTACCCTCGCGTGCTGCGAGCAGTAGAGGGGAATCCAGATGCCGTGCCTTGACCACTTGCATTCCACCCCCTGCAGCAGCCCAGTCCGCACGCTTCTTGCCATGGACAGAAAGGCCTTGGTAGTATTTGGGCTTCTCCTTCACCTCCACGCCACTGTTCTCGGCGAGCATATCCAAAGGAAGGCCGGCCCCTGTGCGCTTGATCATTTCCTCCAGGCAGCGCAAACGACCAAGCCTAATCGCGCCGAGGAACTGAGACTGCGCAATGGAATACAAGGACTGGCTGCGCTCATTCGCATACTTGCCTGCCAGTTCTTGGCCAAGATTGATGAGAAGAACAAGGAGTTCGACATCATCCTTCCAGATGGCGTACTCGAGAAGGTCGTTAATGCCGCATTCGGGATTCTGGGCCTTATCCAGGAACAACTTGATATTGCAACGGCCCTGCAGTACAGTTTTCGGCGAGATCTTACTCTCGACCTGGGTCTTCACCTCGCCAACGTCTCCAACTGTAAATTCAGAATCGATAAAGTGGGTCTCAAGCTGAATGTCATCGGCGTCATCCCCAGAGTCCTCGCCCGAGCAGCATGAATCGTCGTCTTGGCAATCCTGGTTCTGCATCCGATATCTCGTATTGTCCTTATTATCGTCCGGCTTGTACTGCGCTGCAGAAATAGCAAGTATGGCTTTGGCAGCCCCCAAGTGGCCGCGGAGAATCGCAATCGTGAATGGCGAAAAGGAACGGGAATCAGTAACTCCAATCTCAAGCGGTTGTTGCTTCTGGTCTGGACCCCACATTCCCATCGTGAGAGCTTTGATGGTGTCCACATCGCCGGACCAGGCAGCCTCAAACCTAGACAAACAAATGTTAGCTTCAATTCTGCAATGTCCCAAGAAAGTACAACATACAATTGCAAGTAACCCTCCTTTTTCTCGTCAGTCAGGTTGTGCGCTTGGAAGTCAAAGCTTATGCTGAACGGGACGGGCTTGTTCGAAGAGTAGTGCTCCCGGTTCCGGTGGTTGATATTAGAAGCAGGAACAATCTCAGGGTGCAGTTGCTGGAATGTTTTGGCGCTCTTAGAAAGCAAATACGCCTCCAGTTGTTCGAACTCCCGGGTGAAACTGGCAACGGCAGCTTTCTTCTCCTCAAGACCGTCCCGTTTAGCTTCTTCTTCAAGAACCTTCTGGTACAGCTTGTGGGCCGCTTTGAGGTTTTCTCGCTCTTGATCAAGTCTGCCTTTGGCAACCCACATCTGGTATGAGCCATCGACAAACGGTCCCAGATACGCATTGTCATCCGGATTCAGGGCGGTGGGCTCCTTAGCGTTGCTTCTCTCACCCTTGTACCGACGGAGCGCGACTAACTTCTGCTGGACATAATCCAAGACTGATGACCCCCGCATTCTATCTCTAACATATGTATCGCTAAGAACGCGGTGCCCTTCCTGCGTTAGGGTGTTTATGTCCGCACCACGCTTCAAAAGGTCGAGAGCAACCACCGGCAGGTCCTTGTCAAGAGCCTCAATGACAGGCTGAGATACCTTTTTGTTGAAAGAACTTTTGTTGGCCTCGACTGACAGGTTGCAAGCCGAATCGACCTTGTCTGCAGCCTTGACAAAATCATCAAAAGCAATGGCAGGCTTTGCTCCCGCATCGAGCAGCTTCATGACCTGCACAACATTCTTGGACGCGATAGCCGCAACCAAAACCGAAGTGGTAGCGATGTTGAAGTACGAACCGCTGACAGCTAAATAATTGATAGCTCTCTCAACTGCGGGCTGGTCATGTTGCAGATAGATGTCGAGCAGTTCATTGTGGCTAGAAGCGGCGAGGTAGTGTAGCGGCGTTTTCTGGTTGATGTCTCCCTGCGCAGGGGAAGCTCCAAGCTGCAACAGCTTCACGGTCATCAACTTCGCCTTTTCGATCGGGAGTCGAAGTGCAAGCACCAAGGTGAGAATGGCCGCTCGGGGCGAATTATTGTAGCTATGCAGCAGTTTCACGGGAAGAAGCACATCCGCGCCGAAAGAGGTGACCAACTCCTCCACAACGTCAACGTGGCCTTTCAGGATGGCGAGATGGAGGGGCGAGGTCTTCGTATCCCATGATAGGACATTGATATCGTAAACATCGGGTTCCAGCTCGTTCGCATCTTCTGGTACTGTGGATGCCTCCCCAGATTTGGTCTCCTCCTTTTTGACTTTGACAAATGATCCGGTGGCCATGGACATGTCATCTACATCGTCATCCTCGGACGGATTGCTGATAAGTTCGCCAGCATCTTCCATATCCACGTCTTCGTCGGGCGTATTCTTTTTCTTGAGGGCTTCCCTGCGCTCTTCCTCCTTGCGGGCCTCTTCCTCTTCGTTTTCTTCACTCTTTGTCAGCAAGACCTTAACGATCTCAACACTGCCTCGAGCAGCTGCAAAGTGTAGTGCCGTTCGCCCATCGGCAACTCGGGCGATCAAGCGTGCTCCATTGTCGACCAAGTGCTGGGCAATCTCCGGGGTTGAGGCCATGGCTGCCAGGTGGAGAGCAGTGCGTCCAGTATGATCCCGTCGGTTGATATCGATCTCTTGGGCCAGCCATCCTTTAACCCCCTCGAGATCCTGGTCAACAATAGCCTGGCATAGACCCTCCGTGTTTCCAACATACGCCATTTCTATAGATTATCAGTAGTGTACTCGAAGTGCCATGAGCTATCTCTCCCTTACCTGTCCAATCGGTTTCAGTAATGGGGTTGAAACTGCCAATCTCCTGCCGGCCGGGATTATCTTGCAAGAACGAGATCTCCCCGGATACGTACACCTTGCTCTCCTCTGCGGCAACTTCCTCTTCTTCGGGTGTGGAAGGTTTGGGACAGTAACCACAACAATCATGAATCACGTCCACTGCGTCACCGAAGAAGGCTGGGTGACGATGGAGATTTACCTCGCGATCCTTTGGCTTGTTCCATTCCGCGTTGAGAAGCAGGTCCTTGGTATACAGCAGTTTCTCAATCTTTCGTGCATGAAACCTTTCGCCGTAAGGGATGGTCTAGACAATAGTTAGAGAGAAGGAAATGGACTTGCGCGCCGGTGGCTTCTCACAAAAGTATGGTAGTCAGATACTTCATCCTCTTCAACCCATTCTGCTACCTCGTCGTCCCAGTCTTCCTTGATGTTACCACGAAGCTTCCTTGAGTATCGATAGCTGTCATTTGGAGGACGGCCGCGCTCAGTGCGTCTCTGGGCGAGGTAGGCATCGCGGTCGGAAGATTTGGGTAGTTTCTCAAGAACGAGGAGGCGGGCAAGGCCCACTGTTCGTGTGAAACTGCGCTCGAAAATGGTCTGCCATAGAAGTCAGCCGTCTGTCTTATCCCTATGATCCAGTCAATTGCCTCACTGGATCAATTCGTGACCTATCCAAATCAGGCCAGTAAACTTCAAAACCTCGGTGGGAGTACTTTGAAAGACGATTCTCGTAGGAAGGCGAGCGTCGCGTCAAATCCACCTGATTAACCTGGGTCAAATAGGCGCCGAGCGCACGGGGGGCAACGTAAACCTGATGTCCATCATACGCCGCGCAGGAGCAATCGACGTCAAATCCGGTCAAGATTTCGGCCACGGACTTGTACAGGCGGAGGACAATCTGCACGTGGCGGGTTGGATATTGAGACACAATGGTGATGGCATGTTTCGTGCGGATAGTCGAAGTCTCCGTCAGGATCGAGTCTTTGATGCAGCGTTCAATCTGTTTGATCTTTTCAATCGCCTGCTTCTCCGTCAAACCATAGAGGAAAAGATCCACGTCTGAGGCGGGGGCAAACTTCTCATGGTAGAATTGGCGGAGACCACGCTTGGAATCGTTGAATTCATCTGGAACAGGGAGAAGAGAGGTTGCAACCGCGCTGCCTCCAGCAACCACATTACTCCAGTCCAGGTCGGCAAGTGAGCTCTCGGAAAAGATGTTAAAATTGGTCTGGAACTGTTTCAGGGAAGATACTACGGCTGGGGCGCCATTGGGTTTTCGTTGTTCGTCCCCGAGGGGCATCAAGTACTTAGCCTTAACATCTTCCGGCTCAGCCGCCAGATCACGAGCTCGGATCTTGAGGTCGGCAGTGCCATCTGCGTCAAAGAGAGGGACGATGTTGAGGAGGTTCTCGGCCGTGGCGGGGTGGTCGGGTTCCTGGGCGTAGATCTTGCGCACCACGGCGTCGTATTCGTTATACGGCTGCACAAGATCTGGGATGGGTTGCTCAGGATGGGATTGGATGTATTTCACGAAGTCGGAATGTTTGGCGGGGACAGGAGGGAGGATGTGTTGGGAAGCCATGGTCGCGATCTGCTGTATTGGGGTGAGGATGGGTGGGGAATGGTGGTTGGAGTATGCGATCGAGGTAAAAGAACGGCGATGACACGCGATTGACGCAGTATGTTTCTGGGTGAAGTGAGATGAGATGAATAAGAATAGCCTACATTCTCTTGGGGACATGGAGAGGCTTTAAATAAAGAACGTTGATGAAATGCGACCGTGGAAGCAACAGGAGACAGCTGAGCAGGAACAGGTAAGAGGTGTGGGGACGCGGTGGAAGCTCTCAGGCAACGCCAGGCACCGCCAGGCACCGCAGGCAGCAGGAGCCCACTTTCGCTTGAGCTTCCCCTGAATCCTGGCCAATCTGCACCTCAGCAGGCAGCAGAGGCTCTAGCGGATACGAGCCTCTCCTACCGCCAAGCATCTTCAACACCTCCCCTTCGGCTGCCTGGCCTTGGGATTGGATCACTCTCCGCCACATCCATGGTTTTCTGAACTCCATCACTCCATTGAAGCCATTAAGTTGTCGACGGAATAACGCCGAAAATAATGCTATTAAGACCATGTGATGGCTAAAGGACAATTTGAAGAAGAGTCTCAGTACTTCATCGCTAACGAGGAAGAAGTACACAACAATATATATTTGGAACCATCACAGGAGATGACCACGGACCAAGAGGCCATGAGGGAGACATTGTGGGCTCTACTGATAGAATCTTCTCACTTGACCTTTAATAATAATATGACTTCTTATAAGCTGGATGTTGAGCTTATAAGGGAGTAAACGCCGCATTTCCTTAATTTGATATGCACAGCTGGATAGCCTCGCCTCTGGCAAGGGCTATTTATGCCCCCCGGATTGGAAAAGCCACATTCCCTTCCAGGTATAGCGTGTCACCTAAACCAGACATGTATGACAAAGCAATGTACCTATTCTGGATTAGGCAAATATATCTCCACTAGTAATTTGAAGCCAGCCTTCCTATTTGGGGGTGAGACGAGGTCTGTGGCACCATCGTTTTCCAGGGAAATGTGAAGGAGCCAGCCCATGGGACAATGCTTGGTCATGGTCAGTTCTCATCACTACACATATAACTTCCAAATACCTAATATCCAGGCTACAAGCTAAAACCATACCCACGATGCAGATCCCTACTGGGATCAAGCTATCTGCGTCTCATATGACAGCCGGATAACTCAACTACTTAGGTACCTGCCCCCCATACACCTCACCATTGACAGTTCGACCAGTAGTAACATAAACAGCCCTTCCATCCTCCTGCACAGTCACCAAAGAAGGCCCAGGAAGCATATGCAGCATCAGTAACCAACATGCATGAATGTGCTGCTCTCTCTATTTCTAATTTAATTTATTTCCCCTATCCCTTGACTAACAGTCAAAGAGATACTGATCCTTGGATATTAGAATCTACGGGATGATGTACAAATAGCCATTTGACCCTTAATTCAGCTTTGGAAATAAGACTCAGCACGATAAAAGTTTTGCTACCTTATTTAGTACATCATGCAGTTCAACTTCCCACCACGAACTTGGTCCCAGTTCGTCAGTGGCATAGCCATAGGACTCTAATTAGCTAGCCCCACGCCCACAAAGACCGTCTTCCAAAACCGAGAATCCAGTTGTAGGGTAAGATAGGCTACGGAGAGATCTGCAAATCGCCCTTGCAGCCGAGGAATGAAATTGACGTAGACTTGCGCTGCTAGCGCTACAGCCTGCAGGGGGGAAATATTGCCAGTGTGAGTGCTCACTGCTTGTAGGCGCTTTTTCTATGATGAACTAGGGCTACCAAACTATCTTCAATCGCTTATATATCAGCTTTGATATAGTTAGCTACTCTACCACCGCTTAACCTTTGTGGATGTAATCGGAAATACCGTCATGCTAGTCTTCAACTCTACTCTTTGTTCCTTCTTTCCTACTTTCTCCCTCTTCACTGCATCTTTCATAAAATAGTCTTAATCGCCATGGCATCCATCCTCGCCTGGGTTAACCCCACAACTCTCCAAGGTTACCTTTCGCACTCAATAGGTGGCCTCCCCCAGTCACAGCTGATGGACCTCACCAGTTTTTGCTCGCGAAACTGGTTCTGTCGCTGGTGGGATATTCCACTTTTCTGCATGTCAATCAGTGGCTCAGTCGGCGCGCGCTGAATCCCTCGGGAGATGATGTCTATTCCTGGGATAAGGAGATAGTGGTAGTAACCGGAGGTATGTGAACCCACGGGCGTCTACAGTGTAACAGAACCATTGTTCATAATGGCCTGGTCATACAGGCTCCGGGGGTATCGGCGGAGAACTAGTCCAGAAGCTCGAAAGGCTGGGGGCCACAGTGGCGGTGATCAATATTATCCCACTCCAATACACACCCGGGAAGCCGACTGCCCGGTTTGTCCAGGATGATGTAGCCAGTCATTGACCGTCTCAGGCCTCAAGACACTATTTTAAATGTGACATTACCAGTTTCGAGGCCGTGCAGAAGGCCCAGGAGGAGATCATGATCCAATGCGGCGGCGCACCCACGGTCCTCGTTGCGAATGCGGGGTTCGTGCGCGGGAAGACCCTCCTCGACGCCGAGGAGCGGGATCTACGCCAGACATTCGATGTCAATGTCCTAGGTGTTCTCTGGTGCATCAAGGCGTTCCTTCCTGCGATGGTCGCAGCCGATCACGGACATATCCTGGTCACCTCGTCCACCGTTGCCTTTGTGACTGTGGCCCACGGAGCAGACTATGGTGCCAGCAAGGCCGCCGTGACCTCCTTGGTGGAGGGTCTCCAAACCGAACTGAAGCACTGACACGGGAACCCCCGGGTGCGCGTCAGTGCCATTTTCCCCGCGGCCATTGCCACTAAGATGTTCGAGGGCCTTGATACGGGTCCGTCGCGGTTCCTGATGCCGATCCTGAAGACGGAACAGGTGGCGGAACGGATGTTCCAGACGCTGCTCGGGGGCCGGAGGTACGTTTGCATACAACTTTATCCATGGGTTGTCATTCAGCTTGGCGCTAATGGTGTGACTCGGGCTCAGCGAGTTGGTCCTTTTCCCTGCCCAGGCGAGCACGTTGCCCATTCTCCGTGCGCTGCCTCATTGGATTCGGGTTGGTGTTGAAGATGCCTCTTCCAGCGCCATGAGCCATCTCACGGCAGCGAAATAGTGCCAGTTCCACCGCCGAGGGAGAAGAAGAGAGGTTCCTGCAGTTCACATGCATGCAAATAATGTATCTACCGCACGGCCTGGAAATACACTCCATATGATAAGGTGTTACCCCGCAAGAATAGTGAAGCTTCCCCAGAGTACATCCGGACTGCACGTAATTCCGGCGAGGGCTTCCTTTCCGCCGTTCTTGTTGGATCTAAAAAGGCTTCTGACGAAAAGACTTCTGAATAGAGTGGCCGATGCCCTTCTTGATCCCCCATCCTTGCTCAGGGGGTCTGCTGATTCAAACCACCATGTGATTGAAAAGTGGGAGATCCATCACTTCCCCAGTTCCCCAGGATGTACAAGAGCGCTCTCATATCGTCCTGCGAATAGCAATCGTAAACCACGAGATTGCCTGCGTCCACTACGCCTCCACCATTTATTCTACCCAGAGTACATGCTACTACTAATAATGCACAGGACTATCTTGCAACAACCTGGCTCAACTAACTCTAATCTGAATACCCATGCTAGCAAGGCAGGTTCAAGTCCAAACCGAATACTTTTCCATTCGATGCGTGAGTAAGTAACAGTAGCAATGCTCAAAAGAATTGTATAGATAGTGGTATAACATAGCCTACTATGGTACAACATAGCACAATCCAGCAACGTAAACATCAAATCAAATCAAATCGAATCAAATCAATAAAGTCCGAACTGATCATGCTGATCATAAGGAGTGGCATGCGCTCCTTAATAAGAGAAGATAAGGTAACATAAGAGAAGATAAGGTAAAGTAAGAGAAGATAAGATAAAGTAAGAGAAGATAAGGTAACATAAGAGAAGATAAGGTAACATAAGAGAAGATAAGGTAACATAAGAAAGATAAAAGGAGAGAGGAGGAGGAGGAGGACGGCGGTCATTAAAAGTAAGTAGGTAAGCACCTTAGGAAGAATACAGAATGAAGAAAAGATCAAAGGAAATGGAATGCAGCCATCGTTCCGGCTAGGCGTGGATAGTGAGAAGACTCAGTAGGAGGGTGAAGAGGGTCCAGGACGCGGGTATAGAGAGGGAAGTTGCTGCGCCGGTGAAGAGGAGGTGGGAGGAGAGGCTAGGCGTTGTGCCGAATGGCGTAGTACTGGTGGCGGTACCAGTAGTCGGTGAGGAGATTTCAGGGTCGGAGATTGGTTCATTTGGAATGGTACTCGTGGTGGTGCTGGCTGGTGGGGGGAGTGTGGTGCTGCTTGCGCCGGTGGTGGAGGATGAAGTTGTATTCTCGTTGGAGGTGGTTGTGGGGGCACTAGTAGTAGAGGTAGTAGAGGTTGTCGAGCTGGTAGTAGTCGTAGTGGTGGAAGTGGTGCTTTCGGTGGTGGTAGATGTAGGTAACACCGCCATGCTGCGAGAGGTTGAAGTTGTAGTTGTAGTTGTAGTCGTGGTTGTTGTGCTTGTCAACGCTGAAGACGGAGACTCCGTGACAGGCTGCGGGTTCGACGGCACCGAGTCAATATTATTACAGTACCCCAGGAACTGCTGAAAGTCCTCTGGCACCCCATCATACAGGCCATCCGAGTCGGGCCCCCAGGTGGCGATACAGGTACTGCACAGAGCGAGACCCCTCATGAACGCCGAGGTCTTCTCGCACAGCGCCGGCGTCTTACCCACTTGCTGCGCCTCCAATGCGGGATCGTTGCACTCGTCGTAACACACCGACGGGATATCTTGGATATTCAGTGATCCCTGGCGGGCGAGCACCTTCTTCCGGGAGCTTTCCTCGATGAATGACTTCTTCCGGTGGTAGTTCTGGGGTGTACCGGCGGGGAAGGTGAAGATGGAGTAGTTCAGGCCGAACTCGAGCGGGTTCAGGTTGAAATAGCCCTCTGAGACGTTGTACAGGCCGACTTGGTTCGACGTGACCGGCGTGCCCCAGTATTGGTCGTGGATGTACGCGGGGCTTGCAATGCAGTTTTCGGGTTCACAGACGTAACCTGGAGAGGGAAAACCGGCGTCTAGATCGCAGCTGGCGGAGGCACCTTGGCGTTTGGGTCTGCAGATGGTTCCGGGCGGACACCCCCAGGTGTAGTCTCTGGGTAATGGGGTAGGGGGCGTGTATGCCGCGTTGGTGGTGTAACTGGGGCAGAGGAATAGCGTTACGGTACTTGTTGACCCTAACGGCATGTTAAGCATGTTCTAGTGTCCAAGTTATATCTGATGGCATACCTGGCAGGCTCACTGTATCCGTTGTAGCCGGGGCGGTTCCAGTGACTGTGAAGGTGACGGTTGTTCCCGGCACTTGGAATGGTCAGCAGAGCTTTCTCTAGAAATCAAGAGTATATCTCACGCTGTGCGGTGACAGTATCAGTAATGACACTAGTATCACGGACGGTCGACATCACCGTGGTTGTGTCCGTGACGGTCGTGTCAGCGCCCACAGTGGCAGTAATGAGAATCGTATCGCTGACAGTCGAGGTTTCGACCACGGTCGTTGGGACAATGATGGTCGCTCCCGGCACTTGGAATGGTCAGCGGAGCTCTCTCTAGAAATCACGAGTAGATCTTACGTGGCGAGGCGACAGTGTCAGTAATTGTGACAGTGTCCGTGACGGTGGTGCCAGCTCCCACAGATGCAGTAACAGTAGTCGTCCCACTGACGGTTGAGGTTTCGACCACCGTGGTTGTGTCAGTAATTGTAGCTGTGTCTGTGACGGTTGTATCAGCTCCTACAGAGGTTGTTTCTGTAATCGTTGTAGAGTCAGTGATTGTCATTGTATCACTGATGGTCGAGGTCTCGATCACTGTGGCTGTGTCTGTAACCGTAGCTGTGTCCGTGACAGTTGTGTCAGATCCCACAGAGGTTGTTTCTGTAATCGTCGTGGAGTCAGTGATTGTCATTGTATCACTGACAGTCGAGGTCTCGACCACTGTGGCTGTGTCTGTAATCGTGGCTGTGTCAGTAACAGTTGTATCAGCTCCTACAGAGGTTGTTTCTGTAACTGTCGTGGAGTCAGTGATCGTTGTTGTATCACTGATAGTTGAGGTCTCGACAACCGTAGTTGTGTCAGTAATTGTAGCTGTATCAGTGATCGTAGCTGTGTCGGTGACAGTTGTATCAGCTCCCACAGAGGTAGTCTCCGTAATTGTCGTGGAGTCAGTGATCGTTGTTGTGTCACTGATAGTCGAGGTCTCGACAACCGTAGCTGTGTCAGTAATTGTAGCTGTGTCCGTGATTGTCGTGGAGTCAGTGATCGTTGTTGTATCACTGACAGTCGAGGTCTCAACCACCGTAGTTGTGTCAGTAATCGTAGCCGTGTCAGTAATTGTAGCCATGTCAGTAATTGTAGCCGTGTCAGTAATCGTAGCTGTGTCCGTCACAGTTGTATCAGCTCCCACAGTGATCGTCGTGGAGTCAGTGACAGTAGTACTGTCGGTAACAGTGGTGCTGTCCGTGATTGTTGTGGTCTCAACGATAGTAGTGCTATCCGTCAGTGTAGTACTCTCTACAACGGTAGTAGTAATCGTAGGACCCTCCGTCACCGTAGTGCTATCAGTAATAGTCTCTGTCGCGGTCACGGTGTCGGTAACTGTTGACTCCGGAATCGTCGTGGTTTCGGCAATCGTGGCGGTAACTGTCACCGTTGATGCAGGTCCTGGCTTCGGTCAGCATTCAAAGGGTTACGCCGTCTCCATCGCACGATGAGCATAGCTCACCTGATGTAGTCGCGATTTCCGTGACCGTTGTCTCTGCGACCGTCACGGTAGTCCCGGAAACCGTCTGCGTATCCGTGACGGTCACGGTGAAGAGGGTCGGATTGACGCCCAGGGTCGCTGTGGTTTCTGTGACTGTTGTCAACTGCTGACCCCAAGTGGACGATGTCAATGCAGCGACCACCAGCAACGTGCGGGCCACCCGGGAAGCCATCGTTGTTGTCGGGCGCAATGCTCTGTTGCGATTGATGTTGTCGCAAGAGGGAGGAAGCTTGAGCTCCCGGGGTTCGTAATTGTCGCACAAGTCGCGATCAGGATCTGAGGGGTAGCTATGCAGGCGCGACGTTTGATGTGAGGACCAATGAAGGTAGTAAGGAGGAAGAAATAACCCCCCAGGATCCACCAGCTCGGACCGAAGCCGCTGAAGGAACTCGAACGAGAATGTCAGGAACCACTTATCATCCTCACGCACGGCACGCCGACAAGGATGTACACTAGTGGCGGGCTCTCAGTGGAGCAAAACTGCCAACCTCGAGCGAAAGTGGGGTAGAGCAGCAGAACACCTGGACTAGGTCCTTCGGCCTACTTCGCTAGTCGGCAGGGATTATATTGAGCTTGACCTCGAATCCCTCTCCTCCTCTCGTAGGATCATGTCGTGTGTCGGCACCCGGGAGCTGTCAGCTGGGGGAGCCACCCAGAGTATGAGTGTTGGGGGCAGAGCCAGTGGCTCTAAACCTTCGAATTGAAGCTCCAATGTAGGGTAGCACCCTTTCCTCTTCTTCGGCTCTTTGTCTGCAATTCTCTGGTCCAATGCCCACCTGCACGTAATTTAATGGACAATCAAATTCAAAGCATTTAATATCCACTCGATAGTAATCAATCCAGGCCTGGTGAAGAACACCTTTCTCCTTTCGACCTGGCTCCCCGCCCTCGAGCCCTTTTGGGCCATCTACTTCCTGTCCATGGATTTTCTCCACCGCAACTCCACTCATGTCAGCCCCAAGTTCGTCGCCAGGTGAAGGGTCAGGGCTCACATTATTGTAGTGTATTAGTACCTAGGTAGTCAGGACCTGGCGTAAGTAAATTCCATGTATCCTATTGCAACTCAATACCGACATAACCACCCTAAACAAAAAACACAACACGGCCTGATAGAACCCTAACCTCCTAATCACCAATCACCCTAATCACTTGGTTCGGGGGGGTCAGAGGTGGTAATTATATTAATGCCTGTACGTTATCTCCGACTACTAATATGCTAATCCTGACCTGCAGGCACTACAATGTAACCCGAGGTCAGGATTAGCATATCAGTAGTCAGGAATAAATTGTATCTCTTACTGCCAATACGCTAACCCTGACGAACCCTGAAAACTACCTAGGTACCTACGAGGTAAGCCCTGACCAAACTTTGTAAATTAGTATGATTAAAAAAACACCTGGACTGCCACCTGGCTTGGCGGACTCGATTTCCGCGATATTAATTTCTTTTTGAAATAATAATCTTTCCTATCGGTATTTGCCTGTAGTGGCGGCGGTTCCTTTCTTTGTCCAATAGCTCCCCCCCCCTTTTCACACCCACCCGCCACAACCGGAAAATAATAATAAAAAAAAAAAAAATTCAAAGTCCATAAACAAAGAAGACGACCAAGGCAAGGGGCAAAAGCGACAGGAAAAGGAAGGGAAAAGAAGAAAAAGAATTCGAACATGACGGCGACGGCGCGGAGCAGCCACGACTAGGGAACTAACTGTTTTGTAACTGCCACGGTCCACCATGCGGCTCGATCTCGGGATAGTGGCGGCGCTTTTTGTCCGGCAGGCATGCGCACAATGGAGAGGAGATCAGGTTAACACGACGATCTGTACCTGGGAGCAGCTACGAGGTGCGAGAGCCTCCGATCCGGATGAGGAGAACCCGATGGTAACGTTTCGCAGTGAATGTAATTCAAGATACCGTCTATCTGGACGGGGGATCGCAATGGTGGAAGCTGTGAGTTGACCCTTCCATCCCAGGAGAATATCCTGTTAATCAAGATATAGAGGCTTCGCAAGCGGCGACGTGAGTCCCGATAATAGCGGCAACTTCGCCGGACTAGTGTATACGCTGGATCTCTCCTCGTCGTTTAACACGGCCACGGACAACCTCACGGCGCTGTTTGGCAGCTTCTCCAAGACCGGCGGCGCAGCGGCGAACAATCTCGCGCCGAACCATCGCGACGGCGTCATGTTCGCCAATGACTACATGTTCTGGCTCTACGGGTACGTCTCCTTCGTCTCCTTACCCGGTCTATAGCCCGAGCCTAACAAAGAGTCCCAGCGGGCTCCCCCGCGCTTCCGACGCGCTCCAGCTTCCCCCAGGAAACCAGATCCCGGGCTACGAGCGCGGCCAATACGGCCCGTACCTGAAGATGTGGGAGCCGGGGTTCGTCAACACCTACCCGGACGGCATCACGCAGTATGTCACGAACGGCGCGGGCGTGTCGGCCCCAAGCGAGAACCTCGGCTTCTATGTCGCTGGGATGCATGCGCCGCGCTGGAGTCCGGTCTACGACAACCAGTCCGCGACGGTGCCCTCGGCCCAGATGATCAAGGTCGATATGACCGAGATGCGAGACAGTAAGTGGACCAACAGCAGTCTCCCGAGTTATGTGCCGTCGCGCGCGAACGCCGAGGCCGTCTGGGTGCCGGTCTCCGAGTCCGGCGCGGTGGTTCTCATTGGCGGGGTGGTGAATCCCGTCGCGATCTGGTCGTCGAGCGGGTTGACCCAGAGCCAGCAGAGTGCGAGTGTAGCGGAGAGTCCCGGGTTCATGCAGACGGTGTCGGTCTATGATGTTGCGGGTGATAAATGGTGAGTGCAGCCCAGCCGTCTGCTGACGGAGCGCTTCGAAGCGCGCTCTCTAACTTCGAACAGGTACATCCAGCAAACGACCGGGGATATTCCGCCTGCGCTGACCGAGTTCTGCTCCGTGTATGCCAGCGCGGCCGACGGCTCGTCGCACAATATCTATATCTATGGCGGGTACGACGGGATCAGTCCCCTGCACGAGCCTGTGGACGATGTATACGTCCTGTCTCTGCCCTCGTTCGAGTGGATTAAGCTCTATACGGGCGTCAGCGGCCATGCGCGCAAGGCCCACCGATGCGTCAAGCCATATCCGGACCAGATGCTCGTCTTCGGGGGTATCCAGGTCGACACCCTGGACTGTCTCGATATGATCCAGGTGTTTAATCTGAACACGGGCAACTTCCAAAATACCTACAACCCGACCAAGTGGAGCGAGTACCGAGTCCCAGACCTCGTGTCGGGAAGAATAGGCGGAGGGTGAGCGTCCATCTTTTTCTCTATCCTAATATCAAACCAAAATCACCATTCCCGTCAATATAATACCTCATTAAGCTAACATCCTTAGTCCCACCGGCGGCGCAACCAAAACTAAACCCTCCGCCTGGACCAACTCTTCCCTCGCCGACGTATTCGCAACCACATACACCAAAACCATCGCAACCTACTACCCCTACAGCACCACCTCCACCACCTCCACCACCTCCACCACCACCACCGCAACCACAACCCCAACCCCCGCCCTGGCCTCCTCAGGCAGCGGCGGCGGGTTCCCCGCGTGGGCCGGCGCCATCATCGGCGCCGTTGCAAGTGCGCTCTTGATCGCCGCCATCGTCATCTTCTGGCTCCTCCGCCGCCGCCGAAGAAAGTACCCCAAGAGCGAGGTCTCAGGGCCGCGGTCCCGCGTCATGCAATGGATGCACTCGGGGGCGTCCGCGGGCGAGGAAGGCAAGGACACTGAAACTCTCGTGTCGGGAGGATCCAGCCATGATACGGCCGTTGAGCATTCGGTGGTTTCGTCGACTGTTACCCCGGCAGTCGCTTCAACCAAGGCGCAGAGTGAGCAGGGATACGAGATGCAAAGTATGTCCCCTCCCTTCCCCTTCCCCTCACAACATCCGAACCCTACGGGGGTACTAACGAGGACCAGACGCAGGTACAAGACCCCCCGTCGAACTCCCCACCCCCTTCAACAACACCCACAGCCCTAGCCCCGGCCACGCACCCGACAGCTCCATCTCCCCCAACAGCTCCACCGCATCCCAAAACCGACATATCTCCCGCGCCTCGAGTGAGGATGGCCGAGCAGCGAATCGGCCGAGGTACTTGCCCGGGATGGGGAATGTTAATGTTAGTTCCCGGGGGAAGAGGATTGTGGAATTGGAAAACAATCAGCGAGGGCTGGGGCATATTCAGAAGGGGGGGTTTTAAGTGATGATATACTGAGTCAAGGTAGTGTGGAAATGAGTGGGTGATACCGTGGTTGGTTTTTCTTTTTTCTTTTTGGTTTTATTTATGGTATATAATGAAGTTAGGGTTAGTGGTCATGTGAATGTAATGAGCTCTGAGAATATAACATCCCCCCACGATGGCCCGAGTAATATTTTATTCTGAAAAAGATGCCCAGACCATCGATCATCGATCTGCTTTGTTTCTCCGTCTTATATCCGGGGCAGTTTCGGCCTGAGGCACCAAGCTGATATCTTCGCAGGATTCGGGTTGTATTCCCAATTACGGGGCCTGGAGGACTATGGTCGCGAGTTTGTCTATCTATGAAAAGGTGTGGATTATAATGGAGTACAAGAAGGTGGGATCCTCAGTAGTTCACCGCAAGTGCTGTTATTGACGTCTGCTGTTGGCCATATAAACAGCAGTCAATTACAGCATATAAGAACTCCCACCATGGCTTAGAACCCTCGAGCTCAAATAGACTAGTCACAGCTTAGGATCATCCCCAAACCTCCCATGTCTCCCCTGCCCCGCCTTAAACCTCGCCGCCCCCCGGATACTCTCCACCGTAAGCGCCGTCACCCCATGATCAAACTCATTCCGCAACGCATCCTCCAACGACGTCGCGTTATACGCACTATAATAACACGAATCCCGATCCAGATTCATACACAGCTGCGGGAACCGCACCAGCTGGTTCGCGATCTTCGTCGCCTCCTCCAACGCCTTACCCCGGGGCACCACCCGATTCGCCAACCCCATACTCAGCGCCTCCTGCGCGCCCACCGGCCTCCCCGTGAGAATCATATCGAGCGCTCTCCCGAGCCCAACGATCGCCGGCAGACGGACCGTGCCCCCGTCAATCAGCGGGACCCCCCATCGCCGACAGAACACCCCGAAGACGGCGTCCTCCTCGACGACCCGGAGGTCGCCGAGCAGACTCAACTCGAGCCCGCCTGCCACGGCGTACCCGGCCACGGCACTGATGATGGGTTTCTTGATCTGCAGCCGGGAGGGCCCCATCGGGGCGAGGTTGCGCTCTTGCACGGGCTGCATGTTTTCCTGCTCGGACTGAGCGGTGGGGTTCATCTCGGCGACGGCGTGGAGGTCGGCGCCCGCGCAGAAGGTGCCGTGCTGACCGGCTAGAATGCAGACTTTCTGGGTGGGGTCGGCTTCGAAGGCAAGGATCGTGGAGTAGAGCTTTTTGGCGGTGGCGGGGTCGACGGCGTTGCGGCGCTGCGGGCGGTTGAGGAGGATGGTGGTGATGCCGGTGGCGGTGGAGGTGCTGGTTACGGCGTTGGGTTCGGGGTCCATTTTTTTAATAAAACCCCTTGTGATTGTATTGAGTTACTTTGTGAATAGTAGTTGAATCTGGATGCGAGGTCTGGACTCGGAGTGTCCGCAGTGAGGAGAAGCGGTGGGATGCCTCGGCTCGTATGTGAATCCGAACTCGTAAAGCTGGGGGTACGCCCCTCACTGCTACGGCTGTAGATGTATAAACGAATTCGTCATTTGGAAAGTACTAAATCTAGAACCATGGAAGCGATAAGTGATATCTGCCAAGACGTCTCCCCACGTTGCAGCCGTCAATTTGGAGACCTCACCTCCAGAGCAATCTCCCAAATCATGGAACCCAAAGCACCCCCTCTCTCCATCCCAACCGGAGCCACCCCAGTCCAGGTATCCGTAATCGACAGGTTAGAGCCCAGACCTCTGCCAGCCTAGATGCCATCTAACACAGAGCAGTACAACCCGGATGCACATCCCGGCCACTCACCTGCTCACACCCTCCACTTATCTCCCAGAGGGATTGAAACTTCATGCCCCCTCATACTCCTTCCTCGTCGAGCATCCCACCGGCCGAAAACTGCTCTTCGACCTCGGCCTCCGCAAAGACTGGTGGAATCTCACCCCAAACACCAACATCTTCCTGCAAGAGGCTGGGTGGACCGTCGAGGTCCCCAAGAACGTAGCCGAGATCCTCCTCGCGAACGGAGCGTCCTTCACGGACATCGAAGCCGTAATATGGAGTCATCACCACTTTGACCATCGGGGGGACATTACGTCCTTTCCGGGGAGTACGAGGGTGATCGTTGGACCGGGGTTCTCGGGGAACTATCTTCCTGGTTATCCGGGTAATCCGGACTCAACTGTGCTAGAGGAGGAGTGTGCCAGGCGAGAGATCCAAGAGCTCAGCTTTCCCGAGAGCGGCGGGCTGGAGATCGGGGGGTTTCAGGCGATCGACCTTTTCGAAGACGGGAGCTTTTACATCTTGAATTGCCCGGGGCATACATACGGGCATCTTGGGGCCCTGGCGCGCGTTACGGCTGCCGGGGACGAAGCCTCTACGTTTGTCTTCATGGGAGGCGATACGTGTCACTTCGCGGGCCAGTTCAGGCCAACGGCTTCTCGCCCATTACCGGGGAGTGGCGGCTACGAGGATGGGCAATTCAGGGGTACTCTCTGCCCCGGGGCGATCATGGACCAGCTCCGCGCGAAATATGATCCCACTCAGCCCTTCTTCCAGATGCCCGGGGAGAACGCGGTTGATGTGAAGACGGCGCATGAGTCGATCCGGAAGCTTCAGGTATTCGACGCGGCAGATAATGTGCTGGTGGTGATTGCGCATGATGAGTCGCTGTTGGGGCAGGTGGAGTTCTATCCCGGTAGTATCAATGCGTGGAAGAGTAAGGGGATCGGGGAGAAGGTTCGATGGGGATTTCTGAACGCATTGAAGTAGTTATTATGTTGTCTGGTATTAATGAGGATCCCCGTACAGTCCTGACAATAATTGGGAGGCGACCCCGAATCTACGCATATCGTGCTCTTGAATGTCAAGATTGCCCTCGATGCCCACTAAAATGTAGCAGACGACTGTAGACCACCAGGCATCCTCTACGGAATTATGCATGGTAAAGATCTCTCTATTCCTCCACAGGGGAACTTCCATATATAGTCAGATAGCAAGGCCGGTATCGACCGAAATAGTGATTTCGCATCCTCGCAATCAGGAACAGTATATGAATCCGGATATCCTAATTAGTATCACGTTGCTTGGGTTTAATCTCCTAATGATCGAAAGCTGGTGTAGATCCGCGTTGACTGACCTTCATACTCGTCCCCTTTCGTAGCGAGGGGTTACGACACAGCTCCAGCATCAGTCCGCGTATCCCTCAACAGAGTCCGAATCATCTTGGTATCCCTGCCCCTCACGGCGCGTTCGACGGCCCAGGGACTCCCACGGAAAGACACGTTGATGTCAATGTCCACGGCCCGAAGGAGAACTCGCACCAACTCATAATCTCCCAGCTGGACTGCCACCATGAGGGCCGTTTCCCCAGTATCGTCATCGATAACGTTGACGTCTGCCCCGTGGGCTACGAGCAGCATCGCCGCCGGGGTGTATCGAAGCTTCACTGCCATCAGCAGCGGAGTGTGTCCGAGCAGATCCGTACACTCCGCATCCGCCCCGGCCTCCAGAAGCAGACGCAGCAATTCCATGTCGTGCCGCCACACCGCAACGAAGAGCGGGTACGGCAGGTAACCGATCGAACTCGGCCGGGTGACGCTGAATTTGGCCGCGCGCATCAGCAGCTCTGCAATATCCTGATAACCATTCATGATAGCAGAGCATAGCAGATCCGAAGCCGAGCGTGGGAAACTGGCTTCGATGCTCTTCTGCGGACTGGGCGAGGCCCCGGCGGCGAGAAGCTGCTGCACGATGTGGCTATGGCCACGCAAGACGGCATTGACCAAGGGTGTGTTTCCATAGCGGTCTTGGAATTCTAGGTTCACTCCGGGGATTGCCAGCAACATCGCCATGATGTCTGGATTCCCGGTCCTGGCTGCGAGGATCAGGGGTTTTTCTAGGGTCAGCCCGTGCTGGTAGGGGACTAGGGCTAACTTCGCAGTCGCGTCCCGGTCATTCTGTATGGCCCAGAGGAACACCGAGTGATGTCCCTGTTGAGATTGGTAGCGCCTTGCATCATAAAGATAGAGGTATGGGTTGAGGATGTCGTGGAGCAGGCGGTTTGTGCGGGCCAAGGCGTTGATCGTGGTCACTGATCCGGTGTGCTCGGCGATTTCCAGTAGGAGTTCTGTCGGTAAATCGAGTAATCGAAACTTGTCCTGGGGATATTAGTCGATATTAAATAAGGGGTGGATTCTGGTTATACTGCGTCCGTCTTCTTCCCGGCAGACTGACTCTGCTTTCTCTCGACATCTCCAAGCACAACTTCACAGTTGACTATGTAGGAAATTCCGAGCATTGATCTTGCTTTGACCATCTTTCAAGCGGGTGTCAAATATCCCCGAAGGAAGAAAAATGAAAGTGAGAATCTGAGGGGTCGAGGCTGCTACTATGCTCTACATGCGTCATTCATCGGATATGAGCCCCGACATTTCCCACTGGTAGGAGGACTTCAATTATGGTTTACAGAAACCATCTACTCGCTAGCCTGGTGATTGTTGGGCCCGGTGCCCTTGAGTTTCAAGAGGTTGTCCGTGGTTGAACCATGGCTCATTTACCTCGCTGAAAAAGTACGATATCGACACCTAGGGGTAGCTATAGTAGTATTCTCGAGACGCGGATCAATTTCCCTGCTTATATTAAAGCATTAGTAGTGACCCACAAGACCAACAGCTCTGACCCTTCCAGTCAGTCAAGCTCAAGGCCTAGGTAGGCTTGAAGCCAGCTTAGTGAAGCTTCTTTCAGCGGTGAAGATCGAGCCCAAGATAGAGACGACTATGTGACAGGTTCCATGTCGTTCGACAGCACCTGAGCTCCAGCACAGACGTGCATGCCGTTATTGCAGATTATCCACGTCGTCCAGAGTGAATAGCTATTGACCCCCTCTGGGAAGTCTAATCGACCAAGCTATAAAAGATGAATACTCCCAGGTCTCTTTCTGGTCTACCATCACTCAGAAACGCAAGCGTTAGGGAAACCTCAGCCTGCCACAATGCTTCTTCTTTTCTTCCTCATGATTATTGCGCTTGCACTCGGGGCACCCATCGCCCAGCCTGGGGATAAACCAGATACGCCAGATAAGCCACATGAGCCGGAAATCAAGCCATCCGTACGCATCCCCAGCCTCAGTCGCGGAATCATAGCTAATGGATGAAGGTCAACCTATTCACTCTCCCCGAGGGTGGTGGGGATAGCTGGAGCGTCGATGTCGACGGCCACTGCCATAATCTCCAATCCCCGGTGTACGGCTCCTCTCACGGTGGTCTCATGTTTGCTTACTGACGTGGTTCAGGGCCGGAAATGTGATGTCGATTGTCATTCCATCCTCGTACGAATGCTCCTTATACAAGTATGCTCCTCGCCCTGTTATAGATCTTGGATGTGAAAGTTGACCGCCGGAAACAGGCAGAAGAATTGTGCGTCGAGCGCGCATGCGGCGGCCGCTCCGGGGTCGGACCAGCTTTCATTTACCAAGGTGCTGAGTCTGTCGTGTTCGCCTGTGCCACATGGGCATTGAGAGTGGCTCTGTATCTTTAGATGGGCTGCATGTTATGGGGACTTGAATGGGTATTCGTGGGTGGAGCTATGGTGAATATCGTTGTTATACCTTATGTACAATATAGGGTTGAGTCAATGTAGGCAACATTTTGATACGGGAACTATAGGGAGTCTAATCCTCACGATGTTAAGACATAACCCTATACCAAGCTGTTACTTTTACCATCTCCCGGAATGTAACAAGTCCTAATCAACCCCCCTTTACACCTTCTTTCCCTCCGCCACGTCTTGAACCGCTTCCTGAGCCTGAGTCTGAACTTGTACCTCAGCCTCCGCCTCAGCCTTCACCCTCCGATCCTTCCTCCACACCAGCACCCACGACGAGAGCACCCCCGAAATCGACACCAGCAGGAAACACAAACAAATGATATACGAGACCCGATACGTCGGCCCGAACCGCGTGTTATACACATGGGGCCCCACGACCCCGCTGAACTGCGCCATAGCGTTCGTCCACCCGATCCCGATCCCGGCGGCGACGGCGCCGTCGAGGTCGCGGATCCGCTCGGGCCAGATCACCGGGTAGGCGGATCCGGCGCAGGCGATGGCGACGATCAGGGCGATGTACTTGACGATGGAGTTGTGGACTGTGATGAGGATGATGTAGCAGATTATGGTGGTGCTTTCGACTGGATGAGGTTAGTTCGGGGTAGGGTTAGGGTTGTAGTAGTAGGGGGGGGGATAGGAGGGGGGCACGTACTGGCGACAGCTGTGGTCCATGGTTTAATGATCTTCTTGTGGAGGAGTTGGCCGACGGTGTTGAGGAAGATGAAACAGGCGACGTACGGGGGCTAAGAATGTTTAACTCGCTGTTTTAAGTCATGAATAAGGGTTAAGGAACGTACGATGTTCATCAGCTGGGATTTGGCCGTGGTAGTGAATCCAAGCTCGTAGATGACAGTCGGCAGAGCATAGTTGACTCCAAACCCTCCAATGGCGTGGCCAATCCAGTACGTCGAGAATGTCCAAGTGGTCGGCGTGAGGAAGAACTGCTTGACGGCTCCCCAATCCCAGTTCCGGTCTTGACCGGACGGAGCCCGGGCAGGGAGACGGTTGGCTAGGAACTCCCGCTCCTCGGGGGTGAGCATGCGTGCGGTCTCGGGGTAATCAGGTAGACCGAATAGAGCCACGAAGGCGAGCAGGATTGCAGGGAGCCCCTCGATGATGAACAGCCAGCGCCATCCGGACAGGCCGGCGGCCCCGTTCATGAAGCTGATGGCGTATGCCAATAGACCGCTGAGGGCGCCGGATACTTGCCCGATGGAGTAGAAGAGGGATAGCCGCCAGGGAAACTCTTCCGGTTTGTACCAGAATGCCATGTGGTATAGGACGGCCGGGTAGAATCCCGCCTCGGCCAGGCCGATGGCGAAGCGGACGCACATCAGGCCTTTAAAATTCTGGGCCGCCCCGGAGCAAGACGCCGAGATGCCCCAGAAGAGAATGAGGATGAACATCCACCGTGAGGGCCGGAACTTCTTGAGGAGGATGGTGTTGGACGGCTCGAAGATCATGTAGCTGTAGGAGAAGATGGAGAGGGACCATGACCACTGCGAGGGACTGAGGCCGAGTTCTTTCTTGATCCCCGTCCCCTGCTCCAGGTTGATGATTGCCGCGTTGGAGTAATTGCCCGAGTCGATGACCCGGAAGATGTACACTACCGAGTAGAATCCGACGAGCCAGAAGTCGATCTTGCGCATGACGCGCCTCTCGAACTCCTTGGTGTACTTGGAGGCCTGGACATGGGGAGCTTCTTCGTCGCTGGTGACTGAGGGGGAGAGACTGGAGACGACTCCATCGGCTGGGCTCTTGGTGGTGGCCATTGTGGTTCAACCTGAGGTCCCAATTCCGACCCTGGATCCAAGCAGGACCACGCTCAGCACCCGTATAGCGGCGGCGTTATATATGGACCATAACCCTCCTCTTCAGGGTTGCTTTACTCTCCGAACGTGTAGTTGAGACTGTGATACCATGATAGGTCGAATCACGACATTGCCAAATACTCAGGGTGAGCAAGGCCAAACACCGCCAAGGAGAGCTACAGCATACAGGACGCAGATCTTCTCGGGCGAGACAGCGGATTGCTCATCGTCTCCAACTATTATGACATACGGAGATAACATTGTCGCAGGAATGGAATCGCTGGCCGTCTCATGCAGGGCCCGAGCAGCGGTAGGCCAAGCTCCTCTGGGAGAGGTCCTCGTCTATCGCGGAAGGAATATATTCACGGGGGGAAGCAAAATGCGTTTCGACCAAGCTTATCACTATCGAATTTAACTCGTTGGAGCCGTGCGCCACCCGGCATGGAATTTTATGAGGGGCAGCTTCCAATGGCGAGGCATCACGCAATCCAAGGGTAGTATGAGATTCACCCAACCCCGCCTCTGGATAAGCAGAGCGGCATCTTAACCCCGAGGAGGAGAATTCATGATTCAGGTCATGATCATTTCGACCAGAGTGTGTTAGGCGTGGAGGAATACGTGATCGGCTGAGGTATAAATGGGCGGCTGTCTTCAGGATTGATCCGCTGCAAACGAAACAACGCCAGCCAGTGTACACACACCTCTCTCACTCCACGGAAGTATCATCTCGCCATGGCCCCATCAGCCGTCGAAGAGACACCCCCGGCCTTCACTGTCCCCATCAAGGCCTGGACCCGGCCAGCGCCCACCACGGAAGAACTGAACTGGGCCCCCCTGGTTGAGATTGACCTCTCCCGCTTCGACGAGCCCGGGGGCAAAGAGGAGCTAGCCAAGCAGCTGTATGACGCCGTCACCCGCGTCGGGTTCTGGGTGGTTGTTGGCCACGGCCTCAGCGACGAGCGCGTCCTGCGCCAGTTCAGCCTCGGCAATGCCTTCTTCAAGGAGCCGTTAGAGGAGAAACGAAGCTTCCCCTGCAACTTCGCCGAGGGCGAGTACTTCGGCTACCGGGAGAACTCGCGCTGGATCGGAGATACCGGCGTGAAAGATAACATTGAAATGGTACCTACCGACCCTAGCAGCTTCCGTACAGGTTCAGTCAGTGCTAACCTGGGGCAGCTCAACATCCCCAAAGCCATCCCGCAACTCGACAACGTCCCCCGACACCGGATCGTGCGGGAGAACTACCCCGAGATCGCCAGTTTCCACCGCGACATCTACGACAAGGTCATCCGGAAGCTCTTCGCCCTCATTTCGATCATCCTCGAGCTCCCCGAGAACTACCTCGTCGATGCGCACGCCTACGACAAGGTCTCCGACGACCATCTCCGCTACATGATCTACAACACGCGCAGCCAGGAAGACTGGGACAAGGCCCAGGGGTATACGACGGGCGGCCACACCGACTTTGGGAGTCTGACGCTGCTCTTCTCGCAGAATGTGGCGGGGCTGCAGATTCGCACGCCGGAGGGGGACTGGAAATGGGTGAAGCCCGTCGAGGGCGGAATTACGTGCAATATCGCCGATACACTCACCTTCCTGACCAACGGTTAGTATTTTTCATCCCTTTTGTTATTGGGGTCGATGTAGCGTGCTCACCCCGGAACAGGCTTCCTGAAGTCCACGATCCACCGCGTGGTGACCCCCCCGAAGGACCAACTGGATATCAATCGACTGGGGCTGCTGTACTTCGTTCGACCGGGAGATAGCACCTTAATGAAAACGGTGCCCTCGCCTCTCCTGGACCGACTAGGGTTCGTGAGCGAAGAGGATAAGAATACAGATGGGCCCGTACCCACCGGCACCGAGTACGTCCGGGCCCGCGTCAAGGACGTGCACTATAAGACGGTGATCGATAAGAGGGAGAACACGCAATTCGAGTTCAAGGGGCTCAAGGTGCAGAACTACTACAAGTAGCCAGCTAGCTGCACGAGGTCCTACGATTTGGACTGATGGTAGAAATACGATACGAAACTATCTAACGCCGATCGAGGTCCGATTTCGGTCTTTATTTTCGGTTTTTGATTATCGGTGTTAAGGCTGTTGAGGGTTTTATGCAGCCAAGTGTTGTATTGGGAGTAAACCAACCCCTGGGATGAAACGGTGCTACTAGCCGTCAGTGTAAAATGTCCATGACGTTTAATAGATCCCACTGCAGCGCCACCCCATTAGTAGTCTAGCACGTACTACCTATTCCTTTGCACTAAGCGTCTAGATCCCCCTTTATGGAGTAGTGGTAATGCCGCTCCCAAGTCGGAGAGGCAAGAGTCTGGATCATCCACGAGGATCTATCTATGTCCATAATTAGGCATCAGAGTGCGTGCGCGTGTTCGCATGGGTGATATTTTTCATATACCAGTCCCGGGCTCCAAAAGGCGCGCCAGTTGGAGTAAAACGTGCTATAGGTAGCAGGCAGACAGTCTACACAAATCCATTCCTGGCATCCTCGTAATACCCCATTCAAATCTAATTGGACCCCGGTTTCTGCGAGGGTTGTCTGTGTGCCGGAGACAGGACTGATGGAGCTCGTAGATGGCCTTGAGATTGCCAACCCAGAAATGCTGTATCGGGTCATCCATAAGTACTATAATGAGCTATGTCACTGAGGATAGCGGGATACGCTGTAGAGCTTCCTGCCACGACCCCCTGTCCGTCTCCTACTTGGCGCGAATCCTCTGTGGCCCGTGCACAAACCCCGCGATTGATTGCCAGCCTGTCACCGTGATGACTGCCGGTGCCAGAGCGCCGACTTTTGGATCTTCCCCTCTCGTTCCCTCCGGACGCTATGGATTGCAGCGGCCCCGGCGAGGCAAATGCAGACATCGCCGGGCTTGGGGTCAGTTTGTATGTCCCACCGGCCGGCCCGAACACTGACATTGCTGATCATCGCCAGGTAACTCTCGCGTTTGTGATCCAGGGCGGCCTAACCATCGTCCTGTCGATCTGGGCGGGCCTCCTTGATTTTCTCCAGAGACGTGAACGCGATATTGCAGAATACCGGGATCTCGAGCTGATTCTGAGCCCAGAAGAACTGGGTCGTCTGCCCAGGAGACACCTTCTCTTTGACCTCCTAGGGGGTGCCCGGCGTCTCAGAGTACAGAAGCGGGTCATCTATGATCTTCTAGGTACCATCAGTGATACTCAGGTCATTACCGGTGTGTAAACCATGGTTCACACCAAATTCCCGCGTTGTCTCTAATCCCATGATAAGGTATCGCACTGTTGATTGCGGCGCTCGTGCAGCGCCAGGAGCTGAGTCTCTACCACTACCACTTGATTTACGATACCGCCAACCTCGTCGGGTAAGCTCCCCGTTCGGCTTTCACCCCCAGGCGCTGACCCCGAATGCACCCAGTGTCTCTGTCTGTGCTGCCCTTTCCACCGCACTGGGAAACAAGTCGCGGCGCTGGGATCGCTATTTCGCTCTCATCATCTTCACAGCCCTCTACGTGGCGTACGTGGTTGTGTTCAACATCCAGCTAGCGACCTGGGATCCCACGATTTCCGGCCGGTGCTACCGATATGACTTGGTCGCAGCACCTGGATCGTCTCACCCCACAGTCGACCACGTATATGTAGCCGTGACTGCCTTGTACTTCTTGTTCAGCGTGGCCAGTTGCCGATCTATCGCGGACCCCGACGAGGCACGTAGCTACTTCATCGGTGGCCCATTTAGTCTAGACCGCGATGCAGCAAAACGCGTCGAGAGATCGGAACGCCACAAGTTCTGGATATTGAGTCTGTCCTTGGGGCAATACCCATTGCATACATATATGACTTTTGCTCTCCGTGCTGCTAACGAAAAATACCTGACTGGAGACTCCGAAAACGACTGGGGATTCGGCCAGATCACGGCCTTGGTACTCCTTGGACCGGTCTTACTAGAGTGCGTCCGGGGCGTTATAGGTAATGTTTTCAGACAACCCAGCCTCTCCAGACCAGGAGCTCACGAAAGTAGACATCAAAGATGAACTCCAGGAGAGGGATCTATCAAGTCCGACACCCTCCCCACCTTCAACCGGGAGTCGGACATCCATCAATTCACACCCAACTACCCCACTTGAAGAGTCTCATGCCTCTAGTCCCCCTCGTACCCCACAGAGCGAGGATCATAATGATAAGACAGAACTAGACGAAGTTTTCCCGGCCACAAGACCCCATCCTGGTGCCACTGCGACATCTCTCGACTTCGAGATGGGGGCACCAGAAGCTGGACGACGACTTATGCACGAGAGGAGAGTTCCGTGGGATCGAAACCTTAAAGATCTTCTGAGAAGAGTGTTCCTCTGGCACCCTGATTAGCTATACTCATTTGATCAGGTCGGTAGTGAGAAACTGCTACCTCCTTTCATCCATAGGGTATTGCATCTATCCTCTTGATGGATGGCAGTTATAGATTGGTTCCTTCAACCTAGTCCTTGCAGATCGAAAGTTCATCTACATTTCACGCTTTTTTGCTTCATGTTGACAGTGATGACCAACTATCAGATTATAATAGTAGCTTCATTTCTGAATCCTATTCAAATTTCCCTAACCGTAGCCCTGGATGGTTTTCGTTATCTCTTTTGCTATAAGCGTAGATAATCATGATTCGTATCCAGCTACGCTCTCCCCTTTTCGATCTAATCAAGCATGGCAATCTAGTGCTGTGGTCTAGCTAGGTTTGCGCTCTGGTTGGGCAATTCCGCCAGGTATATCCGGCTTCCTCATTGAGTCTCTTCCACCCTAAAATTGCAGTGCACTCCGAATTGGGGTGGAAATGTTACGCCACCGCGCTCAGCTGGGTATAGCCTCTAGCTTTATTTACCCTTATAGCATGCTTGTTGTAGTTGAGAAGACAAGGGTTAGTTTATGTTCTAGATGGCCCGACTAAAACCTCAGATCCAGAATCCGAAGGTCTTCCTCGTCTTCATCAACCCAGTCCTCCCATTCTGCTGCTTTTACCAGATGTCTGGGTAAGCCGTCGTCGAGCGGTCGGCCATCAAGACGGACTAGCTCTTCGTATTCTGGCGCTCCGAGAACCTCAAAGAGGTCGCTTTCTGCTGGGGTGGCGAGGTGGCAACGGCTGAAGGCGACGTTTGCGCCGCTTATATCTGCGACTAGGTTAGTCCTGTTACAGAGAGATTAAGCTGGTCGGGGGGATTGTCATTCGCCTACCTCCATGTCCCATGCCGGCATCATGGATAAAATTGATGGCTTTCAGTAGTTGGCGCGAGATTCGAAGAATATTGTCTGGTTCGAGGGCATCTCCACCGCTGTGATAATCACCGACGACCCTGTCAACCGAAGGACCAAGCAGCTCAAATACAAGGCACTGGTGGACGCCGTTAGGTCCGTGGTGGGTGAAATTGTCGAGTAGCTGCACCATATATTTAGACGATAGGTTTCCCTGAAAATGCGCTTCTAATATCTGCAAGTTGTAGAGCTCTCGAGATCTCGTGGAGCTATCTGCCGTCATTATTTTCAATGAAACCCATTGATTTGTCCTGTTTCTGTCAATAACTTTATACAGATTGGGTGGGAAAGCAACACACTCTCTGTCATTTGCAAGCCAGACGGTAGAAAAACCTCCCCAGCCTAGCTTGTGGTATACCTTATAGCGATCATTCTTGAAAGAATCACCCAGGCAGACTGGATGGTACCCACCAGGGCGGTACCTTGATAACCTTTCCTGTGTATAGAGAAGATTACTGGGGTGATAGACCGACGCCTCTTCCATAGCTCAGACTCTCAACTGGGAGGCAGGGAATTGAAGGCTGTGAGTCTAGAATTCCCTCCAATTCACGCGCCTGCCAAGAACTTCGCGCCCAACGACGTTCGGCCGAATCTCACATTCCGCATCCCCAAATACTCGAATATCATTATTTACGATACACCACTTGTTGGATGGCTCTGGAGAAGCCTTGGATACCCCAGAGTATTGACAGGTGGAAAATCTACTCCACGGAAAATACGAATTTAGCAACGAATGGAGCATAACAATACCCCGGAGAAGAAGGGCAGCTTCCGGTCATTTAGCCTATTCCCACCTCGCATGACCTTGTCCAGACGCTATTCGCTACTTGAATAGCAGGATAGTCTGACGACCAACTAACTATAATGCCACTATCCAGGCAGGGTTTAGTGGATCGATTGGAGTCGCCGCCAGCGTTTGATATTGACAATTATCCCCGTTCGAAACGGGCACTTCTCCGTCGACCTTCTCCACGATGCGATCTACACCGTCTGTATGGGGGTTAAATAGATCATCTCTAGCTTTCCTCGAGAGTCGAAGTACCATAGGCGGTTGAAGGTTCAGAAATCGTTATTCGTCCATTGAGTACTCCCTCTCTGGAGTCTGCCTGGATGAAAAAATGGCGGCCTTATTCCTGGTTGCCTTTTCTCTGCTCGTTGGCCCCTCGGCCTGTCTGAACAATGGTATAACCCCCTTCCATACCCCCAGCTCCATATAGCGTGGTTTAACTCCTATTGACGGAGTATAGGAGTGGGTAAACTGCCCGTCATGGGATATGATACCTACAATGCCTTTGAAAAAGATTTCGACGGTGCTTTAGCGATTGAGCAAGGCCGGCTGATGAAAGAGTATGGACTGGTCGATGCTGGTTACAATGTGCGCATGCTTCTCGTTAACGTTGCCGGTTCTAACCTGTCGTAGACCTTTATCCTGGATGACTTCTATGCCCTACCCAACCGCTCAGAGACCGGCGAAATGGTCGCAGATCCCATCAAATTTCCCCACGGAATGTGAGATCCCCTCCACTCCTCCCCATGCTAGCCAGCCCTAACCCTCCCAGGCTCCACTGGACCAAAACAATGAACAAACTCGGCATCTCCGGCAGCGTCTACTCGTCCAACGGCTACAAAACCTGCGGCGGCTACCCAGGCTCCTACGGCCACGAACTCCAGGACCTCGAAACCTGGCGATCCTGGGGCTGGACCAAAATGCTCAAGTACGACAACTGCTACATCCCCTACGACGCCCTCACGATGGAAAACCAATACGGTCGGTTCAAGCGCATGCAAGACGCCATCGAGACCATCGCCAAACGGTACAACGAAGACCCCCTCATCTACACCCTCTGCCAATGGGGCTGGCAGGAACCGCACAACTGGGCGCCCCGGATTTCCCACGCCTGGCGCATCGACCCCGACATCCGGCCGTTCTGGAAGAACATCGCGAGCATCCTGTACCTGGCGAGCACGGCGTCCCATGTCTCCAACTTCTACCAGCATGCTGACCTGGACATGCTCGAGGTGGGCAATAACGGGCGCGGCGTCCCGGTCGGCAATATGACGTACTACGAGCAACGGACTCACTTCACCGCGTGGGCGCTCCTCAAGTCGCATCTGTTCATCAGTACGGATCTCCGCCATGCGAGCCGGGACACGCTCGAGATTCTCCGGAATCGGGATATCATTGCCATCAACCAGGATCCGAACGAGGGGGCCCCCGTCGTCCCCTTTAGAATTGGCAACCAGCCTGATTTCGTCACGACGCTCACGTATAGTGCGGCTTCCCCGCCGCCGTACTGGGGTGGGAATTCCTCGTACGGCCCGGTGTTCATGATTATCAATACGCAGGAGACGACGCAGACGATGCGCTTCAATCTCACGGAGAACTGGGCGGTTCGGGCCGGGAGGAAGTACGTGGTGTATGATATGTGGAAGCATCGGAATGTCGGCGTGGCGACGCGAGAGTGGTCGGTGACGCTGGAGCCTCACGATGTGGCGGCGCTGCTGTTGAAGGATGCTGGGCCCGAGGGGATACAGGTTGAGCCCCCGTGTGCGCCGCCGTATTCGCTGTATCAGTGTACGTCGCCGAATGGGAGCTATATCTATGATGGGTCGGTGGTGAAATGGGGGTGGTAGACATGCACCTCACGGTTCAGAATTCAGGATCTCTAGATACAGAACTCTCAAAAGCATCCGAGAAAATTAGAAGATCAACCCGTTCGATTATGTCTAGATGAGAGTCCAACCATACACTAGTTGGTCACCTATCAGCCAAGCAAGGTCCTAATTTGCCCACCGCAGTGTCGGATATCTTCACACGTTCTTCAGTCCAGCGAGCCCTCCAAATCATCACATCCAGCCCTAACATCCCAAGATACAGCGCACTCGCACCAACCGCGCCCCAAGCCATCCCCAAGAACGTACTTCCCAACGAAGAACCCATAATACACTCACCTGCCACAGTCCCTTTCACAACCCGATCCGACTCCCGGGTCAGATACCCCGACGCAGCAGTAACTATAGCAAACCCCACAACCGACAGACCAAGAACCACTCCAAGAACTACCGCCGAAACCCCCTTCCGACCCGCGAGACAGGATACTCCGAGCCTTAGTATTATCGCCAGGAACTGGCACACGATGCCGACCATATAACACGCGAACGGAGCCAGTGTAGGGACATTCCCAACTGGATCATCGATTACAGGCGGGGTTATGTTCCTGTGTACGACCGGTGCAAGCTCAAACGCCAGATCCATCATCCGGGTCAAATTGAACGGCTCGCCGATAGCCCTGTAGATCCTCTGCGCGCCGATCTCCGTCGAGGTGAAGTCGGGCTGCATCCAGGCGCTGGTGAGGTACCAGCGAAAGGTGTAGCCTTGTTTCCAGGCCCAGTAGGGGTCGTCGGCCCAGGATGTGTTGGTGGTCGGGGTGGTGGTATTTTTAAAATGGAACTAGTGAGGTATCAGCAATTACCTTTTGTTCTGGGTAGTGACAGAGGGATGGAGTGGTAGTGGTAGTAGTACCTCTAGGATGTGCATCCCCGGGGAGAAGATCCGTCCAGCATGGCTCCCGGTGATATGTGCGTTATTCCCGGCTGCGTTGATGATGCAGACGAGGACGATTGAGGCGATGGCACAGGCTGGGGCCAGGTAGGCGGGGAGTGCGCGGAGATTCATTGACAAATCTATCCTGTTCAACGTATATCAAGGTATATCCAGAGTTGAATATTCACGACCATCACCAGGAATGGAGGACATGAGGATTGAGGATTGAGGTCTAAGATATAGTACGGGGTAGCATTTCTGCAGAATCCGGGGATGACCGTGGCTGTAACTAAAACCTGGCGAATAAACGGCCTCTCTAACCAGATTGACGGATTATGTGTGCCTGAGTCATGACGCCTAGGCCAGGATTCTGGGGGATCGAAGGAGAAGATTCTATTTGTAGGACGCGATGCTCATTAGATCGTGCGCCGGTCCATTTCTACAAATGAGTCTGAGACAGTTTAATCTGTAAGGTGCCACCCAGTAGATTTCAGGTAGTAGTATCTTCAATAGGCTATCAAGAATTTCTTCGTGGTCTCGTTCAAATATCATCCCTCCCTTGTGCTTCTCATAGGCATAGACACTCTAATTACCCAACGCGATCGGTTGCATCTTGCTGAACACATTCTTGGGGTCGTACTTCGCCTTCAACTCCTGGAGTCGACCCAGGTTGTCGCCGTAGATATTGCCCACCACCGAGTCACCAGCTGTCATCACCAGACCGTCAGCATCACTCACACACCCGGGAATAAAAGGAACACTCACGCTCGGCATAGTTAATATACTGCGGGACCCCCGATTGGGTCTGGTTCCCCGCAGCCTCCTCCAGTTCCTTCTTCCAGCGGCTCTGCACCTCTCTCGCCCACGCGCGGTGCTCCGAATCCTTACTCTCATCCGTCCACCGCAGCGTGATAATGCCGTTCTGCGTGCTGCCACGGCTCGCAAACGCCGTCGCATCGCGCGGTACCTCGCAGGTCTTCCGCATATCATAGAACTCCAGAATGAGCGCCGAGGCGGCCAGATCCGGGTCCGACTGCACCTTGGCCGTGAAGTCGGTCAACATCGTCCGGGCAAAGGCCGGCGACAGCGGTGGCTCGAAGAAGACCCCCTTGAAGGACTTGCGGTCGCCGTAGGTCGCCATGGGGTTCTGCAGCGCGTTCACCTGCGAGTACGGGAGCATGTCGATCAGGTTCACGACGGGTTCCAGCGCCAGCAGTGACGCGTAGTATTTCTCGCCCTCCTCGCGCGTGCCATTGTAGAAGACCAGGACATTCGCCATCGGCACGGGTGCCCCCGGCGGCTGCGCAAAGATACAGATCGCCCCCGCCCGCGGGTCCGGCGTATCCAGGATCCTCGCGTTCAGCTCCTCGATCACCCGCTCCAGCTTATCTGGCGTGAACGCGATGATCCCTGTGTAGACGGGGTTCGGCTGCTCGTGGGCCTGGTAGGTAAAGTCCACCACGACCCCGAAGTTGTACCCAGCCCCGCGCAGCCCCCAGAAGAGATCTGCGTTCTCGGTCGCCGACGCCGTGACGATGTCGCCGCTCGCGAGCACCACCGTCGCCGACACCAGGTTGTCGATGGTCAGTCCGTACTGTCCGCTCAGCCACCCGTAGCCGCCTCCCAGTGTCAACCCGCCCACGCCCGTGTGGTTCACGGTGCCCCCGACCGCGGCGAGCCCGTACTCGGCCGCCTTCTCGTCGACGTCCTTCCATACGGCGCCGCCGCCGGCCGTGACGGTCTTCTTGTCCGTGTCGACGGTCACGCGGTTCATGCGCGAGAGGTCGATCACCAGTCCGCCAGCGCTGGAGCTGGTGCCGGAGACGGAGTGGCCTCCGCACTTGATCGCGAGGTCGACGCTGTGTTCCTGCGCCCAGAGGAGAGCCGTGCGCACGTCAGCAGCCTCGGTGGGTTGCACCACTACGCCCTGGCTGACTTTAGTCGAACGTTCTGAGAATTTAAGAGGGGGTGGGGGCGGTACAGCTTGCTTCTTGCCTGTGTCGGACCATCTCCGGATGCTGTCTTCGTAGCCTGCCGAGTCGGGGGTGTAGACGGTGGCGGATACCAGGCCATCTTGAAGCGATTTGAGGGCTGACTCTGGGATAGCCATGGTTCAATCGGGTCCTCGAGGGTGCTGTTTCTAGATAATGGGTGTGTCTGTGTGGGAGAGAGAGAGAGGTGCGGGGAGGCCACTTGGAGTGATCGAGACGCCAAGAGCGGGGTTAGTTGGGTATGCAAATGTCTTCTTATATACGCCTGCACGCGGTGTGATTACTAAACTGTAATTCCACGATTAGGAATCCCCCCACACCGCTGTAACATTAGCTCGCGTGGACAGGGCCATGTGGCCGTTGTGATTGGTTCGTATGTATTTATAGAATGTAGGAGAAGGCTGAGGATATCGATCTACCGGGACTCCGTAGGTCCCTTATATTACCCTCTGCCACGGCACCAGTCTCACCATTATCTATTTACAGCAATCTATTTACACCCACTTGTCGCCACTCCTATTTGGAGCTTTCGTGCTGACTCTGCTCAGCCCCTGGTGGTGGCGAACTCCCCTCTAACTCCAGCGCCAGTCGCTCGTCCATCGTCAAGTCGCTCTTCGCGTGGTGAATCCGAACAAACCCCAGGACAATCAGCAACCCCATGATGGACAGCCCGGACTGATACCAGAAAACAGCCTGGTAGCTCTCGTGGAGCGATAGATCGTGTGTGCGAGTTTGCACCATATCGGCAAACCCCAGAAGCACGGCGGTCCCCAGGTGGAGAGTGCAGTTGATCAATGCTCCGGCCAACCCTTGTCGGGCCTTGGGCATGTTGGTAGTGATGAAGATGTTCGTGATGTTGAAACTGATGTCGATGCCGATGGTACCGCAGATCATAGCCGGGAAGACAAAGGCCCAGTAATTTCCGCCGAGGGGGATGTTGGCGAATAGTAGCCCCGAGCCGACGTATCCAAGGCAGGAGATCACCATCAGGATGGTTCCGGAGATTTTGTGTAGTATGAGACCCCCGATACCGGACAGGAAGAGGCCGCCTACTGCCATCGGGACCGTCCAGGCCACGATTTGGAGGGGGGTCGCGCCCATGATGTTGGACATACTGAAGCATGAATGTTTAGCATAGACGCGAGGAGATTACCTACCAGGGGAAACTCACTATAGGGCTCCGTATAACAGAAATATGCCCAGACTGCCATATAAGAAGAACAAGGCGAGGATAAGGGGCGTCATATACTTCACCGAGAAAATATCTCCCGGAAGCAGGGGATTATCGACCACCCAGCCCTCCACATAGACCATGGCAGCCAGCAGAGCAACCCCCAGGATGAGGGTTGCGATGATATACGACGTCCCCCATTGCTGTGGTGCAAGCGAACTTTCGGCAATCGCGAATACAAACAGGACAATCCCCGGGATGGACAAACAGCACCCCGCCCAGTCCATTTTGATACCGGCCTTTCGGGTGCTTGTGTAATCTCGAGGAATGTAAAAGTACGAGGAAACCGCGGTGACAGCGGCGAGGATAGCCCCGATGAAAAAATACCATCTCCAGGTGAGGTACTGCCCACAGAGTCCAGAGAAGAAGAAGCCCATGAAGAACCCCAACGCCGCACACCCACCATAAATGCTGAAGACCATGTTTTTCCGTGGGCCCGGTCGGTATGTACTCCCGAGAACCATCATCCCGGAAGGCAGAAAGGCTGCGAGTGCCAGCCCCTGCAGTGCTCGACAGATCATCAACATGAGCCATGTCTGGGAGACACCGGTCAGGATCGATGAGATGGTGAGCCACGCGGCTCCTGCGACATACACTATGAATCCGCCGAACATGTCCGTGAGACGACCGAAGATGAGGAGGGTGGATGTGACGGCCAGGGAGAGAGCCGTGGAGGGCCATATGGCGGACTCTGAGGGGATATCCAGCTCCTTCATTAGTGTTGGTAGAAGGATATTGGATCCTGAAATGAAATACTCCTGTGGCAGATCAGCATAATGTTGATGGCCTGAGATTGACGGACGTACTGCTAGTATCTGGGACATGAGGATAGAAAAGCAGAAGCCTAGCTCTGATACAAGAGTCGGGAAGCATGGTGGCCGCTCTCTGCCTAACCTTTCGAGATCGATCGTTTCTGCAGCGTCGCTAGCCCGCTCCGGGTCCGGGTTCGCCCCCGGAGGTTCAATACGTGAAGGGGCTACTTCTCCCATTTCAAATATTGTGATTCCACCAGAATATGATCTGGAGTTGATCTTGTTCGCTGCTGAGTTTCAGGTCACTTTATACGCCACTCTCAGATGTTGAACTTGTAGCAGATTTCTAAGCGAGTCGTCGACGGTGCTCCTCGAAATCATGCTTGATAATCATCCTGCAGGAGTGGTGTCGAATAGGAGATTTCCCAAAGATAACATTTCCCGTAAAATCTCCTCGCAACTGAGGCAGCGCGAGTGCTGTGGAGATTTGATGCCAACTGGAGCGCTGGACGTGGTCAGTGACCGCTTCCGCCAACTTCCCGATTAGGCAGTTGAGTGGAGTGGGTCCGTCTCCGATCCCAGCCAATAGCCAGTCATCCTACGCTCTCTGGTTCTCCATCAAGACAATTTCGAAATGACAGCCTCATGGAGGACCCCGGAAGCAGGCACTAACCCTGCCTAGGGTCTGGATTTTGCATCCAGGGGACTTGGCAGGAACTGGATTCTGCCCTCAAGTTCGTAATTTCTGCCCCTATTAGGTAACTCCTGCCCACTTCACCAGGGATTGAATAACGCCACGAAGCCCAATTCGGATAAAGAAGGGAGACTACGTAGATATCTGCTTTCGTCATGTCTGGGATGCCCAAAGCAAGACCTTATCTGCGCTAGAGAGGGAGCGCGGAGGTTGAAAAATCTAAAGGTCCCCATAAGCTTTCCATCACAGAGTACCTAGTATACTGTTGAAGAGCAGCCAACTCATTCTCCCGTCACTACCATCATTTCTGCAGTGATCTTCAGCATTTTTGATGGTGGCAATCAAATCTTGTGTGATGTTGAGCTAGAGTGACAGAAAGTAGGTAGGACTAGATCTTTGAGGTGACATTCCCTGATTGGCCAAACGCCGGGCTAAGAAGCACTGCACAGTTATGCGCCTATGCATACGACCAGTGTACCAAGTCCATCGATTGCTCTGTGGATAACCAAGCTAAAAGAGTATAGGGCCTCTCCAAGATCATTCCTGACTAGAATTCAACAGAAAATTCAACACGATATAGTTTAAGAAGACTTGTATTAACACTATCTACCTAAACATCTAGAGCAGGATGTGGGTTATATATCTCTCGCCATCGCTTCTCTTCATAACCACTCCAAATCTGTCTTTCACCTTCCTTACCAACAAATACCCCAAATAATAGCTCATTATCCATTTTCTCCTGCAGAAATATATATACAATTTATCCCGTACTTCTGATGTAATGTGCTCTACCCCTGTGATAGGAGGGAGGAATCACGTGCCGCGAATATTTCGAGGATCCCCAAACATCCGAACCTGAATCCCCTTTGCCTTCCCCCCCATCCACATCAACAATACCAACCAAAATGGGTGTCATCGACTTTATAAAAGAAATCATCCGGCCCGGGAACGGACTCGACTACCCCAAACCCGGCGATAGCGTGACAGTCCACTACCATGGCTACCTGTACGACCCGACGCGGTCGTGGAACCGAGGCCGTCGGTAGGTGACCTCCAAGCCAACCCAACAACGACTCATCTTCTATGCCTGGACTGATCGATTCTCGGGGCGGAGTAGATTCGACAGCAGTATCAAGCGGGGCATCCCGTTTACGTTCCAAGTCGGCATGGGACAGGTTATCAAGGGTGAGCCACTCGCCAAGAACATCTCCGACGTCCCCCCCCCCTCCCTTATTGCCTATTACCTATTAATGATTAATGATAGGCTGGGAAGTGGGTATTCTGGGGATGAGCCTGGGTGAAAAGGCTCTACTTACTTTTGGGCCGTAAGATATTCATTCTCCCTATTGGGCTCGATATATTGTTTCTCTAATCTTGACTCGACAGTCACTATGGGTATGGAGCAAGGTAAGCTGGATAAAGTAAAAGTATTCCTATGGACGTACTAGACTCATGGATTCGATTTTTCCAGGGGCGCACCCCCGTTTATCCCAGGCAACTCGACTCTTGTTTTGTGAGTTTTTTTTTTTTCTTCTCTTTTTTTCGATGTTCTGTGCTTCTTCTGTGGTTGGGTACTTATGACATGTAGTACGGTTGAGCTGTTGGCTATTAACGGTCGCGGGCTCCAGCCTGATGACTCGGATTAGATACTGGTGGGTAGTGTATAATATGTACATTATGTGGTTGAATTGATGTTTTGTTTGTTTACTTTCCAGGGTTTACTGTAAATCAAATCAATGGGCAGGGTTGCATTTGATAGCATTTCTGATGTCAGGATGTATTATATTATATTCATGGTTCAATCATTAGCAAACTATATTCAGTAATCAACATGACCACCTCTTTGTGTCTCGTTTAGCGTTATTAGTCTCTTCAAGTTGCCAATCCAGTATGATTATATATGCAAGGTGTGCAATCTAGCTAGGGCTTTGAACCAAACCATCCCCTTAACCAGCCTCGGTGTACACCGTGGAGTTGCTGGCAATCTCGGCCGGTAGCCACTGCCCAGCCACGGTGTTGTTGTAGCGGAGCTGAGCGAGGGTGAACGTGTTGAGCTCAGACACTAAAACGGTCTGATCCAAGGGCAGAACGCGGTGCACCATCGCGTTCTGCGTCTGCATGGAGATATACTCCTCGCCGGCCACGGAGGAGATGGACGCGTCGAACGTGACGCGGATGAGGGCATCGGGCGAATTGGTGCTGAGCAGCGAGGTCGACAGGAGCCACAGGGCGGGCTCAGTAGCGGTCGAGGCATCCGCGATATGGAGGAGGCCCGCGGTGCCGCCGAGGATCTGGTTCTGCAGCGAGAAGAACCGGATCTGGCCGTCGGCGCCGATGTGGCCGAAGGTGCCGGTGCCCCCCGTGGCGTTCCCGGCGAGAGTGAACCAGACGCCGCTCAGGGGCCCGGTGGCGGAGATCATGCCCACGGCGTTGTTGCCGACGCTGGGGGGGATGGGGAGCTGGGTCGTCTCGCCGGTGGCGAGGTTGATGCGCATGATGGACGAGTCGTTGTCCTGCGTGACGTAGATCAGGCCCGTGGTCGGCTCCTCCTTGATGAACACGGGGCTGTTGAGGGCTGGGTAGAGGGTATGGTCGGTGAAGTTGCGGATGTCGGCGGAGAAGACATAGAACCCGCCGGTTTGCTTGGAGGCCACCTTGAGGCCGGCCCAGACGCGGTTGCCGATCTCAAATACGCAGTGCGGGCCGTTGCCGGGCTTGGGGATGTTGATGGTCTTTCGAATCTTCGGGGCACTCGCGAGGGTCTTGCCCGGGTCCACCAGCAGCAGCTTGTTGTCGGCTTGCAGCGACAGCCACATCAGGCCGGGGTATTTCGTCGACGGCCACACGCCATGGAGCTGGGAACTGGCGTTCCTTCCCATGGGGAACGAGTGGTAGGCGATGGGCTCCTCGGTGGCGGGATCGAGCTCGATCTTGACCAGCTTGCTGTCGGACAGCTGGGTCAGCAGCAGGAAGTTCGTGTTCGGCACGCGTGCGAATTCGTGGGTGGCCGTCGTGACTGGCATCAGATACTCGGTGAGGCGACGGCTCACGAGGGCGTTGGAACTGACCGGATTTGGGATCGATGCCGTGGCGGTGCCCACGGCCAGGGCGACCACGAGTGACTTGAGAGCATGGGACAGCATGTTGGCCGCTCGATGATGCTCAAGAGTTTTTCGCTGGAAGATCTGGGACATGGGGAATGGCTCCTATTTGAAGGGCCCACCACGGGCCACCCGATCGTTCAGCTCGCACGATTATTCTTATTCTTCTTCTCAGCTCCTGTGCTCCGTAGGTTCGGCCAAGAAGGATCGACAGCACTATCAACCAACTATGGATCGCAGGTGGATTCGGAAAATCTCTGCAGTCGGGGACCGTGGGATCATATGCCTTTGCATTGGCGCTCATTTCATTCACTACTCAAATATTCAGTATTATTATCGCATGGACCAACTAAAAAAGACCCCATTTGCCAGGCAGGGTCTGACAATACGGAACAATGTCCCGACTGTGGGAACTGATCAGGCATGTGTGCAGGAGTGGATCGGGTGAATAAAATGCGATGGTCCGCACTAGAATCGGAGCACCCAAATTCCAAATTAATCCACCCATGATCGGAAGACCCACTGGCTTCCCAGATGAATTCCAATCACGTCCGCAGGATCTGTTCGGCTGAGATCTGGGAACCGTACACTCTCTCATTCTGACCAACGCATCCGGAGCGACCCCGAATCCTCCCATTAAAACCGTGGGTCGGCGGGAGCTTTTATGGAGTAGGCTCAGTGCCTTGTGGCAAAATCTCCAGGCTCAACTTCAGTGGTCAAGTCTGGAATATACCCCTCAGAGCGCTCGCTTGATTGCTCCTTATTTCCTTTGCGATCATTTGACACGTCGTCATAAGTATTGCAGGGAAGGGGGCGGCGGGATCGGCAATCCTTCGTGGATACTACTAGTAGGTATTGCTGATCGTCATCCACGTCACAACTTGGTGGACTGGCTGCAACTTGTACCCAGTGATGGCCGTGTATTTTGGATATTTTCGGTAAGCACTTGGATTCTCTTGTCCCAGAGACCTGTGAGAGCTCTCCCGGGGTCGGGTGTGCAATGTTATCATCGTTCCCTAGGATAAGAGAAAGAAGAATGTATCCAGGGGTTTATATTCATACTAATGACTCTAGAAAGTGGGCAAGGCATGGTATGTTCGAGATGATATCTGTTGCTTATTCCATCGCCTGATATAAGAAATGCCCGAAATTGATAACCGGATGATTGAACAAACATGCTGATAGGCATATCCAAAGATGCCAACTTTTTGCGAACCTTTCAAAAGTAACTCGAACCTAATAATAATCTTGCTTAACAGAAGTGGGCTTATTGACAGTGAATTGGGAAAAGCCCCAACCCTATAAAGCCAAGCTCCTGCCCGATATATTCTATGTATTCTAGATGACTTGATTATTCAAGGTAGAAAGTCACATCCACCGCGTCAAGGGACTGCCCATAGACTCATCAAAGTGATGACCAGCATACTTTAGCATTGGCTCAGGGAGGGGAGAGTGATAGTAATAAATAGGGACAAGAAGTACTCAACCGCAATGGGCGATGCTCTGCCAGCCAACAGCAGCTATGTGGAAACATTCCTGACTCTTATTTACCAGGTCCAATTGCTTTGCCCTCCTGCCCCTGAAGGCGGATCCCGGCCTGGATCTGACTATCTGCGCACTTCTGCTCCTCGATTCCTATCTGGGTATTAAGGCCGGTAGCGTCAAACCTGGCTCAATTTGACCCCGCCCCACTCCATTGCAAACTTGGCTTCATAAGCCTTTGACAAGCTTTCAAGATTGTGCCTGGAAGAATACTGATCAATAGCCTTTCTTTACGTGAATCAGACCCTAATCAAAACCTCTCAAAGGCGAAAGGCATTGACTATACCTACCCGCGAATATCAACTGTACAGGGGCAAGTTGAATCTATTCCAGTGTTTCAACTCGATTGGCTGGTGGGGAAAACAATCTTTACATGACACATACCAACCTGAAGCTAGAAATTAAAATAGCTGTGCACGCTCTACTCTCTAAGCCGGCCCCTGTCCAGGGAGCGCTGATGTTCTGCATAGAATCAGAGACAATCGGCAAATACCCTCCGTGAGGCAAACTTACTGGCCAAACATTGTCTCAACAGCTCTCGTCGAAAATACAAAAGTGCAAGTTCAAGGGAGCCATAGCCGTTAGAACCTGTGGGTATTCAAATTAGCCTGTTACAAAATACAGCAAACCAGAGTGCCGGCGTCCCCGAGAGCAATCTACGAAGTGGACGCTACCTACCATGGAACCATACCTATTTAAACCCGCCTGTTCCTTCTTCCATCAATCACCAATAATTTCTCAGCAACGGTCGTCACAATGGTTTCCTTCTCGTCTCTGGCTTTGGGTCTGTCCGCCGTCGCTGGAGTGCTTGCTCTTCCCAACGATCCCTCCAGCCAGCTTTCCAAACGCGCAGCGATCACCACGAGCCAGACAGGCACCAACAACGGTTATTACTACTCCTTCTGGACCAATGGTGCCGGAAGTGTATCATACACCAATGGTGATGCCGGCTCCTACAGTGTGACGTGGGCCAACCAGAACGGCGGCGATTTCACCTGTGGCAAGGGTTGGAATCCAGGAAGCGCCAGGTAAGGTCATCACCTCAAACTGGCCTCAATATCAATCCTAAATTCTTTGTGATAGGGACATTACCTTTACAGGAACCTTTAGTCCCTCCGGCAATGCCTATCTCTCCGTCTACGGTTGGACCACGAGCCCCCTGGTCGAATACTACATTCTCGAAAGCTACGGAACCTACAACCCAGGATCGAGCATGACCCACAAGGGAACAGTCACCAGTGACGGCGCGACATACGATATTTACGAGCACCAGCAGGTTAATCAGCCTTCGATCTCCGGGACTGCGACCTTCAATCAGTACTGGTCGATCCGCCAGAGCAAACGATCCAGTGGAACCGTCACCACCGCCAACCACTTCAAAGCCTGGGCTGCTTTGGGGATGAACCTGGGTACTCACAACTATCAGGTCGTGTCTACTGAGGGATATGAGAGTAGTGGCTCGGCTTCTATCAAGGTCTCTTCCGGATCGTCCACGAATGGGGCTAAAGACAGTAGCACTACTACTACTACTACCACAACCTCTAAAACTACTACGACCACTAAAACTGCTACAACTACTAAAACGACCAAAACCACTACCAACTCCTCCGGTAGCTCATCCACCGGAAGCTCCAGCATTGTAAGTTTCAATTGTTCTGGAATACCAGTCTAGGATAGTTTACTAACATCCTCTCATCACTAGTGTTCTACCCTTTATGGCCAATGTGGCGGAGCCTCCTGGACCGGGCCAACTTGCTGCGTGACCGGTTCTACTTGCAAAAAGCAGAATGACTACTACTCTCAGTGTTTGGTTTAGCTGTCTTGTTTACTGCTTGACTCTATAGATGTAGTCTCTAGATTCCACTAGTCTTATGATCTATACGGAGGCTAGGCAAAAGGTAGCCTGTTAGGTTTTGCGGTTTCTGGAAAGAGGTCGTTTTTTAGATTTTATATTTAATCAAATCTTTTCATTTAGTTTGTCTAACGCTGTTAATGATGGCGTATATTCAGCAGGGTTTTTCCCTTTTGAAATATGGGGGTATTCCAATACCCCCAATAGTCCAAACATATACTTTGGGATAGGGTTGATTTTGGCGTTCCCAATCTTAGTTATAGACACCTTTACAAACCATAGTAAATAAGCTACTCCTACTAGAGCCATGCAACGAATAAACAATCCTGTCACCAATCAATCAACCAACCTACTGCTCTTCATTGCCTCGGTGCAGGATATAAACACGTGACATCCACGGGACCCTTCTGTATTGACCAATCATAGTGTGATGGTGTCCTGGTTGTTTTGTTCCGAGGCAAACAGTTCAACTGGGAATTTCCTCCACTGATCTTTGATGCCAACACCGGTAGCTGAATAGTCTTCAAAGCCGTCTTGAGAACCCAGTACGACCATGGCTGCTTGTCCGTGGAATCCCTTCTCATCCCCGCTGGTATCCCCAGCTGAGCTTCACTCTGCTCTCTCCAATTCTTCCCCCACACCCCGCCGCATTCTCCCTATTGCCGCGGGCCGGAATCTTGCGTCGTTCGAAGCTCACCACATCCCTGGAACTGTGTATGGTTACTCGCTTGTGCTCGTATGCTTGAACTAACTAGGTGACATAGGTTCTTCAATATGGATGAAATTAGTGACACATCCTCCCCTTATCCGCAGATGCTCCCAGGACCAGCCCACTTTGCATCCTGTATGACCAACCTCAGCATCCAACCCGATGACATCCTCGTCGTGTACGATGCGCTAGACGTGGGATTCTATTCCTCTCCACGTGTGGCATGGACCTGCCATCATTTTGGCCAGCGCAGTGTCCACGTCTTGAACAGCTTCCCCCGCTACGTGAATGAAGGATTCCCTGTTATTTCTGGAACTCTATCATCTGCCCTCCCCGTCTCCGGTGAACCCTACCCAGTCCACGAACCACAGCATCCAGAGGAGGTCATCTCGTTCGAGGAATTGCGGGGCCTTCTTCTCCCGCAGAACCCACCCCAGACAGAATACCAGATCCTCGACGCTCGAATCCCTGGACGGTTCTCCGGCGCCGAGCCTGAGCTCAACCCTGCCCTGCGATCGGGCCATATGCCCTCCGCGCGGAACGTGCCCTTGGCTTCTATTCTGGGACCGGAGAAGTGCGTGCTATCCCCCCCGGAGCTGAGAGAGCGGTTTGAACGGGCTGGCGTGAATGAGACGCAGCCGGTGGTGTTGACGTGCAATTCCGGCGTGACGGCCGCTGCGCTTGACCTGGCGTTGCAGGTGAGTGGGTATCGGATGCTACGGAGGGTGTACGATGGGAGCTGGATGGAGTGGACGCGGCGAGTAGGCCCCGAGGAGGGATTAATTGTCGTGGATTAACAGAGTCATTGTGATCCTCCTGTCTGATTGATCGGGCTTTCCCTTCTAGTTGCTGCCTGGATGCCTGATTACGGGGTGTATAACAGACTCATAATTACTAACCCAGGTTGTGCCGCATTATGCACCACTGACGCCATTTCTTTCCACCCTGATTGGCGGACACGGGGGTGGAATTTTCTGTTTTTGCCCCGATCAGGCAATGCTCCACTTTTCTCTCAACATGCCATTCCTTTTCCCTCTGTTCAATTGAAGCTCAAGCTGGCAGTTCCTGAGGGCAGGTTGTTTTGCGTCCCTGAAGAACAAATTCAAAAGCCATTCAGGGCCCACGTGATTCGGGGAAAAAATAAATCTCACCACCCGATCAACCCACTCCTTTTGATTTGATCCTTTTCTCCTCTGGTCACATCTTCCGAACATGTTCCAGAACCGCATCACATCGGCAGCCTGCGCTGCTGCGGGCCGCTCAGTCCGGGGGTTCGCCTCTGCTGCAGCCTCCCCTGTGGGTGCCGCAGCTCGCGACCACAAGGTCGTGGTTATCGGCGGTGGGACGGCCGGTCTGGCCATCAGTCACCAGCTGCTGCGCACGGGGAAGTTCGTCCAGGATGACATTGCCGTCGTCGACCCCTCATTGTGGCACCACTACCAGCCCGGATGGACTCTCGTCGGCGGTGGACTCAAAACCAAAGAGGACCTGCGCCGCCCCCTGCACAGCCTGATCGACCCCAAGCTCAAGTTCTACAACCAGAGTGTGGCCACCTTCTCCCCCGAGGCCAACCTCGTCACGCTCGGAAACGGCGACCGGATCGCCTACGGCCAGCTGGTTGTCGCCCCGGGCATCAAGATCGACTACGGCAAAATCAAGGGCCTGCCCGAGGCGCTGGCTGCCCCGGACTCGCTCGTCTCGACCGTCTACGGCTACGAGACCGTCGACAAGGTCTTCGGCACCGTCGAGAAGTTGAAGAAGGGTACCGCCATCTTCACCCAGCCCGCGGGCGTCATCAAGTGCGCCGGTGCCCCGCAGAAGGTCATGTGGCTGGCCCTCGACTACTGGAAGAAGGCCGGCCTTTACAACCCCAGTAACCCCTCCGGCTCGCCCATCCAGATCAGCTACGCCACCGGTCTGCCCACCATGTTCGGGGTGCCCAAGTACGCCGCCAAGCTGGAGGAACTGCGCCAGGAGCGCGGCGTCGAGGGTCTCTTCCAGCACGACCTGGTCGCCGTGGACGGGAACAAGGCCACTTTTGCCCTCCCCGAGGGCCAGGCGCCGGTCACCCGCGAGTTTGATCTCCTGCACGTCGTCCCCAAGATGGCTCCCCACGACTTCGTCAAGAACAGCGCCCTGGCCGATGCCGCCGGTTTCGTCGACGTCGACAATGGCACCACCCAGCACAAGAAGTACCCGAATGTCTGGTCCGCCGGGGACGCCTCCAGTCTGCCCACCTCCAAGACCGCCGCGGCGGTGACCGCGGAGGCTCCGGTGCTGGTCCACAACCTGCTTCGCGCGGCGGAGGGCAAGGCCCCCGAGGCCGAGTATGATGGCTACACGTCGTGCCCGCTGCTGACCGAGTACGGCAAGGTGCTGCTGGCCGAATTCAAGTACGGCGGGGTGCCCAAGGAGACCTTCAACAACTGGTTCGGCATTGACCAGATTGAGCCCCGCCGCTCCTTCTACCACCTGAAGAAGGACTTCTTCCCGTGGGTGTACTATCAATCGATGACCGGTGGTACCTGGGGGGGACCTAAGGGATGGTTTTAAGTGAATGTGTAATAATACAACGAGCAATTCCTGCACTAATAGAATTTGATGCTTTATTCTTCTAATTCATTAGGCAAGTAAGATTGGTGTTAATAGTAGACTGGCTTCCTAGAAGCTATACCTCTCCTTGACCATCTAAGATGCGGAAAAGGGAATACCGCTCCATTAAGAAGCGAACAGAGGGGAAAGCAGGTCTCAGGAGATAAACCACAGCTAGAAATTGGTAGCCAGCGTAAACATGCCTCTTTCTGAAAGTGAAGCACCTGGTTGGTGAGAGGATCATCTACTCAATTAGAGTGAGGATTGCCATTCTACTTCGTGTTACCACAACGGCCGACATAGTAACTTCAGTTAGCAATCTAGAAAATGTGGACATCATTTCCGGTTCTATTTTTGTTTACGTTGATTCTTTTACTTGTTTCTTTCGTGTAGTTGTTACCGTTAGAGTGAGATTGACTGACATCATCCCAACCTCATGTTTATGACGTAACAGCTCGAAGCGGCAAAACAAACCAGGATCCAAGTCATGGATAACTTGGCCCCAGGATCACCGAGAAATATACCTGGAGAAGACCTCGGAATTACGGTTCAGGGCTTTGATCATCCCTGGGTTCATTGAAGGTTAAAGATATGGATCTTTTCCACCCAGCGCCAAGCATTCGGCACTACGTCAGATCCCTTTTAATACAAGGCATGCGATATCCACTCTTTTTTGGTGATTGATTGGGCTATTATTGACCTCATACATACGTCCCCCGTGTCGAGATAGTTGGCAGGTACATCCAGCATGGCCAAGAATAGTCCGGGGTGGGACAGAGCCGGCCGGTGATGCGACAAAACGTCATGTGTGCAATATCAAGAAATCTGGAGATCGTCTTGGTTCTGGGGAGAGTAGTCTGTATACGGCGGCGAAGGGAAACGTATATATATCTGTAAGAATCCCGGAGGCCTCTCAATCATTCAGATTCAGGAAACACCACTACAAGTCTACAACCAAACTACCAAACTACCAAACTACAATCAAACCATTCACCATGAGCCACCTCGAGAACAACCCCAAGTCTTCCAACTTTGGACCTCATTCATCCAATCTGCTGAACAAGTTGGATCCCCGTGTGGACAGTGATCGTGGTAAGCTCCCTGCCTAGTAGGCTTTCCTCCACCTCGTCCCTTCAACTGCCTTAACCTGGATCTGATGTAGATACCAAAGCTGCCTCGTCTACTACCACCTCCAATGCTGCTCCTTACAGCTCGAATGTAGGCAGTTACCAGGCCACGGGCGGCGACACCTACGGCCCTCATTCTTCCAAGATGGCCAATAAGCTGGACCCTCGCGTAGACAGTGATCTCGGTAAGCACTTTATCCAACAGACAGTTCATGAAGAATGGTCCAAGCTAACCCCTCCTAGACTCTGGTTACAAAGGTGCATCCACTGGTAGCACTTTCGGAACCACAGGCACCGGGACCACTGGCATCGGCAGCACCACTACCACGACCGGTCCCCATAGCTCTAACATGGCCAACAAACTTGACCCCCGCGTCGACTCGGACGCAGACAACCGTGCCCGTCACCAGGCATTGGGTGGAACCGCTGGTCCTCACCAGTCTAACATTGCCAACAAGCTTGATCCCCGTGTCGACAGTGACCTTGGTGAGTTTTCACGTCCTCTATATTATGTACATAATACTGATCTACTCTAGACAACCGCTGCGCGACAGGCACCACCGGTCCCATTGGAACCACCGGCGTGGGCAGTACCGCCACAGGAGGCGTCGGCACTACAGGCACGTATACCTCAACGGCTGGCCCTTATAGCTCCGACATGGCCAACGAGTTGGATCCTCGCGTCGACTCCGATCTGGACAACCGTGCTCGACACGACGCCTTGGCGGGTAGCAGTTACAGCAGTGGCGAAACTGCTGGTCCTCACAAGTCTAACCTTCTGAACAAGCTGGATCCCCGGGTGGACTCGGACCTTGATAACCGCGGCCAGACCACCACCCAGCGCAATCTTTATTAGGTGAATTTCCATGTCACTGTGATGCAGGGAAATGATCACGATGATCACGATGTTCGGTGTTTTGGGTTTGTTCTCTTTTTGAAATGTTTCCGTCCCGGCAATTGTACAATAACACTTGAATATTCGACCCAGAATGGCAATTTTATTTCAAATATGATCCAGTTCAGGGTAACCAACATTAGTAGATCATGTAGAGTAATGACTTTGATTCTTGTCGATGTTTCTCCTCGGTTGGCCATCCTAGGAGGCCTCAGAATTCCCTCTTTGGGCCAAGATTGGCGTTTTGCGATTCAGCCTTGTCGGAAGTTGCCCGATCGGCAATTTGAAATCCCCACCTCTCTTTAATCTTCATCTGCGCCATCTCGCACTTTCGTCACTCTTTCACAGACAATGAACGATAAACAACCCATGGAAGGCTTTCCAGCGTCCATCCTCTGCCCACTGGACACGCGACGATCCGTGGGCGGCCTGGTGCTCAACGTCTTCGTCTTCAGCCTGACCACCGTGGGCTTCTACTCCCTGGTGCGTCGCCAACAAGGGGCCCCGTTTTCCGGCCGAGCCGCCGTCGCGTTCTTCTGTGCACCACTCAATATTATCTTCCGATACCTGTTCGCGCTGGCCGCGATCCTGGTCTTTGCCGGCTGCCAGCACCTCTCCAGCCTCTTCGCCCCGGATGCCGATCAGTGGGATGACGACACAGCCCGCCAAGTGAAGCGAGCCCTCCGCTTTCTCCTGGGGAACATCCACGATGCTGAGAACCCCGCCGAGTCCCTCGTGGCTCCGCTGGAGGACTTCCTAGACGACAGCCGCGCATACATTTCTCTGCCGCGGCTGTCGCGCAGTGGACGACGCGCCGCGTTGATACTCACCGGCGCCTGCGCCACGCACTCCCTCGGCGCGATATTTCTCTACCACCGCCGATCCCAGCACGACGCAGCGGGCCTTTTAGATCAGCAAATCTTCCATCTCGCCTGTGGGGGCTTCTTCACCTCCCTCCTCTCCCTCAGCTACACCCTCGACTTCCCCCTCTTCAACGCACCCGTGCCCGGCGAGCCAGAAACCAAACTCGAGGAATTGACCGTCCGTCTCCGCGGGCCCGGACCCGATTTCCCCTCGCTCCTCTATATCCTGGATACCCTCGTCGGCTCCTTCGTCGTCCAGACCCTGCTCGGCCCCGTCCGCCCCCTCATCCAAGAAATTAGCCACGCAGTCTGGGGCCACGGCGGCTGGATCTTAATCGTCGTCGTGACTTGCGTTAGTATCGCGTGCGGGGTGCAATCTGCCCGGGGCCGACGCCATTTTTCCTGGGTGGATCGGGTGTGTCGCAGCACCGCTTTCGCCTGTGTGTATGTGGGGGGTGCCACTGCTGCGTTGACTCTGGGAGTCGGGCTGCTGATCGCCTGGTATTACCATCTTTCGTGCTTCTCGTCTGCGGTTTCCGAGATCTGGGAGCTGGCAAGTGCGGTGGGCACCGAGGCTTGTCCATTGTTGTGGAGGGATCCTGTGGCGAGGTATCTGGGGTGGGTGGCGTAGGATGGTACATACATTGTCTTCTTCTTCTTCTTCTTTATCTACATGTATATGATGGTCATATCCGGTGTCGATTTCTAGAATTTATATATTTCCCACCGAATAGCCTGCGTGTAGAGTCATCGGCAATTCCATGGTCCCGAACTGCCGAACCGCCGCTCCGAATGACGCCAAGACACCAAAGCAGCAGCGTCGGGCTTCACAGCAGTCCGTCAAGGAAGAAAATAAAATCAATAAATCAATGCTGGTAGGGACAGGATCGGGAACATGGACCACCTCCGACGGTACAACGTGGAACGGTCCTGTCTGCGCTGCCACCAACGTAAAGTGCGCTGCGACAAAGGCGTCCCCTGTGGCACCTGCACCCGCCAGAATGTCGTCTGTCAATACCCCGGCAGCAATCGGGTCAAGCGACGGTCCCCGAAGGTCACTTCGACGGATCTTCTCGCGCGGGTGGAGCAGCTGGAGCAGGTAGTTGCTGAATTGAGTCGGTCTGCGCGTCCCCGGCCGACGTCCGGAGCGTCGGCGTCGGGCGAGCTGACAGCTGAGGATGACCGGGAGGTTGAACGGCCGGTGGAGGTGGAGGTGGAGGGATCCCAGGTCGTCAATCCGAGGAGCCCGAATCGCCCGGCGCCTCGTGAGGGTCTTCTCGTTCGAGATGGTCGCTATATCAACGAGCATCTGCTCTCGCGGTTCCTCGAACACGACAAGGAGCTGCAGACGGTCATCACCACCCCGAGAAACGACGAGAGTGCCCCAGGACGGCCGTCGCCTGTGCGGGTGGAGGGCCTCGTCACGAATCCGCTGCTCGCTCATACTGATATCGAGACGCTGCGTCCGAGTCGCTGGCGGGCCACTCAATTGTGGCAGGTCTTTCTGAGCCGCGTCGACCCCGTCCTCAAGGTCCTGCATGTTCCGTCTACCGAGCCGAAGGTGTTCGCGGCCATCAATAGACCCGATGAAGCGCCAGCGGACGTGCATCCTCTGCTGTTCGCCATCTACTTTGCGGCGACGACGGCGTTAATCTCCGACGATGCCTCGCGCGAGGACGTCCGCGCCGATCTGCGCCGTTATCAAACCGGGTTCGAGATCGGGCTATACCAGTCCTCCTTTCTGGACGCTCCGACGGTGACGTCCTTACAGGCCATGACCATTTACCAGGTACCCCCCCCCCCCCCCTCCAAAAAAAAAAAAGAGATAAAAGCCCCAGCATCAAGTATCAAGCGAAGCTAAGTATGATAGACCTGTCTCCGATATCACAACAGCGGCCGATCCGGCTGGATGCTCCAGGGTCTCACCGTCCGCGCCGCGCAATCCATCGGCCTCCACCGCGACGGCAAACACTTCAACCTCCCCCCCCTCGAATGCGAACTCCGGCGCCGGCTCTGGTGGCACATCTCCACCTTCGACCACCGCGCCGCCGAAGACCACGGACTGTTCATCGTCGCCCCCCATGAAACCTGCGACACCGGTCTCCCCAGTAACCTCGACGACCAGGACCTCTCCCCGACAACCACCCACCCACCCCTCCTCCGACCCCGGTGGACGGAAATGTCCTCTCCGCTCATCGCCACCGAGACCAACCGCCGCATGCACGAGATCTCCCGCCACGCCTCCCTCGGCGTGGCCCCCGATCAACTCGCCCAGGACCTCAAGGACCACATCTGGCACCAGTACACCCGCTACGCCGACCGCGACATCCCCATCCACCGCCACGGGATGCTCCTCGCCGACGTCCTCACGACCAAGGTGGCCGTCTACGCCCGCCAGAAGGCCCTGCAGTGCCGCGGCCCGAATCCTGACCACGGCGTCGACCACGAGACGCTCGACATGGCGCTCTATGCCCTGGAACGCGGCCTCGAGATGCAGACGGACGAGCTCCTCCGGGGGTTCCGCTGGCTCACCTCCACGTACACCCAGTACCATCTGCTGACGTACACCCTCTGGTATCTGTGTATGTATCCGGCCGGTCCGCACGTCGAGCGGGCCTGGCGCAGCGTGGAGGCCACCTGTGCGCTCGTCGACACGGATCCGGGTTGGCCGGACCCGGGACCGAAGTGGGCGGTGGTGTCGCTGCTGCGGAACAAGGCGAGGAGGATCCGAGATGCGGCGGTGCCGGCGGAGCGGAGCGAGGTCGTGCCGCCGTTCCCCGAGGGAGAGGGGTTCGAGGCGCTGCTGGATCTGGGGGGGTGGGATATCAACATGTTAGGCTTTGGGGAGTGGAGTGGGGTGTGAATCTTTTCGTATGTACCTCTATCACATTACATGTACAGTCATAATATATAGATATATGGATCAGAACTTGGCCTTCAAGATCCACCCCGTCTGCAAAATCCTCGTCCCCAACACAAACCCCGTCCCAACTAGTAAACACGCCCCCGAGAAGATCTTCATCCCGATATACTCCCCCCCCTGGCTGTCTAGAATTGCCCCCGCAATCGGACTCGTCGTCAACCCCCCCACGGACGAAAACAGGAACAGCAATCCCGTCCGATACCCGATCTCCCTGAACGGCGAGATCCGCACCACCAACGCCGCCGACAGCGAGACATACGCGCCAGACGCAAACCCAAACAACACCGCAAAGACGATAATCCCCGCGGCACTGACGACGGGGATCCATAGCGCCAGCACAAACACCCCGGCGAACCAACACACCACGACGAAGATATTATACGCGCCGATACGATCCGAGAGGACCCCCGCCGCCACGCGGCCGAGCAGACTCGACGCGTTGAGCATCGAGACAAGATACCCGGCGAGATCCGGCGCCATGCCCGCGTCGAGGGCCTGCACGACGAGATAGGTAATCGGGACGTACACGCCGAAGGTCAAGAAGAGGAAGCCGACGATCAGGAGAACGAGCTTGATCTCCGTGAAGGGCCGCAGGAGGGATGCCCGGGTCAACGGCTGCGGGTTGGGCGGGACCCGCGCGCGCACCGTCGCGATCGCCACGAGGAGCAGCGCCCCGATCAGGAACGCCCCGATGCGCATCGTCCACCCGTACCCGACCCGCGCCATCAACCGGCTCGCCATGATCGGGAAGATGACCCCGCCGAGACTCGACCCCGTCGAGACGATCCCGTAGGCGGCGCCGCGGTTCTGGTCGAACCAGCTTGGGAGGGCGCTCATGGCGGGCTGGAAGATTGCGGAGACCCCGAGGGCGCTGCAGACGCCCTGCGAGAGGAGCACCTGGTAGTAGGTGCTGGAGATGGAGGCCATCATGAGCCCGAAGACGTGCAGGAAGGAGCCGCCGATGAGGAGGTAACGGGGGCCGTATCGGTCGTAGAGTTGGCCGATCAATGGGCCCTACGTCAGGTTGTATTAGGGTATGTGCGTGTGTATAGAGGTAAGGGGACGTACCATGGCGAACATGAAGAAGATCTGCAAAGATGGGATCCACGAGATAGTGCTGGCGGAATATTCACGCAGGAGTACGTTCTCGTAGTAGCTTTGGAACGTCCCGACGCCTGTGCAGTTGAATCTCGTGGTTAGGGGTAAGGTTCAGATATACTCCGTGAAGAAGGGTAGACGCGTACTGTTGATCCACCCAAAACTGCAAAATAGCACACACCACGCTCCTAACACGACCAGCCAGGCGGCGATACCTCCATCTGGAGCACTGTCGTCGGCTTTCCAGGATGTTGGCTCTTCGGATTTCTCGATATCCTGCGCGGTCTCGGAGACGAGCGTTCCTTCGTTGCAGGTAGCCACAGAGCTATGAACGGAGCCGCTTTTTTCTGACATGTCGGTGTCTGTAGATGTTGGTACCGCCATTTCATTTAAATATATACTCAAAAGCCTAGGCTCAAAATGAGGGGGTACGGACGACCTTATAAAAGAGTCTCGTTCGGGGAGGCCATTCGTGAATAGCCGGCGCTTTCGGGTCGGGGAGTGGCAGCCACCGAAGATCAAGACAGCAATCCACTTGCTCATTGTACAACTACATGCTCAGACAGTACCTTAAACTGGATAGCTGTCTGGATCTATTCAAGACGTTTGAATGGATTTAACGTGTTGAGTCCTCAGTGTATGCCATCCTGTTCTCATCCAAATACCCCATAGTATCCGGTTAATGGCGCATTATACGACCCAGGAACGACATGCCTATATATTCCCGCTCAAACCGGGGCGGCAGAATCCGAGCCAGATACTCCGGCCAGTCCGGCATCGATTTCAGTTGCCGCAGCGCCTGAATGTATTCCCAATGTTCCGGGTACCACCCCGCATACTCCCAGTCCAGGATCGCCGTGACCCGGCCTCCGTCGACGAGGATATTCCGAGGGGCGAAGTCGGAATGGGTGAAGACAATCTCATGGTTATCCAGCAGCGCAAACTTGGCGTAATGCCGTAGTAGGTCGGGTGCTGCCTTGACGATATCGCCGAGGATAAACTCGTTGAACTGCTGCTCGGAGTCAAAGGGGCCGCCTTCGATGGAGGCGATCTGCCCGATTATAGCCGGCCCATGGTTGATTGCGCCGATGTAGGTGCCTTTCAACTGGCGAAGTTGGTGCAGGTAGGAATGGAGTTCGTCGGCAATGGAGAATTTTTGATGAGGGGTTAAAGTGTCCCAGGCTTCGTCGAGGCGTTGGCCGGGTATGTAGTCCATTAAGATCGCCACGACTTTACCGTCTTTGGACTGGATGTCGTGGACTCCGGGCACCGATATTGTGGTCCTTTCTGCAATGAAACGGAGAGTTGGTGCTTCGTGGGAGCGAAGCTGGCCCGACTTCACGACGAGGTCGTGATATCGGATAACCCTGCGATTGCCTAACGAATGAAGAGTCGTTCCTTGCTGATCCTTAATTTTATCCATCGAAAACTGAGGTATGACTTCTTCTTTTTGAAATTGGGCTCTTAAATCGGGGCGAGGTGAGCAGAACAGACGAATCCAAGTCGAAAGTGAGGTGGCGGGGTCCACGCTAAGAATCAGTCCAACAGCTCATGAATTAGAGCTTGGGACAGGCATCTGCGAGACGATAAGAGGGAATTTCCGGAGAGCGGATAGAATGAATTACATGTATACATCTTGATAGCTTCTCCATGGCTACCACCGAGATCACTGGCCCGGATCGCCTTGCATCACATCGAAATCGGCAGCTGCATCGCCGAGACAACCATGTTACAGGTTGCAATCACAAAGAAAGCTAGCAGGGAACTATCCTAGTATGAATCGGGGCCTGGAGTATAATATCCAGGGCATTCCCACGTTTTCCTTGAATTCCAGGCTACCCTGACTGTACCTCCTTAAACTCAGGTTGCCCTATCCCCGCAAAGTTGACAACATGAACTACTGTCCCGAAAGACCACCAACCGACACCTGCGCCCTCAAAATCACCATTACGCCTCACTTCAACGGGGACACCGCAGACCACCTCTCAATCCACCTCATCCTCCAAAGCCCCCATTGCCCCGCCACCCACCCCCTCTTCCTCTTCGAAACCTACTACGGAAACGTCCCTGCTAACCCATACACCAGCAGCGACATCACCGCCTCCGAAGCAGCCGGCCGCCTATCTCTCTATTTCACCTCAACTAACCCAGATAGCCCTGGCCAGGAATGGCGCGTGGACCGCCACACCACAGGAGACGTCCACCTGCGTTTCACCGTTTCGCCCCGAAGCGTGGAGATCACGACTCCGATAGGTCCACGCGTCGACCTCCGCCGTGACCAGGGCGGCCCAGTTGGCTGCGGGCGGTGGTTTCTGCCTCATCCGGCGGAGGACCGCGTGTACTGCAATGTCATCGAGTGGGATCTCTCGTCTGCACCGGCGGGGATGAAAACCGCGTGGTCGTTCGGGGAGGGACCGGGACCGGTAATTAAGATGGGGAGACCGACTGTGATCGCTAATTCGGTCTTCATGGTCGGGCCGATCAGGAGTTATCCTAGTACTCCCGGCAATCCCGCCGAGGACAGTGTGGCTATTAACGGGACTGGGACTTTGGCTCCGAGTGCCAAGATATACTTGTTCGGAGAGTTACCTGATAATCTCCACCGGTTGAACCGGTACAACGTCCAGCTGTTCCCGAAGCTGGCTGGGTTTTTCCAGAGCGTCGATGCTTCTTATACTATCTTTATCCGACGCGTGGTGAGAGGGTTCGGCGGGTCCGCGTGTCTGGAGAGCTATGTACTGGAGTACGAGGAGGCGAGCTGGAAGGAGACAGACGAGGAACTGGTATCTCTCTTTTCCCACAAGATGATTCATAGTTTTTCGATGATGGGACCGGAACTGAACGGGTATAACAATACCTGGTGTATTGAAGGTAAGCCAACTTCAATCGGCCGCAGGAGCAGATTTAAAATCGAGAATCGACGTTCTTGGTATACTACAAAAGTTCCATCCCAACACATTCACTTGGGATTATGTCTAATTGCATGTCGCAACAGTCAAGCCTTAGGCCAGCGGCCGTTCAGGTTTACGCAAATATCCACGTTCGACCGGATTTCCGTGATTTATTTCCGCCATAAATACAATATATCTCCGCTCTCACACGAGAGGCAGATATCTTTATATCACAAAGCCACTAATGGAATCCAGGTCTTTATTGATCGCAGCCAATTCGCTTAAGCCTTCTTGCCGTTGATTCCGAGGAGGTGGACATCGCTGTGTTGAATTTCAGATTAGCTCGTGTCCGTTAAACGCAAAGGGAAACTCCTGCGCATGACGATATAAAGAGATCGCGAACTCACAAGATCAGGGTGGAGTTGGGGGGGATGACGGGGGGGTAGCCGCTGTAAACGAGGTTAGTGGGGTTCGTATTGATGAGGCAATCCGGGGTAAAGGGAATAATGGAAGAACTAACCCAGCTCCGTAGCCGTAGTCACTAGTAACAACTGGTTAGCAATCACTGTTGGCTGAGATGCCAAATGGTAGGTGGCTCACGGAGTAATGGTAAGGGTAGCCTTCTCTCCGAGGCTCATCTTGGGAACGCCCTCATCCCAGCCTAAAGAAAGTCAGGAAGCAGTTCATGGAGTATTGTAATGAATGGAGAGGCTAGACATACCCTTGATGACGCGGCCAACGCCAATGGCAGTCTGGAAGGGAACACCCCGGTCAACGGAGCTATCGAACCTGTGGAGGTTATGAGTATTGGTGGTCCAGAGAGAGGTTTGGGGTATTGCCCGGGACTGAACTGCATTTTGCACGCAGATCCAGCTGGAGAAACATACTTCTTGCCGTTGGCGAGAGTGCCAGTGTAGTGGATGGTGACCTGGTCGCCCTTCTGAGGGAAGTCGGCGCCGTTTCCAGGGGCGGTAGATTTCACTTCAACACCCATTTTGAGGAGTTATTTGAGAATTAGAGTTGAAAAAAAGAGAGTGGATGTGGTAGACAGGTTATGTAGATGGTTGTAGAGGAGGAAAAAGGAAAATGATCCGTTTCTTTTTTTTCAATGCCAGAGGACGTGATGCTGATGGTGGGGGGCCAGGAAAATACCCCGCAGTGCCTGGCGGTGCCCTGATTGGTCAAAGCTCTAGATGATGTCAGCTCTGCATCACGTGATTGATGACAGGCACATTCCTCGCCACCGGCCACTGATTGGTTAGTCTCGATTGTGCGAATTATGGATTGTGTCACAGCATTTTGTGTCACCTAATGTGCCTTTTATGTCTGACTTTGCATCTGTGGCTGAGACGCATTGTTCTCCATTTAGTAGACAAGGAAGAAAGAAATGAACCAGACATTTCAGCAAGCTCTCCGGAGTCTTCCATAAGTGAAACTGAACAGGAACTCATTGGTCTTGGAAAAAGAAGATAGGATGACTGGTCGCTCTTCCACACCACAATCCTGGATAGGGGCTGTGCTCAGACACGTTTTTGATGGCTCACTGACCTGTTATTAGCTTGACCAAGACCGCCATGCTGGATGATAAGGCTATCATCTGATGGTATCACACAGCAAGGAGGCTGGACGTGTGGACCGTGTTTATGTAGCTGAATCGCCGTCCGAACCCTCAGTCGGCGATTAAAGACAGGGGGTTCAAACTCGATTTACTTAAAGCGCATGTCCCCAGCACACGTATCCAAGTACACGTATTAAAGCATCATTGCCATCACTTCTGTCTCTTCAAGATCACATAACTACGAATTGTGGACCCCAAAATGCCCTCCACGCTCTTCGTCCCCAGTCGCCCGATCTTCGACCATGTGTCCTCCTTTCACTCCAGCAAAACAGATGTCACATCAGAACGACCAGAGTATACCTTAGACCACCTAGTCCAAGAGTTGAAAGAGTATCTTGGGCAAGGGGGCATTGACGACGAACACATTGACCATAAATTACTTATCGATATTGTTTCGAAATACTCGCCCGATTCCACAGACTGGTTCCAGTACATGAAGAACGATCCGAGCAAAGGATATACCAGAAACCTAGTGGCCAACATCAGTGGCAGGGCGAATCTGGTAAGTCCTCCCCGTGCTACAATATACCTGTCGATGGTTCTAACCGAGATAGCTGCTGCTAGTCTGGAATCCGACGAGGGGCTCGCCGATTCACGACCATGCCAATGCCCATTGTATCATGAATGTCCTCTCCGGAGAGTTGAAGGAGACCATGTATCATGTACCACCAGAAGATGCCCGAATGCCTCTCGCGGTGAAGAAGACAACGATATACACGTCTGGGGAGGTGGCTTATATTAGCGATCAGATCGGACTGCACCAGGTTGTCAACCCGAATGATAGCCAACTTGCTGTTTCACTTCATTGTATGTCCCTGTCACTGCTAATAGTCAAAATATGTTTGCTAATTAATCAGTGTATACTCCGCCTAATGCGGTGGATTTCGGATATCATCTTTACGACCGAGAAACGGGGAAGAAAGTCCACGTCTACCAGGCATAATGGGGAGTGAATGGGTCATATGGGCCAGGCTTAATGATTAATGCTCGATGCTTTTCTTTTGGAACGAATACCACTTAGCTAGATTGACAATTTCTACATTTTTCTTCAAACACTGAATTGGGCTGGATACAATGCATAAGTAGTTATGAAGCTTAGTCATCGCATAAATAGTATGAAAGCCCCGGCCGGGGTTTGACTCTGTGGCTTCGGCGACTCAACATATCCCCACCGTCACCGACTTCAATCGTTCGCCAACAATAACAATCCTCCTCAACAAGACAAGAGAGCAACAAGGCTAGCGATCAACTGAAAGGGACTAGATGCCCCTGTCGAACGCAGAAATGCTGCGGCCCTCCCCGCTTGCCTGTACCGAATGCCGCAAACACCATATCAAATGCGACGCTAAGAAACCGTCGTGCACTCGCTGTCTCAACGCCCGTCTGGATTGCAACTATCTCCCCTCACGCCGGGGAGGGAAACGAAAGCCTCGTATTAATCGACAACCAGAGTCTAGCCCAACCCAAACTGAGTCCACCGCTGCGAGCCGTGGCGCAGATTCTACCCCTGTCAGCTCCCTGCCCGGACGACCAGATATCCCAATCTCGGGGAATGACGTTACCTTCGGCGACCCAGCCCAGAACATGCACCCTCAGCCGCGGATCATTCTCAACGCTGTGGTGTCCGACGCCCGGTTAGTCCGTCTGTACTATGAGAACTTCCACTCGGCCCATCCCATACTGGTGCCGGCGTACATGTATGACGACCGCAAATATCCGAGATACCTGCACGAGGTCGTGAAATGTATCGGCAGTCAGTTTTCCGGCCAGCCACCGCATACTTCCCTGCAGGAGGAGACCGCAATGTTGCTGCAGTCCACCGTGGAGAGATCGCCGTGCATGGTCCAAGCCTTGCTGCTGTACTCGATCTTCCTATGTGCTCGGGACGAGAGCACTGATGCCCAGGACACCTTCTCGCGGGCGACCGACATCGCCTTAGAACTCGGGTTGTACGATCGGGACTTTGCTGCTACCTATTCCAACGGAGAAGACGTGGAGGCAGAGAGTTTACGTCGGACGTGGTGGGAGCTCTTTATCTTTGAGATCACCATAGCGTCGCTGCTGCACCAGGGGTTCACCCTGCGCTGTGGGGACGTCCCTTCCGGTGCGCTTCTGCCTTGCGAGGAGACCGTGTATGCATCCCGAGGTCACATTCCTCCCTCGACGACGCTGTCCCGTTTCAAGATGCGGGTATTCACCGATGAGGACGAGGATGACAATCTCTCCCGGTACTCATCTTTCAGCTACCGCATTGAAGCTGTCTGCGTCCTGGCTCGAGTGCTTGTCCTGAATAGGCTCCCGGACGCCCACGAGGACCACCTCCAGGCTGTTGCGAACGCGCTGGTGAGCTGGACCAACCACCTGCCCCGGAACAAGGTAGATATCGTAGACATGTACGGTAATGTCGACGAGATGCTCTTCCAAGCACATATCACCATCCACTACGCGGCCATGCTTCTCCATCTCCCTCGGAGCAATATCCGCCCGGACCTCCCAGACATCGGCTTCACACTCTGCCCAACGACCCAGTACCGCCCTTCTCCCTCGCTCACCCGCCACGTCCATGACATCAAAGCCACTGAGGGATCGAAGAAGCTGTCCAATCTCCTCGCGGTGCGGCCTACCGCGCAGGGAAATTGTCCGCTCCTCGTATTCGGGATGACCCTGTGCGGACTGGTACAGCTGGCGACCAGCAAGATCCACGGTTCGGACTGTCTGGACCACCACTGCAACCGGGTCGTGCTGGTTCTGGGGTGTCTCAAATCGCTGAAGAGGCATTGGCCCGTGGCGCAGAAGACGTACTACCATCTTCGGCGCGTGGCTGGGGAAACATTCGCAACTTGGGTGGAATCCCAGTACCCTCACTCTGGCGGCAGTATATCGGGAATCACTAAAGGCAACGGCACCAGTGAGATATCGTTTGAGGAGCCGGCGATCAGCCACCGGGCAACGAATGAGACGATGAATGCGGAGATCCAGAGACTGTTCTCCCCGAGGATACTATCGTCTTATGTGGATCCTACCTGCAGTGACCCATTTTTAATAAGTCAACTGACGGAGTTTGACGTTATATGATCGTAGCACCACTTCTAACGGTCATAGTGACATTATTTTTACGGGAAGCGAAGAGCTTGATCGGCATCAATTCCGATGATTGGCAGTATTGTCGATAGTAGGAGACCGGTTTACCAAGACTATGACCAGCCAATAGGTCGCTAATTGAGAATCTGGGACATTCTGCTTAACGACACGTCAGTTTGCAACATAAGTCCCCATGATGGGGATACACAGGATGCTACGAGGTTCACAGCGACGCCTCTGGCAATTTCTATCCTTACGACGACTCCCACGTGCAGTTACCCGGCGCTATAAAACTGACCAAACCACCGGAAGGAAAACATGTACATATATTGACACTCGAGTTCAACTACAGAAGGAATTCACCCTTGGTCTTGGCCATCTGCTCATCGTAGTACGGCTGAAACGCCAACCAGCCCTTCTCCGGCCCACCCACCTGCAAAGACGTATAGTACGCCTCGTCGTCATCGATAATAATCTTCTTATACCCCCCCGCGGACGCCGCATCGGCCAGCAACTGAGCCTGACACGTCTTATCCAGACTGATAAACCAAAACGCCGCTTCATCGATACTCGACCCCACCGTGAGAAGCCCATGATTCTGCAGAATAACGGCCTTGCCATTCCCCAACGCCGCCGCGATCCGCTGCCCCTCTTCGCTGTCCACCACGACCCCCTTGAAGTCGCGGTAGACGGCGTGGCTGTTGTAGAAGCGCAGTGCGTCCTGCGTGATCATGTCCAGCTCGCGACCGAAGCAGGAGAATGCCTTGCCTGCGACGCTGTGCGCGTGACAGGCAGCATTGACATCGGGACGGGCCTTGTGGATCTCGGAGTGGATGGCGAAGGCGGTGGTGTTGATCGGCTCCTCTCCTTCTACGACGTTGCCCTCTTCGTCGACGAGGATCAGGTCGGAGACTTTGATCAGGGCGAAGTGGGCGGAGAGTGGGTTGATCCCTGTATCCAGAAACTCGCCATTAGATTACCTCAACCCCCGAACTCCGATTGCGGCCAAGGTGAAGGAAACGTACAGAAATGGTCGGTCAAGATAGGATCTCGCACGGAGATGTGGCCGGCGACACCCTCGTCGAAGCCACGGTCGGCGAAGATGCGAAAGGCCGCGGCCAGATGCTGCTTCCGGTAGAGACGTTCGTCTTCGGGCTTGTTGAACTTCGGATAGCTTCGGATTCGCAGGGTCTTGCCTGATTTTGTCTTGCCCAGGACCTGCAGCTGGGGGGGGTTCTCGACTCTCGTGGCCGTCGTGTCAGCCGACTGGGCTTCAGTGATTGAGGGCGCCATTGGATCTTGACTTATTATCGTAAACTATAATTCGAATCTTCTTAATTCCCCCGGAGCTAAGCTATTCAATTCGATGGTTTAAAGAAATACGTCCTATTCGTCTTATAAATGCACCCAGGAAGCAAGGAAAAAGATCCGGGGTTGCTGGAAAAAGCCTCACTTTTCCGACATGCGGGGTACCATCTCACCCCTGACCCCAATCAATCTCAAGGCCTTGAATTAAATATCGACTTGTCTAGCGATAACCCCCAGATAAAGCGTAAATCAAGCATTCTCCCACCCCCGCTGACACAAAACCAATAAATACCCATCCGGATCCCGAACCGTCACCCCCCATTTCTCCCAGTACTCATTCGAATGTCTCACTCTCTTCCCCCCACTCGCAATCAGCCGCTCCACGACCGCCGGGTCGATCGACCCATCCACGTAGATCACCAGGAGGTCTTCCTCGGTCGGGGCCGGGGGGGTTGCGCCCTCCGCGTCTAGGACGAGTTCGAGGTGCCATGCTGCGCCGGGCCAGCCGAGCATGAGCAGCTCGTGGCCGCCTTCGACTTCGTGGGCGGGGCCGCTGCGCCAGAGGGTCTTTAGGCCGAGGCCGGTGACGTAGAAGTGCTGTGCGGCGGAGAGATCGCGAGAAGGTCGTGCGATGCGGATGTGTGAGGTTGAGCTGGGAGTGACTCCGGCTGAGGAGGTGGGGGCGATGGTGGGGATTTGGGGGGTGGCGTGGGAGGCCATCCTTCAAGTATATAGTTTTCTTTTAAAATGGATTAGAGAGGTGTCTTTGGAAGACAGGTTAATGTATTTCAGATGTCAAGACAGAGGTTTATAAGACCAGGCTATTATATGTTTTGTTTAGGCAGTCACCTCGTGTTTCGGGCCAGGTCGACAATGCTTAGCAACCGCAATACGATCACCCGGAGAAGATTTATAATGCCGTACGCCTCGACCCTTCTTTTGGTAATCTCAACTGCGCGCTTTCTATTGAAGTCATTGAAAATGTCTCGTTGTTGCCGAAAGTATCTCAATAATTTACTTGAAGCCTGCTTTGTATGCCGTCTCATATTGATTGCACAAAGCGGGGAATCCCTACCCTCCGGAGACTGAAGAACCTGTGCACTTCAATCTCCAGAAACCCATGATCTTTCAGGTTCTACCAACTATCCTAATGAAGTGATGAAGGGTACTTCAGGGTCTCGGCTGCGCGGGCCGTAGCAAATGAGTCTGGATATATACCGGAAGTTTGGCCGTAGGGATTCGTTCTTTTAGTTCTTATTTAATGACTAGGATGCCCTCCTATATCCTGCGCCGACTTATACCCTTTTGACTACGGACGAAGCACCTCCGACCTCCATACGACTCGGGACATACTGTATATTCCACCAATGAGTAATCATGATAGGGACAGAAGACACTCATATAAATGATAGGAGGAGTCCTTCAGTCGTAAGGTATAGTGAAACCAGAGGTAAGCTCCCACCTTGGAATTGCCCGAACGCTCCCTTCCACCACCATGCTTCGACAATCAGTTATCCTCGGGGCTTTCCTGTCGCTCTGCCTGAGTGTTAACGCCCAAGCGCCTCTCTATGGACAGTGTGGTGGTACTGGCTATACAGGGTCCACTTCCTGCGTCTCTGGGGCCGTGTGCACCTCATATAACCCGTGGTATTGTGAGTATCTCGTTGTCATTGATCATACCAGAATCTCACCATTGTGCCAATAGACCAGTGTGTACCTGGCGTAGCCACCTCGACCACTATTAGTACTACTAGTAGTACTACAATCACAGTTACGACGACATCAGCTATCACAACTTCGTCTACTACAACCACCTCTAAGATAACAAGTATAACGACTGCAGGACCCGCACCGACAGGAACCAAGTATCTCATCACATTGTAAGTCCACCTCAACCTTCCACACCCTTGTTCACGATCGACTAACCCTAATAGCGGCGACTCGTACTCTCAAACCGGGTTCGACATCAACATCGGATATCCCTCCGCCGACAACCCCCTCGGTAACCCACGTCTGCCCGGTTGGACCACAAGCGGGGGCCTGAACTGGATCGGATACCTGATCACACAGTACAACACCTCGCTCACGCTGTCCTATAACTTCGCATCCGGCGGGGCTACCACCAACGCTAGTCTCGTGGCCCCCTATGCCTCTACCGTGCTTAGCCTGATCGACCAGGTCACCCAATTCAGCGACAGCATCGCCTCCAAGCCGTCATACGCGCCGTGGACCAGCTCCAATGCACTGGCTGCCGTGTGGGTCGGGGTCAACGACGTCGGCAATTCGTACTGGTTGTCGGATATCTCGACGCTACTTGTGCAGATCATGGACAGCTACTTTGGCCAGTTGCAGATCTTGTATAATGCCGGTATCAGGAACTTTGTCTTGCTGAGTGTTCCCCGTAAGCCAGCTATCCAGCGCTTCCTTTAACGTCGTTTTTAAAGGATGGAATGACACTAACAGGCACCCAGCAATCCAAAGATCCCCCTTCATGCTCGACCAAGGCAGCGACGTAGACGCCTCCGAAGCCGCAGTCATCACGCAGTACAACGACCTCATCACCAGCTACCTGGCCGATTTCATGGCGGTAAATACCGGCGTCACGGCCAAGGTAGTCGATACCCAGGCCCCCTTTAACGCGGCCCTGGATAACCCCACCGCGTACGGCGCCACCGATGCCACCTGCTTCGATGACGATGGGACGACCTGTCTCTGGTGGAATAACTATCACCCTGCTCTTGCGATTCACGACCTTGTAGCCCAGGCTGTAGCGGGTGCATTGCAGGGGTGGTTTTTCTAACCCTTACACATATAAAAATAAACATGTCAATCATTCTATACTGGGAGTCATATTACACTTAACTCTCCATTCACTTTCTATCCTCTCAAATATTCCTCTCCCCCTCCCCCCCGTAATCTACATCTCCGCAGAGCGTACCGCCCGAAACAACATCGTATCCCTCACCGGCGGCTCCATCCACGGCAACTCATAATCCCCATACGTCGTCTCCACGAACCCAAACCCGGCTTTCCGGAGCACCTTGATACTCGCCTCGTTCTCCGTGTCGCAGTACGCCTCAACCACCCCGAACTCCGGCCGCACCCGCCAAAACAACGCCAGGAACGCCCGCAACGCCTCCGTCGCGAACCCCAGCCCCCACGTCGCCCGGTGGAAGATGAACCCGACTTCGGGGACTGGGTCGGACCGCCACGTGCCGATCCAGCCGAGGAGTTGTCCGTGCGCGAGGATGTCGGGGGTGGTATCCTCTACCGAGGCGGAGGCTCTAGAACGTTTCCAGCCCTCGATGGCAGAGGTGGGGATATCCGGCCGCAGGAAGACGGCGTAGTTTTCGCCTGCCGGGTTGTTTTCGGGGAGGAGGTTGGACATCCATTCGCTGGCGTCTTGGAGGGTTTTGCAGGGCCCGTGGGAGCTCCAGCGGGTTGTGAAGGGGTCGGACCAGAGGGTTAGGTACCCTGGGACGTGCTCGCTGGTGAGGCGGACGAGTTGGAGGCGTGAGGTTTGCATGGAGAGGGGTTACTGGGAGGGTGACTGGTTTGGTTTGGTGTGGGTGAAGGGAGGGGATGGGAGGAGAATTGGGGATTTATTTCTGGGTTTCAGTGCCAAGATTTTCCCTTCGTTACTGTCAGCAGTGACTCACCGGGCATGTTTGGGTTACATTTTGATGACGATATGAAGAGAACAAGTGGGGAGGGTGATAGATGATGAATTGTATATTCTAGGTTTGATAAATTCCTATATTTGTCTCCACCCGTGGGCGGGAAGTTGAGGCTAGAGAAGCAGATGTTGAAGTATATATATCGGTGCCGAGAGTGGAGACCAACACAAAGCCCCCAACGCAGAGGAGAAATACGTTGGAGTGAGAGTTCTATCACGAAATACATATAGTTCTAGTTAAAAAGAGTAAAGACAAAGGATTCGCGTTGCTCAAGGAAGGCACACCCAGCATCTCAATGACCCTGACAACTCTCTGCAAGTGTCAATCAACGTAAGCACAACCATCATGAGACCTGGCTCATTGGAATAGCACAAGCTGACCTAACCCGACTTAGACCCCGACTCTGGGTCACCCAACTTGGACCCCGACTCATGGCCCGACTCATGGGCTAATGATGTGGCAGTGCAAGCTTAGACTGAAGGAATACCACCGAGATTAATATTCCGGCCTGGACTCTATACGGCCGCCATGGCTCGACTTATCAAGTACGTCTAGGGATAACCACGGAACATACAGATAGAAGGGAGGCATGGCTTTGTTAAGATGGAGTGGCGAATGAGAGAATCAATCGTCTCTCTCATCTCATCTTCACTTCTGATCAACCGGTAGAACGATAGCATGGCCTGGGAGAATTTAAGTTGAACCTACGGACTGGAGGCTTTCGTTTCCAAAACACAGATCGGATGAGGTGCTCACAACCTTCTACACACCAGAAGAAACTCAACTCTCAAAGTACCAGCTTCATCTATATCTATCTATCACAGGGTATTAAACAAAATAAAAACAAAGATCAATCATCATCATCATAATCATCCACAGCAAACACCACCCCCTCTAATTCTCCTGAGCTGCCACATGCGCCGTCAAATCCAGCAGCCGGTTCGAATACCCCCACTCATTATCATACCACGCCATAATCTTGAAGAACTATTCCCAATAATCAGCCCTCCAAAATCCAAACCCAAGAAATAAAACAGAAAAAAAAAAAAAAAAAAAAAAGAACATACCTGGGGATTCAACTCGGCGCACGCCGGCGCATCGACAATCGCACTGTGCGAGTTCCCGTTGTAATCGCTGCTGACGAGCTCTTCGTCCGTGACGGCGAGAACGCCAGCGAGCTCGGTCTTGGAGGCCCGGCGGAAGGCAGCGAGGATCTCGGGTAGGGAGGTGGGGGTTGCCGTGCTGACGGTGAGGTCGATCATGGAGACGTTGGGGCTGAATTCGTTAGGATTCCTGTCTGGGTAGAAGGGACAGGGAAGGACTTACGTGGGAACGCGGATGGATACGCCGGTGACTTTACCGGTGAGCTCGGGGAGGACGGTGGCGATGGCCTTTGCGGCGCCGGTGGTGGTCGGGATGATGTTGTCGAAGACGCTGCGACCTGGAGGTTGAGGGCGTTAGTATGGGGAAGAGGGGGTATATTGTGTCGTGGGGTGGGGGTGAACTAACCGAGTCGACGGTTCTTCTTGCTATATCCGTCGAGCACCTGCTGGGACCGGGTGGCGGCGTGCACGGTGGTCAGGAAGCCCTGCACGATTCCAAACTCCCTGTGCAGCACCTTCAGTACCGGGGTCACGCAGTTGGTGGTGCAGCTGGCGCAGGAGATCACGAGGCGCTCGGCATCGGCTGCGTATTGCTCGTTGTTGACGCCGTACACGTACGTCGGGGAGTCGGAGCTCGGGGCGGAGATGACGACCCGCTTGGCCTGCCCGGAGGTGATGTGGTCCATGGCGAGATCGCGCTTGGTGAATTTGCCCGTGCATTCGACCACGTAGTCGGCGCCGAGGGCCTTCCAGTTGAGCTTCTTCAGGTCGCGCTCGGAGGTCAGGGCGATGTTCTGGCCGTTGACGACAATGAGGGAGTCGGACAGGGCGTGGATTGGGATGTCGTCGGGGAGGCGGCCCATGGAGGAGTCGTAGCGGATGAGGTAGATCAGGTCTTGCACTGTGTTGCAGGTGTGGTTGATGGCGACGATCTGGATGTCATCGCGCACCAGGGCGGCACGGAGGACGTTTCGGCCTGGGGAGGGTGGGTGTGTTAGGGTAAATGCCATGGATTTGGATCAAGATGGGGTATGAAGTCCACCTTACCTATACGGCCGAAGCCATTGATGCCGACTTTGCACACATCGGAGTGTAGCGAGGTCGCACTGTGGGGGAATTCGTTGATCGAGGGAGCCATTGTGTTAGAGCGTCTGATTCTATTGCTCAGGCCAGAGTGCGTGGTTGCAGACAGTTTGAATTATGATTAGAGAGTAGTAATTGGCTCCTGACCAGAGGAGACCGTTGCCTATATGTAGTCGCGGTTGACAGGCCGTATACTTGGCCCCAACATCCGTATAGTTACACTCGACCCGATCTGGGGCTCCACTTGTGGGTTAATCTTCCGAAGACCGGACTGTGTCCCGGCGAGTGGTGGCAGACGTTGGAAAGAATATATCCATCCCACGGCTTTGCTGCCGAGTAGAAATGCCGATTCTGTGATTGGGCCGAGACAGCCTTACCAGTACCTAGGTACCAAGCTTCATACCTAGGCCAGAGCTCACGCATTGCACACGCCCTGTTCGTTCTACTGATCTACCATAGTATAGAAGACGCGACAAGCAACTCTACTACCATCACAACATACCCAAATATATTGCTCCTCTAGAGATAATTCCTCGACCATCCATCCCGACGTCCTCGTCCGTCGACCAATCCCCATCCGAAGCAACGCCAACCCGGACTTGTTCAACTCCGGCGGCAATCGGACGGAATAGGGAGTCCTCGACCAATCAGCGGCCGCCCGTTCCCACGAGTCGTCCCCGAAATGCGGCACTTTCGGACATTTCTATATTGATCGCGTCGTGAAATAGAGCCATACTGACGAAACAGGAGCCGGCGAAATCTCTGTAATTGGCGAGCGGACCAATAATAGGCGACTGTGCTTGATGAAAGTGATACAACCCAGGCACTACTACTATATTATTAGCGGGGGCCGTTTCTAGGCGCTTCCAAAAGCCCGAATCCCATGTACAGCCCAGGTACAGAGTAGTATCTATGAGACCCCCCTCGTAAGGATTATGGAAGATACTCCGTAACTAGGATGTCTGTAGACGATTACGAGGGAATAATACCCGATGGACGTGGGGTGATGGTCTCAATCCATGTCTCACAGCGAAGTCCGAAACACCACCTTCACGAATACCCCATAGATCGCTAGCAGCCCCCACATTCCCAGCATTCCGAGGTTCGCGGTTAAAGTATACGGGAGAGCCCAGGCCGCTTCGTCTGCTAGGATCCGGCGAGACGGGTACATATACCAGGGTGAGGTGAGGGACAGCCAGAGTTGGACCCAGATGAACCCGATCACCTTTTCCCACCCCGCCGGCGTCCCCTTGTCCGGCGTGCCGATGATCCGGCGATATATGGCTTGGAAAGCGTCCTCGATCATCATGCCCAAGGTGAAGGAGGTGAAGAATGGTATAGCCCCTGATTCAACCGCCGAAAGACCCATGATGTTGGCGGAGACAGCGTGGAGGATGCCGGAGAGTAGGAAGACGAGGAAATTGTTCGTGTAACGCTCCAACAGCGAGGGGTAGGGCAGCTTTAGGATCGTCTGGGTGCAGAAGTTGGTGGATGAGGTGAACGGCCAGCGGAGGATCTGGTGCCAGAATTTGCTTGGAAGGTTAGCTGGGGGTTGCGTCCTGCTGGGTTGTGTCAACTCACCCCCAGAAATTGCGCAGTGTGTACGCGTCCCACATACTGCCGAACAGGGGCCGCCAGGCTTCGGGTCTGTCTATGCCCAGTCCTACAAAGACAATGGATAAGGCGCGCCAGGTCGAGTCGAGAAGCAGGCGACTGACGGCAAACCAGGACACGAAGGGTGTGAATACCCTGACGAACCACTGTTCCCCGGTGAGAGTGAAATATTCAAACTCCATTCCTGCGCTGTAGAATTTCGCTGTATTTTCCGAAGGCTCCTGGAGAGTTACTTCGAGCAGGACATCGAGAAACAAGTACTGCCACAACAGGACGGCTGTTTGTCGAAGCAAAAACCAGCCTCGACTGACCGATCCCTCCCGGGGTCTTAAGAAAGAAGGGTGCAACGGCAGGTTCTTGGTCTCCCAGGCAGTATTGACTCCTCGGAGACTCACTACGAGACGAGCTGCGCTCATAACTTGGGATATGGTTCCTGTCGATGGTGACCCCGCTTGGTGACGTAGCAGGTCATCCCAAGTGACCCCGCCATACAGGATCAGGAGGTTAGTGCAATGAGTGACGGCCAGAATACCTTCGCATGCTAGGAAGCTATTATGGAACACGCTACTAGAGAGGAGAGGGGCAAGAAGGAATATCTGGTAGGCGAGGTAGCCAACCGCCAGGAGTCCCACTAAGCGCAGGAAGGAATACCTCGGGGTGAAGACTATTAAAACCGCGGGCACCAGGATTTGCAAAGCAAACAGGAGGAGAATATCAATGATGGGCTCCGCAGAGCTGTCCACCGCTGCCATTGTGCCGTGCGCACGGAAAAAGCAATTTAAAAATTCGCAGTTTGAAAGAATGGCAAAGAAACCGGTCTTTTATTGTGTTTAAACAGATTGGACGTGTCTAGTTAGAACTGGCAACGGCGTTAAGAGACACAGGTCGAGTCGCCTTGCCCAGGCAACGCGTTGACCAGTACGTAACTAGAGTTCAGGAAGCAGGTTTTAGATGACTTCACATTGAGTTGATATATAATGCCCCATCATGTGATAGAATCTGCCTCCACCGAGGGCATTTTGATATTGTTGTGCCAACATGCCGTCGTGGGCAGTCACCGGAGCATCTCGAGGGATCGGGGTATGCTTTGTTCTCCAAGACATACAGAGTGGAATTATATAACTGACAATTGCTATAGCTGGAATATGCAAGACATCTGGTGCGTCACGGCCAGAAAGTCTACATTACATCTCGTCGATTGAACTAATACACGGACGTAGTCGGCAGACGCGCAAAACCAGGTCTTTGCTCTCATCCGCAGTCAGCCAAACGCCGAGCTGGCCGAACTTGCATCGACCCGGCCGAATTTACATATCGTGGAAGCCGATGTCTCAAACCCAGAGAGCCTCTCTCGGGCAGCCCGCGAGGTGGGAAAGCTAACGGGAGACAAACTGGATGTTCTGATCAGCAATGCTTGTCACCCTGGACTGGACTACAGATTCTATCCGACCTCAGCATTGTAAGCGACCCCATGGGATAAAGCAGACCGTGACTAATGGATTCAAAAAAGCCTCGGAAAAGAGCAGGAACTCAAAGCTGAAATTGACGCCTGTGTCCGTTCCTCCTATCCCCTCGCCTCAACGCGCGATGATCGAGACTAATATTCGACAGATGAGCGTCAACCTCCTCGGAGCCATCAACTCCATCAACACTTTCCTCCACGCGATCCGAAACGGACGTGGAAAAAAGATCATCTACATCACCTCCCCCTCCGGCGACGCAGAATTCACCCGCAAATGCGGCGTAACCGTCAACGTCGGATACAGCATCACCAAGGCGGCCATGAATCTCGTCATGTCGAAATACGCCGCGGAGCTTGGGGCAGAGGGAATCAAGACCCTTTCTCTTAGTCCGGGGTGGGTTGATACCGATGCAAGTGAGTGTCCCTTTCCTTGGTCTAGTACTGGACTCAGGAAGGCTAATCGGACGGGGCTCCAGGTCGTGAGATGGCTCCCACCCAGGAGTTTATGGATATTGCCCTGGAGCGGTTCCGGAGGGTAAATCCGGAGCTTACTAGGATGTTGACCCCGGAGGAGTCTGTGAGAAGGCAATTGGAGGTGATCCATGGGCTGACGGCGGAGCAAAGTGGTCTGTCCCTGTCTCATAACGGGGATAATAATTGGCTGTAAGGGGAGATTGCTAGATGGTTATATTTCAGGAATCTGATAGGCTTGCGTGATCTGGTGGTGTTTGTTTTCGTCAGAATGGATCAGCCTTATTCTCGCATGCCATTTACATGCTAACCAAGGCACTGCTTGATATTTGTGGACGAATATCTACCCCAGGTGTCTCGTTTCGAGCTGCTCATTCTCAACCATTCCTAGGTATCAGACAAAAGCACTCGGCATCTCGTAACTTCTAGTTTCTTTATTACCGTTTGTACTCCGAGGCTAGGGTAGTCAAGATGAGATTTCTATCATCAAATAGATATACAGGTTACAAACTCAACATAACCAAAGGCAAAATAGATATCCTCTGCCCAACCACTACTCTCGATAGACAAAGAATATGAACAATCCAACCCCATACTCTCCTCGTATTGAATTCTGTAGACTCGTAATGGCACGAACACCCTAGGTAACTCAATCAAAATGCCTCGTCAAATCCGATATCGATCTTTTCTGTTTCTCACCCCCAGTCGATCTGCCCCTATGCTGGAATGAAGTTGCCCTGGCCAACTCAACCTTGGACCAGCTGAAGGTCCCCGCCAGGGTCGCTGCTGGGCCACCCACGATCGTGCCTAGGAGGATATACGCCCACGCGCGGAGGGTGGGGGTATCTGTAGCGTTGATCCGGCGTAGTTCCCAGGCTGTGTATAGATTCCAGGACGTCGCAACGGCTGTTAGTGATGCGAGGGTTCTCGCGATGGGCAGGGAAAGTAGGTTGATACCGTGGTTGGGAAGTGCGGCGCCGTATAGAACGGCTAAGGAGATATGTAGGGCACCAGTGAGTAATACGATGGTGGTTTGAAAGCGTTTCTGGTAGGGGATATCGATGGTAGTAAAGACCACGTCTATATCGGAGGGTATAGTGGAGATTGCACTCAGGATTTTGCCGAGTGTGTATGCTACCAAGGGAAGGGAAGAGTGGGCGAGTGGCCACGAGATGGCGTAGGTCCCGTTAATTGTACGGATTGCAGCGAGGGTATAGACTATTATCAGCGCTGGTAACAAGGCTTTTGCAGCTCCCAGGTCGGCCATTGTCTGCGGCATGTGGTAGTGGATGACTGGTTGGCTGAGGAGGATGTTGAAGCACAGATAGATAGGGAGGGTTCTCTCCCAACCCCAATAATTGGAGGCGAGAATCCAGCCTAGGGCGCTATTCATGATGAATTCAGCGTGTGACACGCCACGGAATTTGCAAGGGCATACCTGGTAAATGGCGATAACATGGAAGAAGCCTTGTAAGACTCGATAACCCAAAGTCCACTAATCGAGACTGCCATTGCAGAAGCATACAAGGGCAAAACACCGGATAATTGAGGAATAGAGACGTTATAATCTGCGATTGAGAAGTACTTTGTTGCCAGCCCGGGAAATGTTGCAGCCAGAATCAATACGCTCACCCAGGAAACCGTTGCAATAGAAGAACGGGAAGTAGGTTTCGCCTTCATATCCTGGGCAAAAGGGCACAGCGCCATCCTCGGCGACGGCAAATGTTCCAGACATCGCGCAGGCGTGAAAGAAGCGCCCAAAGGGGGCAGGAAGGTGACGACAAACGGAAGTCGAGGCCCGAAGTGCAAAGCCATGAATCTCAGGAGGGGATTGTCCAGCGATTCCATCCGTTGGACGAGGTGAGCGTCCTCCCGCAGGGCAGTTAGTCGCACAAATCTTTCCCGTTGGAACGAGGAGAGCGCATTGTGAAACTCGACGCGATCATGTAAAGCGCCTCTTTTCCGCAAATCCCACAGGATGTCCGCGATGAATGCGCTCTCCTCGATGGCCGAGTTCGCTCCCTGGCCGGCTACCGGGTGCAGCTTGCGAAAGGAGTCGCCGATGAGGAGGACGTTTTTATAGAAGCATTTCTCGAGCACGAACTCCTGCAGGGGGACGACGGCCGAATAAACAGAATTCTGGTAGAGCCCTCCTAGGGTCAGGTCCGGTCCGATTTTATCGGCGGCGTACTTGTCCACCAGGCCTTGCTTCACCTCGGACGACAGCTTGGGGATGATACCCTGTCCGGTCTTTTCGTTCTTTGCACAGAGCCACCAGTAGAATTCCCCGGAACCCTCGCGCCCTTCTTGGAAAAAGTAGGATCGGTGGTTATTGTAGGCTCGCGCTGATCCGCCTTGGGGTAATCCTGGGTTATGCGCGATACCAACTACAGCGGTATAGAAGGACACAATGCCTGAACACCATATCAACAACTCGACATCAGTAGCGGCGAAAGTGCAGAGAACTCACTGTCCTTGTCTCGCGGGGGGATATACCCAGGCCTCTCGGAGTCAGCAATCCGCCAGAGTTCACGTCTGACATTGCTCCGAACCCCATCAGCTCCGACAACGAGATCCCCAGTATACACAGAACCGTCTGCGGTCTCTACCCGTGCCCTCTCTCCGATATTTCCAGCCTCGATCTTGATCACCTCTTTCTGCAGGTGAATGCTGGACTTTCGTTGAATCTTCTCGTATAGGATCCGTAGGCAATCATGGCGCGATAGGAAGTGAATTTTATACCCAAACCTAGAAAATATTCGAGTCAGCCGGGCACCAGTAGGAGAAGATAAAGCCACTGACAGCCGTTCCAGCCAATCCCCCATATTCGAGTTGAAGATCACCGTGCGGCCCTCTGGAGAGAGCGCCGTTCCCGAGTTCACCGGCGACGCATGCTCACACATCAAGTCCCAGACACCGATTTGATCCAATATCCGCGCCCCATTGGGAGTTAATCCTACCCCTGCCCCTAACCGAGGAGCCACGTCTGAATGTTTTTCTAGCAGTTCGTAGTCGAAGCCGTATGCCTCTAGCATGATCGCCAGAGACAGGCCGGCCACCCCGCCACCAACGATCAGGACTTTAAAAGGGGTAGTCATGCTTTTTTTTTTTCTTTTTTTTGTTTGCTTTATCGAGACGTAGTTGCTCTATGAGACAGCTTTGTTTGGATCTGGATGTTATATTGCGTCGGGGATCTGTAGATGACGGTCGGTCGGCGTGTGTGTGTCGAATTACCCGCGTAGGGTATACTTACCTAGAAATGTACGACGCTACATCGGATGATTTATGTGATGTTGACTGTGCGCAGTTACTGGGGAATTTGTCTTATTCGGAGGGCATTCTCTGGGACTCGGTGTTTACCCAGGTAAGAGAGTGGAAAGATAGTTTCCGATTGGATCAGGATTTATACAATCTGGTGAACAATATAAAGGGACTCAATAGACAATATTGCACGAGATGTTAATTTGACGTAGTATTTCTATCGGCTTAAAGTAAGAATGACTTGATGATCGTCGTTCATCCCTCAAGATGAGGAATGTGCTACGTCCATTCGGTGACATTCTCCAGGTAAATAGAAGCAAGACCAGACTCCCCATACCAGGATAACCTCTCAGACAAAGAGCTGCCTCTCGTGATCTATAATGAAAAAACAAATAAACCGGACTTGCCAGTTGCTGGTGGAGATGAAGCTGGGGATGAGGGCTGTAGAGATGCGAATCCTAACCAGTGTGGACAAACTAGGCTGTATAAGGTTATTGCACTAGATATAAAGTCCACTACAGAGTCGTTAATAATTGTAACTTGATCAGATGAGTCTGTCATTATCCCTCCTCTCTTTGTTCCTCACGGGGCAATACTAGGTACACTCACGGGGTTGACCAAAGATTCCCGGGCGAGGGAGAGGCAAAATGAATCAAGTGAGAAACAAAGAAGAATTGCAGATCCCTCACCAATCGGTCCCCTCAGTCCTCCTCCTGAGTCAGTGTCCTCGAAGTTATCGGGTTCTACGAAGCAGAATCAAGAATGCATGGGCAGCGTAGTTGGCGCCATGACGGACTTGGTTGCCATGATTCATAATGAAGAAACATATCGGAAATGCACATCTCTCGGGTCCGGGAGGGACCTGAAGCATATCCGCTCAGTTGTGTATCTGGTCTTTGCATAGGACGGCTGATTGTCAATAGGTACTGCTCCATGGCCAGTCACGAGGCGATGGTGCTATGGGATCCTTGCGAAAAAGGGCAGAAGGTTCAACTTGAATCGATCCCTGTCATGCATTGATTGCTCTGCCATGGTGAATATCGGGCGGCCTGGACAGCTAGAGACCCGCTTGGCGCATCTGAGCTTTTTCGTGGCTGGCAGCTGTCTGTCTTATCTTGGACGCCCCGTCAACTGGTGGTCAACGAAGGGGAACCTGGTCGGGTTTGCAATCTGCACTCGCGGAGATGGCAACACTTGCCTTTCCAGCGCCTGGCACAGGCTTGCTCTGTGGGACTGGCTGTGTTTTCATGATGCGAGCTCTTTGTATGTTCCCTACTCTGCGCCGGTTGTGGCAACCTCTTCCGATCAGCCCACGCATATGTTTCGTTTAATCGGCAGGAGGACTCTATATCTTGCCTTTTTATCTCCCCTACAGATCTAATTAAGATTGCATCTTGCGGTGCGTGAGGCAAGGTGCAATTTTAATTAAATATGTCCAATCCGCCCAGTCGGTGGTTAAATCCAACGCCCAACCAAAGCTTCGACCACGAAGTTCACCGTTCACGACGCCTTTACCATTGCTGATCAGTACCTCCATCGACACCATACTCAGGCTAGGAATCCCTTTCAACGATAATCTCTACGACTACTTTCCGACGGCCAAGAATCCTTTGTCCACGCCTATCTACGCACGATCAGCAAGCGACGGTCCGCTATGACCTTCTTACATGCCCACATACTAGGATACTGAGCTTTGAGCGACCCCTGCCCGCTAGAAGGCTACCGAACGTGCCAAAGACCCTCCTGGCTGACTACAAAAGAGCGTGGCAATAGGCTTGGCATTATTCGCCCCCCTTTGACTTCCAACACGTTCATAACGAGAAAAAATCAGTAAGCGCACTGGAGATACTAGGCGGCTTCGCTCTCCGATCTATTTTCTCGTGAAGACGGGCGCAAAACGCGCATCTCCGACTCTGGCCGGTCTACGATAAAAGTATGCTTAGAATCATAGCCGCGTTGTGCTCCCTGCTTGGTGACTTGTCTTACAGACATCCAATCAACGCCAGCTGGGGTATACTTACTCCGACTGTGTGCCAGTCCGGACCTTCTTCACCCCTTTTGGTTTCAGTCAGTTTGTTTGTCTGGCCTTTTTCTTTGTTCTTGTTTTCTTCGATCTGCGTTGTTTATTTCCCATCCAACACTGCTGTATTCGCTGGCGGCTACTGCGCGAGGCAGGGCTGGGACGCAGTCAGACCAGACTCCCGCTGACGGAGTAGGAGTCACAAAGGTGTGCCACGGCATCTCTCGAGTGCAGTTAGTCTGTCTGTCATTGCAGGCACTTCTTCCCTGGGCCGGGCCTCAGTCCGACTTACTCTCGCCGTGCGACTGCGAGCTGTCTCTCCACCCAGCACGGATCGTGAAACTGGGTTGCTAGTCCTCGCCACCTGTCTAAGTGTGTATAATAGTATTGGAAGAAGCTGAATATTAGATACAGTCTCACCGGCCCAATCCGCTCGTAAACCCTGCCAAGTGCGTCTTGTTTCGATCTCGGACTCCCCAGGTCGGACCTAGGGGGCAGTAGAACTGAGGGATTGGATTCCATCGGCCGGGTCGGCACATAAAACCAGAGGGGATCTTCACATCAGCTGCAGCACACCCCTCCCGTAAGCCCTAGATACCTGCCTGAGGACGTGGGTGACACAGAGCGCCATTCGGTAGCATATAGCCGCCAAGCCACGGGAGACAGAAGCTATCTGCTTCTACAGCTCTGAGAATCAACTTCCCATCTCGTTCCTCCCTCTTCCGCAGCACTCTATTCAACATAACCTGTCCATGGCCACCGAGACCCGCAGTCACGATGGGTGCTGGACGTGTCGTTTGAGGAAGAAGAAATGCGACGAGAAACGCCCCATCTGCACCGAATGCATGTGCGTGGGCCTCGAATGTCATGGCTTCGGCGAGAAACCCGCCTGGATGGACCGAGGCGCCCGGCAAAAGGCCCAGGCCGCGAAGATGAAGCAGAAAGTGGCCCAGATGACGCGCAGCAGAAGAATGAACCAGATTCGAGATCCACACGAGTCCTCGCTCAAGCGAATACAGACCTCTCGCACCCCCAGTTCGAAACCAGCCATTCCCATCGCCAATCCATCCAGTATAACCGCGACGACCCACGAGGCTCTCCCCCTCCATCAATCCTTTACAGACCCCTTCCAGCCTCCATCCGACAAGAGCCAGTTCTCCCCGTACCATCGCGACGATCTCAATGCCGCCATCGACCACCTCCCTACCATCGACCCGGCCCTCCCCGGGTTCACCACGTCCTTTGACGATATGACCTTTCTCTCCGATCACAACTTTGATTTACCAGAGATTGAATCCCTCTCCGCCGACGACATGCGGCTCCCACATAACCCCTCGACCCTATCCGTACCGGGTGGCTCGCGCGCCGGGTACCTGATGCCGAAAGCTCAAACCGACGTAGACGCACGTGGACCGACCTCAATGCTAACCATCACCAGCGTAGAAGACGCCATCCTGCTAGCCCACTACCTGGACAAGGTATTCCACTGGCAATTCCGGTTCTGTTCGTCGACACCCAGCGGCTTCAACCAGGGGTACTTCCTCTGGCTGATGTCCAGATCGCGCCCGCTTTATCTGGTGTCTCTCGCGCTGAGCAGCTCGTATAGAAGTCTCCAGAGGACCGTAGAGGAGCTCCAAACAGGCTTAGTGTACGAGGAACATATGGAACGGTATGACCTCGCGACGGAAGAGTTACAGCGTAACTTGAAATCGCACAAGGCCTCGGAGGACGTGTCGATGCTGGCGTGTATCGTTTCCTTTATCTCGTCCAACGTATGTTTGCCTTCTTCAACAACTTGTATACTACCAGACTGAAGACTTACGTATCGTCAACAGTTTCTGCACACCGGCAAAATCGACTGGACCATGCATCTCAAGGCCGGCACCTCGCTGATCACACCCTGGATCAGCCAGCCACAGACGGACTCGAAGACCGAACCGCACCGATCCCCCGAGGAATCCTGCCGAGACTTCTTCACGGCCTCGGTGGTCCGCTTCGACATCCTCTCCGCGATCACCCGGGACACAGCCCCCAGTCTCTCGGATAGCTACCGCCGGCTCCTCAAATCCCCGACCCCCACAACCCCCCTCGAGGCCGTCTCCGGCTGCCAGAACTGGGTCTTCGATATCCTCCTCGACGTGTATCTGCTCCGGGACTGGAAGAAGAGCACCCGCGCCGCGGGCCTGCTCAGTCTCTGGGAATTGACCTCGAAAGCCAACACGATCAAAACGGACCTGGAGCGGAGAATCACCAGTAACCTCATGCTGATGAATAGGCTGAAGCAGGAGCTGGAGCTGCGCCGGGACGACACCGTGCAGGCGCGGCAGGGGAAGTACGATATCGGTGTCGTGACCCACTGCTTCGCGTGTGCGGTGTCGGTGTTGCTCGAGGTCATCGTGTCCGGGGCGTACCCGCAGTTACCGGAGATCAAGCAGAAGGTCGGCCGGGCGCTGGAATCCGTCGCGTACATCGATGACCCGGACCTGTTGGAGGTGCTGGCGTGGCCACTCTTTGTGGTTGGATGCGTGGTCGAAGAGGACCAGCACGAGTTCTTCCGTCGGTTACTGTCGTCTTCGCAGGTGGTGCGTTCCGTGAGTCTGTGCGGCTTGCGTGAGCTGCTCGAGAAGTGCTGGAGATCGCGCGAGAGGGGGGAGGTGGGAGATGACTGCTTCGATTTCTCTCACTTTTGGACTGACAAGTCGAGAGATATCCTCATTGCGTAGTTCATTCCTTTTATACGGTGGAGGGTGGGTGTACCTCAAGGCTCTTACTGTTTAGATAAGAATGTACTTGGCTTATGGTATATAAATGGTTTGGACCTATGGCGCAAGCCCTAATAAATCTACTTCCTTTTCCACATTTGTTCTGCCTGCTACGACTAAGGGAGGGAGGGTCCGCTCGCAGATTCTTTCCTCGAGAGAGAAGAAGATAATCTCTGCCACCGAGCGGAAAGTTGACTCTCGACACTGTCTCTATCCGTTGGGACTTGAATTATGTGCTACAGTTACACGGGGTTTACCATCAGGAAGACAAGACGCTCATCCAGGGGACGAAGTTTCGTAATGAACATAGAGATTCTTCACTTGCAATAGCCATCTACGAGCTCCTATACTACTACCTACATATCTCCTAAGCATCACTCAAGTGTCGGTTAAGTCAATCCGTGTTTGATCCAGTAGGCAATTCACATACCCTGAACACTGCCAGCTGTATGCCTGTAGGACAACTCGGAATCCGACGAGAGGAAACAAACAAAGAGCGAAAAGTTTTAGATTAACCCGCAATGTGGCTTGTGGCCTATCATCCCACTCCCCAACAGGCAGTTCGAGACGACGTATTCCCCGACTCGCTTGACCGGTCTAAGTATGTACGCTGCAGGATTAGGAAGCCCTAAACTAGTGCAAAACCCGTCTAGACGAGCCTATGAAGGGAGGGGATATTCTCCGAGGACAGGGATCTGCACGCCTGCCACTGTAATTGATTTCCTCAGGAGCAGCAGAAGCGTAATTTGGCATGCAGCTCAGACGTCGTGAGATATCCCTAGAGGCTAGAACAGGTTTGACCGCTGACATGGACCAGATCCCAGCCAACAAGGCTCTTACTAGTATTCGCCGTCCTATAATGATTGAAGATCCAATATCATGACACTTTGCGCTTCAGTCGAGCCAACCACACCATGATAGTCACCTGTAGCCCAACCTCACGATGGGAACCACCAAGCAATACCGCGCCCGAACCGGGTGTCTGACTTGTCGCGACAGACATATCAAATGCGACGAAGCATCTCCCCGATGTCGAAACTGTGCCAAATCCGATCGAGTGTGCGAACGGGGAATCAGGCTGAATTTCATCGATATCCAGACGACGGCGGCGCAGCCCCTCACCAGGTTACCCCCAGGCACGCAGCTGGTGTTCCAAGATGAATCGCGGGTTATTGCGTCGGGGTATACTGTCGGCTCGGACGATCCTAAGCTGGCGATTGCTGAAGGGAGGCAGTTACCTCGACTGGGGTCTCCGCCAGGGAGTCCTAGCTTACTAGAGAATCATGACGACGCGAAACAGCACGACCGGGAGTTGGCGAGATCGTTGGTGCCTTCGTCGAGACTAGTCACGAGTCTAGATGAAGGGCTGCTGATGGAGGTGTTTATCGAGAAGGTTGGACCGTGGATGGATTGTTTGGATGAGAGGAAACCGGTATGTATCTCAGACGTTCTTCTAGCAGACTCTCCTCATCCGTAGTAGTTTACGAATATCGCCTCCTTTTATTCCCTGAGCCAGCCCATGCTGTACAATACCATCATAGCCTGCGGGGCGAAATATCTCATGCCCACGGAAACGTCGGTCTATCAAGACCGAGCCACGCGGGATCTTCGCTTTCAGCTGGAGGATCCTAATTACGATCCCCTTCTCTGCGTGGTAACGGCTGTTCTGCTGAATGCCTGCGAGATCATGGACGACCGCATCGAGCGCAGCCACGCCGTCAACATCTCAGCTTTGATCCGGAGGTCGAATTTCAGAGGTAGTCGCACTGGTCTAGCCGGGGCCTGCTTCTGGTCTAGCACATTAACCTCCCTAATCTACAGCCTCTATCACAAGGAGCCATTGCTATGGGACCCGGGCAGTTTGGGGGTTGACTTGGACTGCAACCTCGCATCGAGCGGAGAACTAGCCGGTGACGAAGAGCAATGGACCCACCGGATGATTTATATCTGTGCTAGAATCGCCGCTCTTCGGTCCGATCTCCCTCACAGCACGCATGGATACTCGGTCGACCATCTCCGGAAGGAATGGGAGCAGTATAAAAGCTGGTGCGACGACTGGGCAAACAGCGTCCCGAGATCGATGATGCCTCTCTGTTATATCCCTCCGTCCGAGTCGAACCCAAACGCCTTCTTCCCCCATGTACTACTCGTGAAACCCTCTGCAACTATCGCGCGCCTGCTGTATCACACGTCATGCTTGTTGCTTGCTAAAGCCCATCCTGGGGAGCGCTCGTTCAAAGCATATGCTCAACATATGCAGACGAGACATGCGCTCGATATTTGCGGGATTGCATCGCAGACTGAGGATAAGTATGAGCCGGCGAACCAGCCTTTCTTGATCACGATATACTGACTCTTATTTCTATAGACAGGTGACCTACGTAGCCATTTACTGTTTACTCATTGCGGCCGAGTGCCTGGTAGAGGCCGAAGCCAGAGAGGAAGCCCTAAAGATACTGGAGAAAATCACGCGAGGCACGCCGTGGAATGTGGATCATCGTAGGTTTAAAAAATATAATAACACCTAAGTTAGTCCTCCCTGGAGTGATCTTCTACTGATCTCCTCTTGTTTTAATCCGTCGGATCCTATTCCCTTGTACCTGATCGGAAGCCCTTCCATTGTAAGCAAAAAGATGAGTGTAGCCCTCATCCAGCAAGCCAAACATCCACCCCCGAGACCACCGCAAGATAGATCCCCAGAACCGCATTGACGAAGAAAACACGTCCTCCTGATTCCCGATCCTGTGGATTCAACGAGATAATACTCCAAGGAACGGAAACCGCCCAGACAGCGATGCCGAATACCCAGAGAAAGCGGCCGGCAGAGGCTTCGTACGCCGCAACCACAAAGAAGACGATCTGGAGGAAGCCCAGAAGGGTCAGGAATGCTTTCAGACTGTCGCCTAGGAACACCGCGAGGGACTTCACTCCGGCTTTGACATCATCGGGGCGATCCTACACAGTATTATTACTGAACGCACAACGGGGTGAACAGCGCAGAAACCGAAACCCACCTGAGTGGCATATATCAAATCCAAGTACACCAGCCAACTAAAGATCGCCCCGAATAAACTCGCCGGCAGATTGATGCTACTTGTGTCAATCCCCAGCGCCACCCACGGGGGAAGCACACACGCCGCCATCGTCAAGCCCAGGATAACCTGCGGCGCCCAAATCGCGCGCTTCGCCAGGGGATAAAGGAACGACAACCCCCAGATCGGCCCCATCGTCACCGTAACGGCCTCCCCGAGCATCGCATAGGTGACCCCCAGCGAGACCAAACATCCCACGATAAACGCGATCATGGCTTCAGCGTACGTGACCATTCCCGAGGGCAGCGGCCGGCTTTTCGTTCGGGCGACCTGGCCATCGAAGTTTCGGTCGCAGATGTCGCTTCAGCACAGATGAATCAGTATACATCTCCCCTTCTCGGCTCCAGGTCCCAGGTCCCAGGTCCCAGGTGTAGTCTCTGTGAGGAAATTGGAGGTTGACTTACTTCCACATGCAAAACACCCCATGCGTAATCTGATAACTAGCGAAGATCCCGACCATCGGGTTCAGCAGCGCCTCAAACGGAATCTGCTGTTGGATCGCATAGAAGAACAAGGCGAGCCCTGGTACGTTTAGCAACTCTTTTCACTGGAGCTAATTCTTCAATGGTTAAGGGGTGAGAGGCGTACATCCAATGCTCGCCGTCGACAACCCCTCGAACGTGTGTAGGCGAAGTAACTGCCATATTCCCCGGACGAGATCGTGCGGGGAGGCTTCTTTGTCTATACTGTGCTTTTTCCCTGCTGTTGCCGCCATGGCAGACCGTAGGTAGACTGACAGAGACGGTAGCTGGGGTACGGTAGGTTATAAATTAGGGTTAAATAGGGAGTAGAATGTGCTGGGGTTTTAGTTGGCAAGTGTCCTAGGAGGAGTGAGATTTTAGTACAGCTGGCTCAATCAAATCCTAGTTATTCACAAGGTAAGACGAGCGGGAGGTCATGCATGCTTCGTTTCTGCTTTCCTGCTATAGATCGCTTCCTAGTTGATAATTGGCTGGCAGAAGATCTGTCGCTGTATGAGTGTACGTACTCTGTTGCCATTCACCTGTACAACCTCACATCGCCTCTCTTGGCCGTGGCCCATCCATCTAAACTTAAAAGGTGAACTGCGATAATGGATTAGCTACAGTGTTAACGAGGAAACCCGGCATTCTATTCTTGCCATAGTAAGAACAACCAGCTAGGCTTCTAGCCAATGCAGCCGGCATGAACTATACCTGAATTCTCTATTGTTACAAGATACTCAAGGTGAACACTCTGATATATATGCAAATGGATCGATTAAAATAATGATCTATTACTTCCCAAATCCCCTCTGTTTAAAACCTAAGTACACTTTCTAATAGCATCCCGCACCACCTGTCCGAGTTGTACAACCTAAAGTCCATCAGTATCAACCTAGAATCCAAGTACATATGAAGGAACTTACCTCCGGAGCGGTCATAATCGAGAAATGGTCTCCCTCCACCTGGAAGCATTCCAGGTTATCTCCAACAAGTGTATCCCATCCGTCGGGGTCAAGCTCATGATGCGAAGGGTAGAACCAGGCGTTTAAACCCGCAGGGAGAGAATCCAGGGCACTCTTGGGCAGGACGTCCTTTTTAGCCCAGATTACAAAGGTAGAGTTTGGCTGACGACCAGGAGACATCGGAATGGGATCTAGCTTGCTGAAGCAGGTTACCGTACTCAGCATGTGCTGCTTCAAGCGGAGGGGCTGCGGGGAGGTCTCATCGAAGCTCCGCTCGATGCCGCTCAGCATGCCAATCTGATCGATAATATACATTGTTGGTGGAGTTACTTTGCTCCGGTCTTCCTGGCGGGGGCCCGTGATGTCGATGATGATTAACCCCAGCACCTCCTCTCCTGCTTCGAGTAACAGTCGAGCTACTTCGTATGAGAATACCCCTCCAGCGGACCAGCCTCCTAGTAAGTACGGCCCGCGCGGCTGCTTCGCGCGAACCGCGGCCAGATACATAGTTGCGGCTTCACTGAAACTGCAGGTAAAGTTCTCCGGATCGTTTACCCATGGCGACTCGACAGCATATACTGGGAGATCTTTTCCGAGCTTTGGGAAGTGGATGTACGCCGCGGCTGAACCAGCGCCGTCGGCGATCAGGAAGAGGGGCACACGAGAGCCAGACAAAGGTGGCCCTTGCATAAGGACAACATTACACTCTCGAGAAATACTCTTTCCATTTACCACCAGTTCCTGGCCGGATGAACCTGGGTTCTCTTTGCTTTCGATCATCCGGAGTTCTCGCTGCGCGTCTTCGAGTGTCGGATAGTCCATAAGGAAAGAGGCATTCAATTCAACCCCGGTCTCGGCCTTCACAGCAGCAAGAATGGAGATGCTCATCAACGAGTCAACGCCGATCTCAGCAAAGAACATCGATGGTGTCAGTTCATCCTCCGCCATTCCAGTCTCTTCAATCAGCTGCTCCACCAGTGCTGCGTTGAGGGTCTTTTTATGTGAGTCACCACCGTTTACCGGTGGCGCCGAAGTCTCAATATGGCCATTGGTGCCATTTGCTCCGTTGACTTTGGGCACGCCATTGGACGAAGCCGATACCTTCTTGGCCGGCTTTTGAGGCTCAGCTTTACCTAGAATCCGATGCAGCGTGGTGCGTGGCATCTTGCGGAAGCCAGCGCCTTCCAAAAATCCTACAATGGACTCGCCGTCGAGGATGTAGACGTGTCCGCGGTAGATATCCGACCCTTCAGGTTGCTCGATAAAAGCATAGCTCTGATAGCGAACGTCTGGAGAAAAGTCCTTCGCGACAATCTCCATCCGCTCCATATGCGTCCCGATGTAGACATGATCCTCCGAGCTCATGGGGTTTCCGTTGAACAGAAATCCGGCCAAGTGGGTAAGGGCATCAATCCAGTACGGGGACAAGGTGCACAACTCACCCTCACTCTTAGGGAGGTGGACGGTCGCAAGAGCCTCGGTGAAGTCGCTACTGACGATGGCTTCCTGGACACCCTCGTACTGTCCAGTGTAATCCATCAGGTTGGCAAACAGTTTGTAGAAGAGCTTGCCCTGGAACCGGTTTGCCTGCCCACCCATAGCAGCCTTCGTCAATTTAACGATCTTAGGCCGGATCACCTCGAGCAACCGTCGTCGCTCGAGATCAAAGGTAGGTTGGTCCCTCAGACGAATGATGCACTTTGAGGTGACGACTGAGGGCTTCGCTTGGTCTATTATGGACACTGCAAACTCATTTGATTGTTTTTGCCTGCTGATACTGACTTGAATGACCTGTTTCGTGTCCGCCTTGGGCGTAATGGGGTGATCGATCTGGGTGTCCAGGACCGAGAGCGGTGGAAATGGTGCGCTGAACACGCCACCGGTCAGGAGGTATCGCGCTGCGGTCAAAGCCATCTCGCTGAAGACCCCCGCTGGGCATACGGACATACCTGACAGTTTGTGGCCCTGGACCATCTTGAACAGGGACGGCTGTGAAACGACAGCCGAAAAGGTAGCTGATTGCCCTTTGTCGTTGTCTTCCTGTTTGACCAGGTGGTGCAGGCACGTTGAGATAGGCTGAACGTCAGCCTGTTTCGGGCCTGCTGTGTATGTGAGCCAAAAGTCCCTTGTGTCAAAAGCATACTTGGGCAGAGTGATCAGTGACAGATTGTTGACAAAGTCGTGGTGGAACTCGCGCCAGCGAACCGATCTTCCAGCCTTGTAGCAAGAAGTTAGTATGGTGGAGACAGATTTCCAATTGTCATCTCCCTTCTTGAAGCTAGGCAGGGCAAGGTCGGAAGCGACACTGGTGTTGGAGCGAACGAGTCCCAGGCACACTGGGTTGGGTCCAATCTCCAACCAGAGCGCGTTCGAGTCTAGCAAGTTTTGAGAGATGCAGTGAGCGATAGTCTGTTCAAACTTGACAGGTTTTCTGGTGTGTCGCACCATGTAGTCACTGTCGAAGCTGCTGTGTTCTGCGCCCATGAGGGTCGAAATGACTTTAATTTTGGGTGAACCAAAGCGCACGCCTTGGGCGGCCTCACGAAGTCCGGGGATAATACCATCCATTTGCCGCGAGTGCATCGCATAGGGAACATCCAGCAGTCTGCATTTGATCTTTCGTTCTTTCAGCAGCTCTTCGATCTGCAGAAGCTCTGGTCGCTCGCCGCTCAGCACGACCATTCCGGGGCTGTTATGGCAGGCCACTTCGCAAGAAGACATCACGCTTTCGTCCGAATGAATAGCTGTGACCTCTTCTGAGGTTCCGGAAATAGATAGCATGCCATGTGTCCCCTCCTCACAGGTATCCTGAACCAGTTTTGCCCGTTTTCCCACGAGGTACATCACATCCGCGGCCGAAAGAACTCCGGCTGCGTAAAGGGCTGCATACTCGCCAATACTATGGCCGATCACCAGGTCCGGCACAATGCCCCAAGTCTTCCATAAGTCCACCAAAGCAATCTCAAGAGCGATCAGAGCCAGATGAATCTGAGCAGTGGTGGCGGCGTCGATGTTGCTGTCCGGGTTGGAAATCAAATGAACAAATGACGGGAAACCATGGGCAGCACAGACACGCTGCAGGCTTGCGATTGTAGCCTGGAACTGTGGCGACGACTTGAAGAGGTCTGCTCCCATACCTGCATAATGCGCTCCTTGTCCAGTAAAAGTGAACACAATAGTTGATCTTCCACCCTTTCCTTCTTGAGCCTTCTTGCTCAGGTCCCTGGTCAAGCCGTCGATGATATCCTGAATGCTACCACCAGAGTATGCCGAACGAAGAGAATGGTGCATCCGTCGGGCAGTCATGGTATACGCAAGGTCTGCCAGACTCGTCTTGTTATTGTCGGTGAGAAATTGAAGCAAATTGCGTTTGTTCTGCTCCAATGACACTGGACAATGAGCCGAAACCGTGACAGCATGGTAGGGTCGGGGGTCCGATGTTTTTATCGCAGGAGTTGGTGGTTCCTGAAGTACAAAACAGCTATTTCCTCCCTAGTCATAGAACTCACATTAGCCAAATACGTTAGACAGATACAGCCTAAAGAGGTACATACAGCGGCATCAAAGTTATTCACAATCATCGTCCTCTTCTTGCCCACACTCTCTCGGGTATATGGCACTGGATCACCTGGGATTAGGATAGATCCTTTCTCGAGGCAGGCAAAATTCCCTAATTTCTGTGGTATTCCCACTTGAGGAGGAATCACACCCTTGCGGAACATGATGGCTGCTTTCATGAGGGAGGATATCCCCGATGCCTACAACTATTAGCATTGATATATCCCCAGATTGATAGAGAGAAAAAAGGCTAACCGCTTCAGAATGCCCCAGGTTAGCCTTTATGGCTCCAACCACCAAAGGCGTCTCCCGTGCCCCTTTCTGGGCGAGAATATTGACGACCGACTCGAGTTCTGCAGAGTCGCCTGCGGTGGTTCCGGTGCCGTGCATCTCGACATAGCTGATATCGCTAGGTTCCAGTCCAGCTTTGTGTAGGACACTCTGGTAGACTCGCTCTTGCGTTGGAACATGTGGACGAGTGATCGAGACGGTATCTGCCGAATGATTTCGGGCATAGCTGCGGACAACGGAGATGATGTTGTCGTTGTCCTGGAGGGCATCTTCCAGACGTTTAAGCACGATGACTCCGATCGCTTCTCCTCGGCAATACCCATCTGCATCCGCCCGGAAGGTCTTGCAGCCTCCTGAGGTCGACAGGAAGCCGCCTTTGCTGAGCGCAGACTGCCAAAAGGGTGTGGCAATAATGTTCGATCCGCCAGCAATTGCCGTGTCACAATCGCGATTCACGAGCGCCCGATAGGCCAACCCAACGGCCGAGGCTGTCGAGCCACAGGCAGAGTCCACGCAGAAGGTAGCGCCTTCCCATTTGAAATGGTGGTTTAAGCGGCCTGGGGTGAAGGAGCGCTGGGTGCCTTGAAGAATGTACTTGTCCACACCGTGCGGTTGCTGAAGCTCCCGCCAGTCGTCACTACCGTCGCCAATATACGTGCCAATGCGCCTACTATCTGTGGCTACTGTACCGTTATTCGCGACTCCGGAGTCCTCTAGGGCTTCGTAGACCGCATGCATTAGTAGTCGCTGTCCAGGATCCATCTGTATAGCCTCCCGTGGAGAGACGTTGAACATCTTGTGATCGAAAAGTCCAGGGCGCTCCAAGAAACACCCATAGGCCGTGGTGATGGCATTAAACCCGCGACCTGTCTCGTCTAAGTACTCATCTGCGTTAAATCGTTCGGTAGGGATCTAAGCGGCAGAACAAGACACTTTAGCCGGACCCAGCCAATTGGATTAGGGGGCAAGGAATGGTGTATAATGCTTTACCTTTTGATGGAGCTCTTCTCGCCGCATAAGGGTTTCCCACATCTCATCGACGCTCGCAGCTCCTGGGAACTGACCTGACATACCAATAATAGCAACAGACCCGGAGCCACCGCGGATCTCCGCGTTTTGTAGACTGGGGGCATTAGTCTTGAGCGCCACCTCAAACCCCTGCGAGTGCAAGGACCGCCGTAGCAATACCAGATAGCTGGTAGCCCCCAGCATGTAAAGAGAGACTCCTTTACCTTTTTGCAAGTACGACCCACCGACCTCGAATAAACGGGCAGGGTTGGTACTGTTCTGAAAAATATCGAGCATTATTTGAGGCAGCAGGTCCTTCAAACTCGAGCCAATGAACGGCGCATACTTGCTTCCGGAAAGTAACTTATAACTCGGTTTAATCGACTTGCTGAACAGGGGACTCTGCGGTACAAGCTCGTCGAAATCCGGTGCTGCCAAATGGCCTGCATGGACAGCTCCAAACGCCGGCAGTATCGTGATCTCGCTGCTGGCTAATGTGGGGGAGGTTTCGAAGAGTTTCTCTAGGACAGATGGCGGCCCAAAGACCGTCGCCCATGTTGGTGTTCCGATGGCAATATACGCTCGTCGATGTCGTGGAATGGACTAAGAGGCTTAGGCTACCATGTGCTATTGACGAAGACAGGCTCCGGGTATGCTTAAATCTTACCTGCTCGCGATGAAATTGGTCGAGAATCTTAGGAAGCTGAACAACAACCTTCCCAAGGGCTGAAAATGCCCAACTGCCCGTGCCCTCTTCGATCTGCACCGATCGTCTTGATATCGCGGCCGCTACCCGGCAGTTGACTCCAGCCAGGTAGCTGGCAACTTCGATCAGTTCTGCCACATTAGTTGCCACTGCAGCAGCTACAGCTGGGAGCAGCCCTCCACAGATACCGAGGGAGAGAACCGGTGTCGAGCTACTTAAAATGGCTGGGTTGCTCTCAGCGTGTCTAGAGCCCGCTATAGTTAGCAAAGCAAAACTTAACTCAATATGTAACAACGAGCCCTAGGCTTACAGTATCAACTCCCCGATACGTGCTATGAATACTAAAACCATTTGAGCAATTCCATAGCGATCGCTTTTGCTCGTCAAGGCTGTGGTAAGGTCCTGTACTGAGTGAAAAGACCCGACAGTGTCCCGCTCAGCGGGAGGCAACTTGGCGACTTCCAATTGCACATTGTCGATGGCACTCTGCAGAAACGAGTCTAGGTTCTTGGAATGGCGAGACTTCTCGACTACCCGGCGGATCATAGGGATCGGGGCGTCTGCCTGGTCCCCGAAGAGAAGTATCTGTTGAGCAGCCATCTCGCCGGTTGCAGAAGTGTCATTGACAGTCAACAGAAGGAGGGGGGAGTCCCCGCAGCTAGGGCCATCAATGTGATCTTAAAAGCTATGTAGTACAAATTCAACTCCAGTCCGATCGCCCGGTCTGATTCGAGGGGAAAGTAAGCACGAGCCCTGGCCAGGAGCGCCGGGGCTCCGCATGAAGTCTGCCAGCTTCTCAACGTCGTTTAGCTCGGAGATGCGGTTCAACAGGAATCCGCCTAGGACTGCAGGGATATCCGAGGCAGGCCGAAACGGTATACCGGCGTCTAGGGCTACATAAAGGGGTGGGGAATTGATTCGACTGACTTAGGCATCACCAGTGCTCATCGAGTCTACAGGGATAGGGCCATGACTAACACATAGGAGAATCAGACACAAAGACTCGGAGAGCGACAGGCAGTCCAATAAAGGAACGGCTTTTGTCTCCCAGAAGATAGAGACCGCCTTTCACATTGGCTCCTGAATCAATAGTATCCTACCGTGGGGGAAATCGGGTCGCACTGCCAAGCATCGTTTCGGCCTTCACCTGTCCGACGAGCCTGGGAAATGCCTGCCCTACGAGAAACACGAAAGATATCCTAATCGGACCGAGATAAGGTTGTCAGGGTCTCAGGAGGGGGGGCGTTGTGAAGGGCATATTAGTGGCCGATCGAAGGTTATGCTGTCGCCGAAATCTAGAGAAGCCATCCTCAACCCATTCTCATCACCATGATCGTACCCGAGAAACATCCCGGGCCCAGTCCCATCGCCATTGTGGGTATTGGGCTAAGGCTCCCCGGGGGTTGTCACGATGCTGAATCATACTGGGACCTGTTGGTCCACCAGAGGGACGCACGGAGGCCGATACCCACGGAGCGATTCAACGCCGACGGCTTCCACAAGGAGTCGGCTGGGGTTGGAAGTCTGTCCATGAAGCATGGTTACTTTCTAGATGAGCCTGTGGATCGCTTCGACGCGGCATTTTTCAGTATGTCGCAGGCAGAGGTCGCCCGAGTGGATCCGCAGCAGAGATTACTGCTTGAGGTGATGCACGAAGCGCTGGAGAATGCGGGAGAAGTCGACTGGCGAGGCAGCGACATCGCTGTCTACGCAGGCAGCTTCGGACAAGACTGGCTGCAAATGCAATCGCGAGACCCGCAGGACGGAAACGTCTATGGGATCACAGGCATGGACGACTTTGTTCTCGCCAACCGCGTCTCATACGAATTCGATCTGCGCGGCCCTAGCTTGACTATCAAAGCCGGTTGTTCCTCGAGTTTAATCGCTCTCCACCTAGCTTGTCAGGCTCTACAACGCGGGGATTGCTCAGGAGCCCTGGTGGGAGCGTCGAACCTCCTCCTGTCGCCCGAATACTTCTTTGCCCTTGATAACCTGGGAGCGTTGTCTTCTGCCGGTTCGTCCAACACATTCGATGCACATGCCAACGGCTATGCACGTGCAGACGCCGTCAACGCAATATACGTTAAAAGACTAGATGACGCTCTACGAGACGGAAACCCGATCCGCGCCATAGTTCGAAGCACAGCAGTCAATGCGGACGGGAAAACCGTCGGTCTCACAAACCCCAGCACAGAAGCCCAGGCGAGCCTTATTCGACGCGCTTACGAAAAGGCCGGGATCAGCAATCCTGGAGATACACCAGTGGTCGAGTGCCATGGCACTGGCACAGCAACAGGAGATCCGCTTGAGGTAGCCGCTGTTGTTCAGGTGTTTGGCGGCCAGGAGACATATCTCGGCAGTGTATGACTGAATCTGCCTCATGTCAAATTTTGTGAATGGCGTATACTCACCGAAAATGTAGGTTAAACCAAATATCGGCCACGGAGAAGGTGCGGCTGGGTTGAGTAGTTTAATAAAAGCCGTCCTCTCTCTCGAGCGAAATACCATCCCACCGAATATCAAATTCCAGACTCCCAATCCAAAAAGTTCGCGCCCTCAATGCCCCACAGGTGTGTGCTTCTTTACTGACTTGCAACTGCTCCAGTTCCCTTCAAGGAAGCTAGGCTGGTAGTCCCCACGCAGCCCACACCATGGCCGAAGGGCCGGAGTCGAAGAATCAGTGTGGACTCCTTTGGCCTCGGGGGTGCAAATGCACATGTCATTCTCGAGGCAGACCCCTTCGTGTCTGGCTCCAATTGCATCCTTCATGTCAACAGCAGCACCAAAGTCTCCCCCCAGCGTCTTCTCGTCTTCTCTGCCCACAGTGAAACATCCCTGACCAAAGTGCTTTCCAGCTACCAGAATTTCGTCGAGTCTAAATCCTTCCGGGTCACAGATTTGGCGTACACGTTGGGCGCAAGGCGACACCATCAAAAAGTGAGGTCTTTCTGCGTGACCGATGGGAAATCATTCCAGCCCATTCCGGCTGTCAAGAGCTCTGGGCCCAGGGGCCTCCTCTTCATATTCACTGGCCAAGGAGCACAATGGCCTGGCATGGGCCGTGAATTAATTCGGGACTTCGCGTGTTTCAAGGAGGATATCCAGCAAATGGACCGGTGGCTTTCAAAGACCCTGCATGCCCCTTCCTGGAGAATAGAAGGTAAGACATTCCCTCGTGTGTGAACGTTGGATATAATATCTAACAGTTATTTCAACTAGATGTGCTGTTAAATGCTGAAGACATCCACTCCGCCGAGTACGCTCAGCCCCTTTGCACCGCTATCCAGATTGGTCTCGTCAACCTTCTCAGAAGCTGGGATATCAATCCGGATGGAGTCGTCGGTCATTCCAGTGGCGAGATTTCCGCAGCTTACGCAGCTGGTGCTTTTGGAATGAGAGATGCCATTCTGGTGGCCTTCTATCGAGGGGTTGCGAGCAGTCAACAATGCCGACCAGGAGCCATGGCAGCTGTAGGACTCGGCCGACATGAAGTGTCTGACCTGCTGAGTATCGGAACTACTATTGCCTGTGAAAACAGCCGGTCTAGTGTGACTATCTCCGGAGACTACGATGCAGTAGAGGAGACACTAGATCGAGTCCGTCAATTTCGACCAGAGGCATTGGCTCGGAAGATCAAAGTCGACCGAGCGTATCACTCAGGTAAAGAGCCATAATAGACCAGCCAGTCAAAAAGGACCGAAAGTGCTGATATTTCGCAGATCATATGAAATCAGTTGGGGCATATTACGAGGAGCTGATTTCAACGATCACTACCACGCCGGATTCTCTCCAGATTCCCTTCTTTTCCAGCGTCACCGGGCAGGCCACGTATGATGCCACTCTGCTGGGGCCAGCGTACTGGAGGGCAAACATGGAGTGCCCAGTTCTTTTCCTCTCTGCTGTAGAGTGTGCGCTTGTGGGTATGCAGGAGTTCGGTCTCGCTCTAGAGCTCGGCCCTCACGGAGCTTTATCAGGACCTTTCCGCCAGATCTGCAAGGAGCTAAGCAAAGGCGTTGTGTATAACAGTTGTCTCAGCCGCGGATCTGATGGTGCCACGACGATTCTAACGGCTGCGGGTCAACTGTACGCCCAGGGCTTGATGCCTGACTTTGCCGCCATGACCCCAGGAGGAGTCACCATGTCGAATCTACCCCCGTATCCTTGGACACACGATGCGTCCTACTGGAATGAAAGCCGGATATCTCGCGAATTCCGCACACGCTCACACCCTGAACATGACTTGCTTGGTGCGCGCGTCATCGGGAGCAATGACCTCGAGCCTAGCTGGAGGAAGGTCCTCAATTTGAAAGAAGTGCCCTGGCTCTCCGGCCATATGGTGGCCGACGACGTCGTCTTCCCGGCTGCTGGGTACATAGCCATGGCTGGCGAGGCCATCAGACAGCTTTCTACCTCAGCGGACTTTACCATCCGCTCGCTCTCTATCGGATCCGCAATGCCGCTCCAGGGCGGACGGCCAACCGAGATCATCACACGACTACAGCCTCACAGGCTCAGCGACAGTCAAGACTCATCCTGGTTCGATTTTAGTATTATCTCGTACGATGGAAATAAGTGGACCAGGCACTGCAGCGGAGAGGTACACGCCGGGAACGCGTCGACATCTATCCCAGACGGAACGGCGTCCTCGGTCACAGATGGCACAAGAGGAGTGGCCACCACGAAATGGTACCAAGCCGCCAAGTCAGCGGGCCTAGAGTACGGACCTGCATTCCAGGGATTGCACGACATTTTCTACAACCTTACCCGCGGTTGTATCTCAGCCACTGTTCAAACCTCTGAGCAGTCTTCCAACGTGCTGCATCCGACTACCGTGGATCAGCTCTTGCAGTGCTGCATTCTCGGCTCCGTAAAGGGTCATCTAAGGCTGATGGACAAGCTAGTTCTACCGATTCATGTCGAAGAAATGTACATCGCAGCTGGAAGTGGCTTCCATGCTCTCAAATGCGACACACATACTGTCTTCACCGGTGTGGACATGCTGGCGGCCTGCGGGCATATCAGGGCAAGGGACGGATCCCTAGCACTCCAGGCCAGAGGCATCCAATTTCGCATTCTTGATAATAACCGCGGCACCGATGACGCGCTGCGAGAGCTGCGTCTGCTCGAATGGCGGCCAGATATCGATCTCGTCGGCCTGCGACAGCTGGTGCATCAAACTACCGACTTGCGCGGCTGTCTAGAGCTTGTCGAAAGATTAAACATCCTCTGCGTGTTAGAATCCACCAGGAAGTTGAGATTCTTGGATAGTAGCCTGCACCATTTCAAGCGATTCAAGGAATGGAACCAGGATTATGTCGACACGATCCGGCGTGAGGGTAGCAAGGTCGTTCGAGATACCGATCCGCTCTTCGAACTGAGCTCGGAGGAATGCCAGGCTGCGATCAAGGAGCTCACGGCGCAAGCCCTTGAGACCCCAGCCCGCAATATCGCCCTCGCAGTCACCCGAATTTTTGACGACGTTGAAAACATCTTCATGGGCACAGCAGAGCCGCTTGCAGTCCTGTTGAAGGATAACTTACTCATGGAGATCTACAACTTCTTCAACATGTTGGACCATCGGCAGTTCTTCCAGCTGCTTGGCCATAGCAACAAGACCCTGCGCGTTATCGAAATCGGGGCAGGCACAGGAGGATTCACCTCGACGATCGTCCCTGCATTGACGGATTCTGCAGGCGGGTGCTTGTTCAGCAAATATACTTACACCGATATCTCCTCAGGCTTCTTCAAGGCAGCCAAGGAGCGATTTGGCGAGTATCCAGGAATTGAATACACGGTGCTAGATATCAGCGAGGATCCCGCTGGGCAGGGGTTAGAACTGCACAGTTACGATCTGGTAGTCGCCGCAAACGTAGGTAAACCCTCAGCGATCGTTGAGGTGGGATGCTAATTTGAGAGTATGCATAGGTTCTTCACGCGACTCCTGATTTATTGCAGACGATGAAAAACTGCCGGTCGCTTCTCCGGCCCGGTGGGCGTCTCTTTTTGCTAGAACTGTGTACAGGCAAGTATTGCCGCCACCGAGTGCATCTCTGGTTTCCATTCTAATGAGTATGTAGAGGCGAAATGGGTCAACTATATTATGGTAAGCATATACAGCCTGTCTACAATCAAACCAGTCTCCGTTAACATTTCCATAGGGCACACTTCCTGGCTGGTGGCTTGGAGAGCCTGACGGCCGTCCTAACGAGCCTTATATTCAGGCTCAGCAGTGGGACACCATTCTACAAAAAGCCGGTTTCGAGGATGTGACTGCCATCATGGACCAGGCTGCCCCGTTCCAACTCGACAACATTATCGTCGCGCAGGCCGTTGACGACGACATCGCCCCGCCTAAGCAATTGAGCCTCCTTGTGACAGATCCAACCCAGACGACGGGTCCTATGGAGGAGCTCAGGTCCAAATTCCAATTGGAAGGTTACCAGGTCTCGTTGTGTTCGCTGTGGGACCTTCCTGCTTTCCCCGTGGATATTGTATCGCTACTTGATATCGAGCGACCTCAAACTTTCTTCCAGAGCTTGACAGACGCAGACCTCCGTGGTCTCATTCGTTTCGTAACGCATAACTATGGACAGAAGCTTCTCTGGTTGACAGGACCAGCACAGATTTCAGTCACGAACCCTCACACAGCCATGGTACTGGGTTTTGCACGCACCCTCCGCCTAGAGCTTGGAGCCTTCTTTGCGACAATGGAACTCGATCTTGCTACACGTACATCACCTTGGGCCTCGGTCGTGCAGGTATTCGCCAAGATCCAAAGTCAGGCCAAGAAGAGTCTCCTAGACAGCGAGTATGCCTTGGTGGATGGTATCGTACAGGTGCCACGGTACATAACCCGTGATGCCAAAGGCGTGCTTGCCATTGCTGCAGAGGAGCTGTCACAAAGGCTTCACATTGCTAAGCCAGGACTTCTGGCTAGTCTTCAATGGCAAGGGGAGTCACGGAAGGTATCGTTGAATGAAGAGGAGGTGGAAATTGCGATCCGGGCATCCTCGGTCAACTATCAAGTGAGCGGTTACGTTTTTTTCTGGATAATTCCGTGTTCATTTTAGCTGACAAGTGCCTAGGATGCCCTACTCGCCTTGGGTGCCGTTCACAGCAACCGTGGACTGGGACTTGAGTGTGCTGGTACCATCACCCGTATCGGCGGCGAGGATAATCATGGTCTACAAGTAGGCGACCGCGTGCTCTGCTGGTCTCCCGGCTCCCTGGCCACGCATATCCGGGTTGATGCAAAGTGGTGTAATAAGATCCCTGACAGTCTGGCCTTCGACGAGGCAGTCACGCTGCCCACGGCGTACGCTACTATGATCCGGGCGCTTCAAGAAGTTGGTTCTCTAGTGGCAGGGGACACGGTCCTCATCCACTCCGCTGCAGACGCGATGGGTTTTGCTGCCATCCAGGTGGCGCAACTGCAAGGGGCTGAGGTAAGAACTGAATCGAAGCCATGCTTTCCTCCACGCGTTTCACTTATGGATGTTTGACAGATATTTGCCACCGCTGCAACAGAAGAGGAGCGATTTTTCCTCGCAGCTCAGCACCGTATACCTGAGTCTCGTATCTTCTCATCTCAGGACAGCTCGTTTGTCGCAGGCATCATGCAAAGCACACAGTCTCGTGGAGTAGATATCGTGGTTAATTCCCTGTCCGGAGAGCTGCTGCACGAGAGTTGGAAATGCGTGGCCGAGGGTGGTAATATGATTGAGCTTTCTGGAAAAGACGTCGCTGGACATGGGAAGCTTGACATGGCCATGTTCGATGGAAATCGAGGTTTCCACGGCGTAGATTTCGCGGCCCTAGTCGCTCAAAAGCCATCATTAGCTCGTCGGTAAGTTTCCCATTCTGCTAGGTTGTGGATTTTACATGGCTCATATCGTGGTTATAGACTCCTAGAGGCCAGTATCAAGCTGTACACGGAAGGTTTGGTAAAGCCGGTTTCACCCATCACACGGTACAGTCCCAGCGACATCAAGCTTGCCTTCCACCAATTCCAAGGCAATCGACCCATTGGCGCCGTATGTGTCGAGTTCCCCGACGAATCCCAGGCTCTACCAAGTGACTCGTACGCCGATGAAATTCGCTTCCGACAAGATCGATCGTATGTACTGGTCGGTGGACTTGGAGGTCTAGGAAGATCGGCAGCCGTTTGGCTGGCTGAGCGAGGCGCCGGTTCTGTCATCTTCATGTCTCGATCGGCTTCGCCGAATGCTGAGAGTGAAGGTCTATCGCGTGAGCTGAAGGCTTTGGGAAGCGACGTTCAAATTTTCACGGGAAGCGTGGCGGACGCCTCCACTGTTGAATTCCTGGTTGCAAATGCAGCTAAGCCAATCGCTGGATTACTGCACCTGGCTCTTGTACTCAAGGTAAGTAATTCTAACAGAGCACACTGAGTCACAGAGAACCGAGGTTAACCAATACACACAGGACGAAGCCTTCCTCGACATGACTTTCGACAGCTGGCAAGCCGCCACAGAGGCCAAGGTGCAGGGAACTTGGAACCTACACAACGCCCTGAAAGACCAGCCTCTGGACTTCTTTGTCCTGCTCAGTTCCATCTACGGTGTACAGGGCAACCCGAAGCAAGCCAATTACGCTACGGCCAGCACGTTCCTTGACGCGTTTGTGCAGTTCCGACAACAGCTGGGTCTACCAGCATCAGTCATCGACCTGGGTGTCATGGAAGATATCGGCTTCGTCAGTCAGCACCCAGCGATCCTCGAGAATCTCCGACGAGCAGGAGCCCAACTAATCCGCGAAAACGACTTCCTCGGGTCCCTGCAACTGGCCATTCGAGCTTCATCCCAAACGACACCGGTACCGCCAACCATCTCCTCCAGCTATGTCAACCGCGCGCAGTTCGCCGTCGGACTCGGTCAGCACCCTCCAGATGCGCGTGGGCTCGGTCTAAGGGTCGACAGCACCAGTCAAGGAGGTGACTCCACACAGGCCGTTGCGAAGGAAGACGGCGATGCACTAAAACAATTTATGGAGAATGCGGCTCGCGACCCGAGTTTTCTAGATGATGAAAACGCGGTAGCTCAGTTCCTGGCGGCTCAGATGGCGGAATGCCTGAAGACACTGCTGATTTTCAGCGATAGCTCTGACCTGAACCTCAATCTGGGGATGGAGGAAGTTGGGGTCGATTCCCTAATCGCAGTTGAACTGCAGAGCTGGTGGGTTCAGAATTTTGCTACGCACATCACGATCCTCGAGTTAACCAAGAGCACGTCCATCGTAGAGCTAGGCAAACTAGCGCGATCTCGCATTCTAGAGTCGTTACAAGGACAAAACGGAGAAGGAGCCAGTTGAACTGAGTGGATATTTAACATAGTAATAGACCGAATGAAATTTTGTTCTACAAGAATTCGAATGTCCTTGGTAGCAAATAGCAAATGGAGGCGATCATGTGTTGTTACTATCCAAACATGCCAAACATGCCCAAATAGGAAGGCGCGTCCTCTCGATCTCAAAAACACATTTGATCCCAGCCCATGGCACAAATGATGATATACAGCTAAACTGAAGTAAAAAGTCATCCTATATCATTAAAAATAAATTCTACATGCTAATGATATGTAGAAATTCAAGAAGTGTTAAGAACTCGACTGATGTAGTAGATCTTTTTTTTTTTGCATCGCACCCATGACCCCACTCCAATATATACTTTGCGTCTACTTTTGGACCTCGAACATTAAATCTAGCAAGAACGACCACTATACCTTTTCCAGCTTCAGTTTTGAATCCAGGCGACTCATCGGCTTTTATAACGGCTTTTATAACGCTGTTGATGGGATCAACTACATCTAAAAGCGGTGTTGTTAGACACCAAACTGCGATACAGGATGCTCTATCGCGGCCACATGCAGGAATATTCACGTGATACATAATATCCCTCACCGGCTGAGTCATGTGATGCATTGATGTATTACTGGAATTAATAATAATGCCATGACACATGAAGTTTTCCAGGTTTGGAAGCGCGAGACGAGGTGATTTTCATTTGGAGGAAGTCGACTCGAGCATTATTACAAATGCCACATCCTTGTGCACATAACAGTGAGCACAAGCAGGTATGCCCATGTTGAGTGTTTTCTCCATGAGCCAGGATAGGAGTCACTCTTTTAGATAGGCTTTTATACGCTAGATTAGCAATGAACCCCAGCAGCAGTGCCATAATCTAGCTAAAAACCACGTAAAATAAGGATACGGAGAGAAATGACAGATCACATCGGGAAATGGTCAACGTCGGCGAGCGGCCATTTGTCTCTAGACGCAACCGCGGACGAAAAGACAGATCATTCCCGATGGCGACTGGTTGACAGCCAGGGTCGTCAGTCGTGGCGCTATCTCGAGTCCGACGAGGAGAGCGAGAAGTGGCCGCAGACAGTCGCTGAGAGGTATTTTCTTGGCCTGGACACTGTAAGTAGCATAATCTCCGAGTTTGAATGAAGCCGTTAATCTCCATCTAGGGCTTGCCGGACCTACCCAAGGCACAAACCCCATTGCAAGCGGCCTACGATGGGGCGTCGTTTCTCAGCCAACTGCAGCTCCCATCCGGGCAGTGGGCAAGCGAGTGCACCGGCCCGATGTTCATACTTCCCTGCGTGGTCATCGCGTGGTATGTGACCGACACCCCGATCCCGCCAGCCTACGCCGTCGAAATCAGACGGTACCTTTTTGCCCGGCAGCGTGTGGAGGACGGAGGCTGGGGATGGCATGTGGAAGCTAGGAGCTCTGCGATCGGAACAGTGCTCAATTATGTGGTTCTTCGGCTACTGGGCGCAAGCAAGGATGATCCGCGTCTGGCCAAGGCGCGAGAACTGCTCCATTATTTCGGTGGCGCGGTGTATGCGCCGGGAATCGCCAAGTTCTGGCTCAGTGTCCTTGGCGTGATGGAGTGGGAATGCGTCAATCCTTTTCTACCTGAATTTTGGTAAGTGCCTAGATCATTTGGCGACGGTAATTCTGCTGATGGACGGCTAGGCTGGCATCCGACTCGGATCCTACGTCCCCACGAAAGTGGTACATCCACACACGCATCAATTTCACCTCCATGTCCTATGTGTGGTCGAAGCAATGGAGCTACCCAGGAGATGCAATCACCCAGCAACTTCGGGCCGAGCTATACACGCAACCATACGAGGCCATTGACTTCGCTGCCCATCGAAGCTCCCTCGCAGAGGTGGATAACAACTATCCGAAGTGGTGGCTGGTCAATGTGATGAACTGGCTGACTGTCACCGTGTACATCCCTTTTCTTCGCAAGCGCCGCACGGCTGACAGTGCAGAGCAAAAAGTCTGGGAGCTCATCCAGGCCGAGGACAGAAATAGCGAGTACATTGGACTGTCCCCGATTAGCAAGGCTGTCAACTTGATCGCGTGCTACATCCACGACGGTAACAATAGTGACTCCGTGCGAGCGCACAGAGAAACCATGACGCAGTATTTCTGGATGAAGGATGAAGGCATGGCGTGCAATTTGTCGGATGGGATTCAGGTCTGGGATACGTCGCTGGCGGTGCAGGCTATCGCTGCCGCTGGTCTAGCAGAGAACCCACGATTCCAGGATGGGGTCGCTAATGCACACGGATTCCTAGAGGATCATCAGCTACTGGACAATGTCCCGGACCAGGAGGCGTGTTATCGCTGGCATCGAAAGGGGGGCTGGCCGTTTAGTACCAGGTATCAGGGGTACATGATCAGTGAGTGCACCAGCGAGGCGTTAAGATCAGTCCTACAGTTACAAGAACTATGCCGATTGGATCTGCCGAAACGGATCCCAGTTGAGAGACTCCGGGACTCGGTGGACTGTCTCTTAAGAATGCAAAACAACACAGGTGGATTTGGTGTGTATGAAAAGAGGCAGGGGTCGCCGAATCTGGCGTGGCTGGAGATGGGCGAGTTTGCTGGAAAGACCATGGTCACCTATGATTACGTGGAGTGTACAACGGCAGTCATCTCAGCTCTGGTCTGGTTCAGCAGGTTCTATCCTGGCTATCGCACGGAGGAGGTTGATGCGGCCAGAAAGCGTGGTCTAGGGTTTATCAAAAGCTCCCAGAAGCGGGATGGTGGGTGGCATGGTGCGTGGGGAGTCTGCTTCACATATGCTGGCATGTTTGCGCTTGAGACTCTTGCGCTAGCTGGCGAGAATTACCTGAATAGTGAATCATCCAGAAATGGGTGCGAGTTTCTTCTATCCAAGCAGAAGGAGGATGGAGGATGGGGGGAGTCCTACCTCAGCTTTCGAGAAGAGGCATATATCGACCTCGAGGATTCCCAAGTGGTCCAGACTGCCTGGGTCTGCTTGGGCTTGATGCATGCCGAGTACCCAGAGCCGGAGCCGGTCAAGAAGGGATTGAAATTGATCATGTCTCGACAGCAGTCTAAGGGCCAGTGGCTTCAAGAAGCCTTGGAGGGTGGCGTCGGTGATGGGTATGTATTTCTTCTCTCCTTAGATTCAGAAGGCTGACTTGGGGATAGGGTCATCTCCTATTCCAACTATAAGCTGTATTGGCCGGTTCGAGCGTTGGCTGAGTATGTTCGAAAGTTTGGAAATGAGAGACTGTGAGAGACCACGGCGAGGAAGGGTTAATCTAGAAGTAGCTTTGAACATACAATAGCTGAAAATTAGTATTATGGGCAGTCCGATTAGTCTTGTTCTATCTATGCGTCTTAGGGGTGACCATCGATGAAATCCCGTCTTTGACTCTAACCCCGTCTCCTCAGTTCCACCGCATACCTGCGATTGCTCGAGTCAGGGTCTATCCTTCATCGTGTCAAGTTGAAGTTTGCGTGCCAACACCTCCTCTCGCCACGCCCATCCCACAGCCATTGCCGGACCAGGGCCGAATAACACAGCAGTGCCAGCCAAACCCCCAATGATCTTTGTCCAGCTGGCCTTGAGTCTGCCTGTACTTTTGAGATCCCGGAAATGGAGGAGCTCCCAGAGCAGTCCGCTGCCCAAGGTGATCAGATGGTTGGACATGATGAGATGTCCCGAGTTGGCCTGATGTGGTGAAATGGTCTCTTGCCACAGCCACAACACATCCGATAGAAGACATCCCATATGCTGTGGTGACGCGACCCAAAGGTACAGGTACGTTGCTCCCCCGAGGAGACCACCGGTCGCATATACTCGACGTAGGTGTCCCATATCTGCACGGGGGTTGTTGATTCGGTCGGTAGCGGTCGTGTCGGTGACAAGAGATGCGAAAATGTAGTGTAGGATGGCTGTGCATAGGGGAAAGAACTGCCAGAGGTTGTTCATGACGTGGCCTGCATTACCAAGGAGCACACACCCTGTGGGGAGAAGATAGCCGACCCCAACCGCAGCGAGAAGTGTCCTCGCATACTTTGTGGACACGAGTCGGTTGTCAGGGGCAGTGTATCGGTCCAACGAAGACTGGATATAGTGAAGGAAGAAGTACATTGGGACAGCGTAGCCCATGCCTTTCCACTGCCCGAGAAGGCCAAATAGAGCCCACAGGGTGGCAACTGTAAAGTTATTCCCCCTTCTTACACTCTCGACGGTGGCAACAACGTGAAGAGGCGTCAAGTTCCCCATGAAACGTATCATATGAAGTCGCTCTGTGGCATCCATTATATCAAACCGAGGGACGAACGCATGGGAGCCCAAGAGACGGCGAGCCAAAACGCAGCCACCGAGGAGAGGAAGCGCGCGGAGGACTCGCCACACGGGGTTCTCCCCATATCCAGCCAGTTGAACTGTTTGGAAGATGGTGCCCTCGCGCAAGGACTTCTCGGGGAGGGCAAGAAAGTCCAGTTTGGGAGCCTGCGCGACAGCCTGGCAGTGGACATCCACTAGCATGTCTCCCGCGTGCGGCACCACGTACAATGACACGAGTTGATGGTGAAAGCGGGCAAATGCCTCGAGTCGAGTGGCGAACCCGGCCGCCTCGCAAACCTCCTTGGTGCGCGCCTGTCGACTTTGCTCGTAGTCTACAAGCGTCGCCTGGAGGTGCTCGAGAGTCGGAGAGCTGGTTGTCTGATTCAACTTGTAGAGTCTGTTCGCAAGAGCGGCGGCGCTCTCGATCGCCCAGTTGCCTCCTTGGCCGCTGTGGGCATGTTAGTATTGAGGCTCAAAAGGAGAAAGTGCAGGTGGCTGACATGTTCGGGGTCATTTTGTGGATCGCATCTCCCAAGCAGACGAACCGACCGTATGTCCAATGTTGATACTGGGCTTCCTCGAGAACAGTCAAGGCCGATGCTGTCCGGCGCTGCCATATTGCGTCGAAAGTCACCATCTGCGAGACATACCGCTTCATGAACGGCTTCACAAATTTCAACTCATCCGACTCCGTGTAGCGCGGCATGTTCGGGGCCTGATATCTCCTGTCGAGCTTCTCAAACACGAACCAGAAACAGCGATTCTCTTTCCCAATGACGACCAAGAAGGACCAGTCCTTGTTGAAGGTCCGGTACTGGGTCTTGGCCTCCAAGCCAGGCACTGCGGAAGAGATGCCAAAGAGACACCTGTACTCGGCAAACATGGCTGGAATCCGTTAGTTGCTTGTTTTCAATAGACTGGTATTCCTGACTCTACCCTTTTGGTCCCGGGCTAAGTATGTCAACGCCTTGCCGTGTTCCGCATGTCGCCACATCTCGCGGCGGATTCGACTGTGGACACCATCAGCGCCAGCGACGATGGCCCCGGTGAACTCCGTGCCATCGTCACAGTACACCCGTACACCGTCTCCCAAGTGGTCCGTGGAGAGAACCTTTTTGCCAGTGAGAATCTTGCTTTTGTTGGGAAGGTGGTGGTAGAGTATCTGGAGGACACGCCGCCGCTCGAGAAACGCCACTGGATACCCCGTGCTACATCTCAGGCTTATCAGACGAACGCTTGTGGAAACGGGCGAGGAATGTCACGAGCCGACACATACCGTGCCTCGATCAGCTGGAGCGAGTCGACCTTTTGCACCAACGCCCCCTCGCCGGTTAACATCTCATGCCACACGGGCGGCTCAGTGGACTCCTCGATGTCCTTGTACACCCCCAACTGCTCGAGAACCCGGGCCCCGTTGGAGAATATCCCAATCGAGGCCCCCACCTGAGGTTCGATGCGGTCTCGAGCCTCGAGAACGAGGTAGTCGATCCCCGCGCGGTGCAGACTGTGAGCCAAGACCAGGCCTGCGATCGATCCCCCGACGATTATCACCCGGAAAGAGTCCCGTTTGGGGTGAAGATGGGCGCTGCCTGCCATGCCCTTCGGACAGGTTTTCAACCGGACTTGTCTGTTGCCGGGTGTAAGGGCTTGGAATGAGAGGGGGGGTTTCTCTACAGTGATCAAATGCTTCTACCTACCTAGGGATTCTTCTAGATATTGGGCCAATGGAGGGGGAGCAAGATCAAGGTCGAAGAACGACTGGGGGAGACACGACAGTTGAGTTGGGCATCCGAGTGTGATCGCAGGAGGTTCTGACTCGTCAGGGGGGGTTCCATGACGATATATGATGGGAAACATGTAACCTGAGAACCCGGTCGATCAGGGAATTAAAAGCGATAGTAATCCTAGGCGAGTCGGCCCAAGCTTGACAGGCTGCTTTTTCTCGTGCAACCTGCGGTGAAACGTTCCTCTTGACGTGGGTTGTTGTGATTTGGTAGAGGAGTTTCAATGAATCCCTGCTCATTTGCTTAAAAAGGTATGTTTTACCCTCGTTATCATTCAGGGTTCAGTGAGAGGGGTCATAACGATTTAGCCAACGATTTCCGCATCTATTACAGTACATGAGCGATACCGTTGATGTGAACTACTTCTGTAGCTTACTTGCACCGACAATGTCTACCAACGTGCAGTTTCGCGTTGTTGTCGTCGGGTATGCAACTGATCGATATTCCGGATATTAGCGACTTACTGACAGAGTTACAGAGCTGGTAGGAGAAAGCCATGCGAAGAGTGATATAAAATCTGACCCGGAGTACAGGCATCGGGGGACTTTCAGCGGCCGTGGCACTGGCAACCCGAGGCCATTCCGTGCTGGTCCTGGAGTCTACATCCAAGGTGAGTATTTATCTTCGCTGCGATGGTCTGCGAGCTTCATAGATACCAGCTTCTCCCTGTTGGCGCCGGTGTCGCCTTGCCGCCAACGACGCGACGATGGTACGAGAGTACGTATGATCTCCGACGCCTCCAACGACGAGCCCTGAAATCTGACCCATGAGTAAATAGTGGAAGGAGTTTTCAAGGTCGACGAACCCGTCTGTGTCGCCCTGGATGGGATCGAGATTTGCAGCTGGGACACCGGTGATCTGGTCACTCGCACCGTGGGGAATCCGGTCGGAAAGCAGAATACGATTCACCACGGCGACATGCAGCTGGCACTCCTGGCACGCGCTCAGCAGCTGGATAATATCGAGGTCCGACTCGGGGCCCGCGTGGTGGACGTCGACATCGAGAAGACCACCGCTCTGCTCGTGAACGGCGAGCGCATCAAAGGGGACCTGATTATCGCCGCGGACGGGGTCAAATCTACGATCAAACCCAAAGTGTGTCCACCGGAAGCAGCCAAGGCACAACCGACCGGTGAAGCTGCGTATCGACTCACTCTACCCCGAGAGCTGCTCGAATCTGACGACGAGTTGCTGGCGCTGGTGCAGCGGCCGTGGGCGACACGCTGGGATGGGCCCTCACGCCATGTGGTCGCCTATCCCGTTCGGAACCACCAGCTACTTAATGTCGTCTTTATCCATCCAGATGACGGCCATGCTGAGGAGTCCTGGACCTCAGTGACGGACAAGCAGAACGTCGTGGCAGACTACCGGGGCTGGAACTCGACCCTTCTCAAGCTGATCGACCTTGCTCCGGCCGAGGTCCCCAATTTCCGAATGTTTCTGTATCCTCCGTCGCCGGCGTGGGTCAAGGGCTCCACGATCCTCCTCGGGGATGCATGTCATGCGATGCTGTGAGTGAGCCTGCCTATCTACGTCTTAAAGCCCATGCTAACTGACGAAGCCCGTATCTTGGCCAGGGAGTCGCACAGGCCGTGGAAGATGTCACGGCCATTGCCACCCTTCTCTCCGCAATCGAAAGCCGAGTCCAGCTTCCACTGGCACTACAGGCCTACGAGCTGTCCCGCAAAGAACGTGTCGACCAGATCCAAGCCGCTACCTATCAGGCAGGGCAGCAACTCCATCTCAAAGACCGCGAGGCACAAGCAGCTCGGGACCTACAAAGAAAGCTCGCCTCCGAGACCAACCAGAACAGCGACGTGGTCAAGATGCAGCACTCGTACTGGGTGTGGGACGCTGCGAAGGCGGCTGAAAGTGCCTTGTCCGAGCTGATCGTGGCATGAGATGATTTCACCGATGTAGCCAACACTATACCATTATCTACATCTCGGATCTTATACCACTAGAGCTCAGTAGCAACTAGCAAATACCAGCAGGATGCAGGACATAAGCGCTAGTTCAGGGCTCACTCCCTGTCGCCGTCGTTTAGGCCTGTCCTGTAAGATCACGCAGTGATCAGCCTCGCGTATTCTTAGAACTCTTCCTGCGTGTAAACAAGTGGCTTAATGCCATGCATTCTAGCTATCTTTTTCTTGCTAGAGCGCTGCTTATGCTCTTAATGTATATACTGAATGAGACTTGCAGTTGATATTTAATTCTAACTCTACGAGGCAAGTTAAGGTTTAGCTATGGGTTCTTGGAGGACATCTACTCTTGCGTGTTACAGCTAGATACACACATTGAGAGATACTAGGGTTTGCAAGCGCGTGGCGGCCGTCCTGCTGCACTCCTAGTACCTCGAGAGTTATCGGGACTGGAAGACCCTAGAGGGAAGGACGAGCAAGGGGGTCATGGGTGTTGGACGGGGGAATATGACGCTGATGATTGACAATATTTTCCAGCAGACCACGCCGGCGTGGGGGGAGCTGAGCGCGAAGAAACGACTCCAGTTGCGGGCGCTGTTTCATGAGCGGAAACGGTATGGGAAGCGGTGGGCGGTGTTGCAGGCCGAGCTTGGGTGTAGTATTTTGCTGCTGTGTTCTTCATGGTGTGAGATTCTTTCTTCCGGTTCCTGGGATAATGACTGAGGAGGGTTCTAGGAGTAATACGAAAGTCACCATGGCCGCTTTGAAAGGGATTTATCGCACGATAAAGGAATGCGGGCATATTATGGCCGTGCTGAGGGTGCTTGAGCCGCTCGCGGAGAGTCTGCTGCATAATTATGGATATCAGGATTACCAGACGGATCAGATTCTGGAGCAGTTCGAGATGCTTCAGGGAATTCTCCCGAGTGAATGAGGCGAAGGTTCAGATTGAACTATACTATTACGGCCGTTCTACTACATGCAACGCTGGACGGATATTTCAGATCAGACTCGAATCGAGGAGACGTTGATTCATAAGTTATTCATCAGAGTGCACAAGAACAGATCTCTCGAGTTTGCGGAAAACGACGAGAGTACAGAATGAAGCCGAAAGGCCGTCAAAAGACGTGACTTCGTTTCACGATTTGACAAAAGATTGACAGGGAAAGACGAAAAGACGACATCTCAGTAATGTGAAGTTGTCTATCCTCTACTCCTTCGCCTCCTCAGGCTGCTCCAGAACCTCCTTAATCTCCTGAAACGCCTGGAGAATCTCCTCCTTCTTGCCAGACTCAGTCCACGCCTCCTGTGTCTCCTCGCCCAGGACCCCTTGGTTGATCGCGGAAAAGACGTCCGCGCCGGGAACAAACGGGAGCAGAACCTTGGTCGGCACAACCTTCATCTTCATGACGAGCTCGAGACTCTCGCTGAGCTGGGCATTGGCGCGGTTCCCGCCCTGGGTACCGTAGCTGAAGATGGCGACGGGCTTTCCGGGCCACTCGTGGTACAGGTAATCGACGGCGTTCTTGGTGCCTCCCGCGACCCCGGCGTTGTACTCGGGGATGACGAAGATGTAGCCCTGGAAGGAGGCGATGGTCTCGCTCCACTTCTTGGAGTGGTCCTTGGTGAACTGCTGCATGGCGGGCACCATAGCGGGCATCACGGGTTCATCGTAGACGGGGAGGTTGTAGTCGGCGACGGCGACCGGTTCGATTTCGAGGGCGTCCGAGGGGCGAGTCCGGAGGACGTCGTGGACCCAGCCGGCGATGTCGCTGCCGATACGGGGGGAACGGGTGCTGCCAGTGATGAGAGCGATTTTGGCCATGACTAGACAAACAGAGAGTGTGTAGGCGTAGGTAGGTTATTCTGTTTTGATATCTTGACGTTGGACAGGGAAGAAGTACTGGTCAGCCTCATCTTTAATGGATCGTGTATGCTTTGTAATGGGCAGTGGAGCAGTGTTACATCCTGCAGTGTTACTCGACATAATAATCATAATCACAACCATAATAATATAATAATAACCCTAACAATACAGTACGCTGCCAGACGTGATGCACCCTGAAATGGAAGGAAGTGTTCGGATGGTTCCTTCCGTTTCCGTCTGAGTTCTGATTGGACGTCAATCAGGGTAAGGCGAAACGAGGATCTTTCGGAAAAGTCAAGTACTGCCACCCGATTGGATCAGACGGCGCTGCATGATGAAAATGTGCCGAATTGGGCCAAGGTCGCGAAGTCCAGTTCTCTCCGATTGGCCGGGCCTTAACTATGTCGGCGACGACCACAATATCCCGAGCCCTCCTATATAACTACTATGATGACCTCCTGAGTAGTATGGCTAGTATGGGCTAGTTATCTCAATTGACAGCCATATACTCGCGAGAGGCCTGTTAAGAATCCCATCCCAATGATACCCCTGATCGTATACTGCATAGTCGAATACTTTCACCATCAAATCTAGATAATCCCCTACACTGAAATGGTAAGATAACCCCGATTTCAGGACCCATACCGGTGCATACTATACATCTCGACCCTGCACTTGGTGCAGCCCTGTTAGCTACCTAGGTACGGAGTAGTTTGGGCGGAAACCAACCCTAATGGGGAGTTTATTGGACCTGATTATCAATGGTTTAATTCCAATTGCCGCCGTTGCCCTCGCTCGGACCCTTGAGAGCAAGATCATATTGCAATATCGACTGTGTCAGTTGCCCTGATCAATGGCTTGGCCCTGTTTGAATCGCCCTAGATGGGAAAATCGAATTTTTTGTTCCATGTTCAGGAATTACTAGACGATGGGTCTACAGGAGTTGACTATCACCATTGTGTCTCCTTTGACGCCACAATGTGACCAGAGCTCCTGACCGTGAGTCGGCCCAATAAGGGGCTCGGGTAGAGACTGACAACACCGAAGGACTACCTAGGTAGTTCTCTCGCCGGATTGTGCGAATGAGATTCGCGATGACAACCACTTTAGTTTTACCTATTTATTAGCACAGATGCGAGCATGTATCCCCCCTAGGCTTCGAGTATCTGATAATCTCATTTTTAATAGGATAGTATGTTTTTACATGAAGTTCTGTTCATTGTGAGCAAAATAACGGGGTACAAGAATCATACAACAGCATGTTTATGTTGGTGTTCACCCATCTTATAGTTAAAGTATAGTAAAAGCCTGATAATTTAAAATAAATATTATATTTTTATAGCTACATATACCTTTTTATTTATGCTATTAGATTTCTCAAGAAACACTTTAAAACCTGTTCTTTATAAAGGGTTTTATAATTTAACCCCACGGGTCTTGCGGTTCCATCTCGAGGCCTAATTAATACTGACCAGTCATCATAAAACTGGCACCTATGTTTCTATTACTGAAGCCTCTAGTCTGATATTAGTTTTTCTTGGTATCTCTAACATGGGCTGAACTCACTCCACCCAACATCTTCATCTTAAGCTGAGTGATAATACCTGTCTCTGAGACGGAACCCTGTTGTAGTTTCAGGTGGAACTGGAACTGTGGCTCTATAAGGCTTTGAGGATAGTATCTGCAACATACTGTGCTTGCTTTGAAGTCTAGATCAGGAAACTGATGCTATTTCTTGGCATGTGGCTGTTCTGAGAGTCTTTACTCTAAATACACATTAACACTTTAAGGTGCCTTTGCAAGCGTTGACATGCCAATACATGGTAAAGGCTCGCTGGTAGTATTATTATAGAATAGATTATCACAAATATCCGCTCTCGTGACTAGTTCAAGGGTATATAGTTCTAGCGTAGTAAAATAGCTACCCGGTCTTCAAAGTTTAACTATGAGATATATTTTCTATGTATCTGAATCATGCGCCTACTGGCAGCCGTCTACCTCTACCCCTGCCTATTTCAGACTGCTCTATGTGGCGCCATCGGTCCCTGGTCTCTTTCAGCAAGTCCTGTGGAGTTTTTCCCTCTGCATTTGGCTGGCTCATTAACATGGCTGTATCCTCCCCGGCGGCCTCCTGAAGAATATGCATTATCTCATCCTGGAGCTTGATCCTGTTCATGTAGGTGACGCTCTCATCCTTCTCAGGACCACGTACATGAGGATTCAGGATTCCCCGTGCTGCCGTATGAAAGGGTGTCTCCCTCCTCAGAGTCCGAGCCCGGATATTTGCCCCCTGCTCAATCAAGAATCTTGTCCCTGGGGCCTGCCGGAGATTCTGGGCAAAAATATGTAATGCTGTTTTTCCATCCTTATCTGTTTGGTTAAGAAGGCTGGCCCCGTGCGACAGGATTAATCCAAGAAGCGACGTCTTGATTAAATCACCTTGATGAGAGTTATATCCTAGCAGGTGTAACACTGTACGTCCCGCGCTATCTGGGATCGAGGGGTCAGCGCCATGCTCAAGTAAGATACGGATCGCAAGCTCAGCGTGCTGGCTGCTACCACATGTTGCATGGCCGACAGCAGCGTAGTGTAGTGGTGTAGATCCCATGGTATCCACAAGATTAATGCCGCTAGCGTCATGACCCAGGAGTAGCTGGAGAGTCTTGGTAACTCTGAGGCTTAGTTGGTCATCTGGAAGTTCACAGTCTAACATCCCAGGCCCACTGGCTGCCCAGTGCAGCGGGAGTCGGCCATCACTGTCGCGGGAAGAAGCCAGGTCAACGCGACTGGTGATATTATGCTTGCAATGATCTAGGAGCAATCTGACTGCATGAGGATTGCAGAACCCACTTGCCAGATGAAGGGTTGTAACATCGTGCGCATGCCCAGTTGCCGTCTTAAACTGAGATGACGAGGATGATATACTGTTGTGATGAAGATGAAAATGTTGATGCTGGAGGTAAACATCAGCACCGGAGTCAATAAGCCGTTGAATTAGGGCCTCATCTGCCCTTGATACAGCCAGGCCGAGCACACTATCTTGCACCTGGCCCTCCTCGGTACAGAGAGAATTACACAATGGAGTGACAACGTCTGTTGCAGAACTCCCTCGGTCAAGAAGAAGGCAAAGAAGCTGCTGGCCTTTCATAATCCGCTCCTGCATCCACCTGCCCAAAGAATGATCTCTATGCTTTGCTGGATTTGCGTTCTGGTTTAGATATACCAGCGACCCTGCCGCCGCGAGAATGGGTGTCTCTCCATGGTCGTTTCGCTGATTCAAGTCCATTGTTCCAATTGGTAACTGGTTCTCAGGATGGTCATGGCTGTCAAAAAGAAATCTGACGATATGAATATTTGCCGCAGCACATGCCTGGGGCAGCAGAGAGAAGTTGAGGTTGAATCTCTGGATGACTTCTGGAGCTGTAGCGACCATCTCAAGGAGCATGCGGAGGACCTCGGGACTGCCGTGTGAGGTGGCCGTGTACAAGGGGTCCGCAACGTAAGCTCCCCCCGGGATGATGATATCCTCGGGAGAACATGAGGGGAGGAATTGACCAAGTTGGCCGAGATCGTTTTGCTCAATAATCTCGACAAGATGGTTTCTGCGCGTCTCAAATACGCTAGGCAGAGTTAGAGGGGACTCGGAGGTCTCCAGGGAGTCAGAGATGGGAGGATCGCTCTCTGCCATGATGATGGAATTGTATTCTTTCTTTCTTTTCTTCTTACGTGAGTAGTTTATTATGTGGGGAGAGAAAAAAAAAAAAGAGAGAAAGGAAAAGAAGACGAAGAAGGAGGCCAAATAATATAACTATCCCCTTGTTAAATGCCTTTGCCTCGGCGGAGTGTGGCTGGGTAATTCTTGGTCATTTCAGCTACACTAAGCCCCAACGACCGATCTTTCTTCCAACGGCTTATTCTCCTTCTCAACCTATGCATATCAGTTTTCCAGCAATGATGCTGGTTAAAATCCGCTATTGGTTTGACAATGTGGCCCGCTTCTTCACCATTCAGGACGCTCGCAACCCAACGGTAAGCTTGAATCATCCCCCTTCTACTGGGCAACTGCTAAGGGTGATCTGTCTAGCCGTTCACACCGCGACGACACGAGTCCATTGCCACTGGACTAGCCCAAATTAACACAGAGCCTCACGATCCATCCCTCCCAATCACTCTGTCATCACCCCCATCAGTCAAAGCCAAGAACCCTGCTAGCCGTTCTAGCATCCAGCACTCTCCACTTTCTCATGATCCTTATGTCAACCTCCCGGTGTTAGGGATGGGCATGACTGGGGTCATATATCAGTTGGGGGAAGATCGCGTTGTTAAGAAAGCCCGGCAATCTCAACTTTCAGACGCTGGCAATGCCGAATACATGGACAAGATCAACCAGCAAACTCTAGAGAACGAGAGTGAAGTCTTCAAACGCCTCGGCAGCTGTGAAGGGATTCCCCCTTACTTCTAGATATCTCAGTATGGGATTGAGATAGCCCGTGCGCACGGGGATCTTGAATCCCATCCGAACACCCATCCAGAACCAGGGAACTCCTTCAAGGTTAAATGGATACTGAGTCTGATCAAAACTTTCTCATATATTCACTCTTGCAGGGTATTCGTGAATGATATTGCTCTTCGGAATATTTTACTTATAGACAACCAGCTTCGAGTTGCAGACTTTGGCCAATCTTTATTATTACCACTCGATGCTGGCATGACTTCTGCAACCGAAGGGGATTTGAATGCTCGGATTGAGATACTACACCTTGGTTGGATCCTTTACTCTAGTACTTCTTGGCCGGTTCACAAGTACTATTTCTTTAATGAAGAGAACCCTGATCTTCGTTGGCCTGCTTCGTTCCCCAATGTGGAGGACATCCTCTGTGGCAAGTTAATCGAGAAGTGTTGGCGGGGTGGGTATATCAGCAGGGATCAACTGCAGCACGAGGCACTTCAATTACTTCTTAGTTAGTATTATAGCAGATATTTCTGGGTCTAGTTAGCCTACCCCGTATGGTCAAAGTATGCTTGACGGGCCACTGTTGATGTTGGCTGGTCATGTCATAGCGACCTACCCACCCGGCACGATCGAGCTGGCAGGGTCAATCGGCACGCAAATCATCGGATTTCTCCTCTCCGTCATGCTCTTTGGCATCTTGGCCCTGTGGGAAGCGGCCGCGGACCATAGCGGCTATGACCTTTTGAAATTACCCCCGGCGGAACTGTATGATCTGGACCATGAGAAGTTCCGTGTTCACTACGGAACGATTGGACTGATGGATTGGCTTCATGGATATATACATCTTCGAGAGGGAACCAGAACCACCAGAATCCGAGTGAGACTTAGGGACTCAGTCCGTCACTCCGGCCGGTTGACTAAATAGGATCGCCCAATCTCAACCCAAAATATCAGGCAAGTCAAGTCTCGTCAGGAACCCTAAATCATCCATCCCCTGCCCCAGATTCGCGGTGTATTCCTCCCAATTGAACAGCGGGGTTTGCAGTAGGTCGTATTCTGGTCGGTCAAACTGGTCATGGCCTCGAGTCATATCACCTGTAGCCGGCGGAACCTCACCTGCAGCCCTGTCGCCTGGCTGCTGCTGCTGCTGCTGCTGCAGATCTCCGGGACCAACGGTGTGCTGATACGCGCCCTGCAGGAATCGCAGCGTGTTGCCTGCAGATTGGCGGAATGTCGCCATGGATTTTAGCACGCTCGTTGCCTCCCGCCAGCCCTCTCGCGCTTTTGTCAGGGTCGGGCCGTCGAGCATCGATGGGGCGGAGAAGGATATGAGGAGGACTATGGCGGCCGTGGAGACATCTAGATTGGGGTGTCAGTAATAGCCTCGGAAGAACCGACCGGCCGGAGCGGGGGTTTGATCGACGGCATACAGAATCCGTTGTACCACCACACATCTGCGGCGCTTGTCTGGTAGGTCTCGTGGACGAGATGCGTGAGGTTGACGGCGGCCGTTATACATGCCGTGACGCATTGGTCCGCCATCGACGAGTATAGGGAGCTCGGGCCAACGAGGCTGAAGATGGTCGGGTTCTCGTGTCCGCCACCCCGGCTGGCCGCCTCTCGCTTCCGTACGGTTTCCAAGTAGAGCTGGGTGAAGATCGGACGGTGGAGGAGCAAATGGAGATGCAGATATCTTGGCAAGCGTGGACGGGGTCAGGAAAATGCCGGCGAGAGGATCTTGAGAACGAGAAAACATACCGGGCGTGAAGAACATTTCGCTGCCGCGCGAGAGCCTGATCCGCCTCTCCATCTTGGGTCAGTGGAGGATGGTGCGGCGTCCACCGGAGGAAGCGAGGTAGATTGGCTTCAAACACGGTCAGCTGCCGTTCCAATTCGAGGACCATGTCTAGCCCCCCCAGGCCTTGCGCCCAGGGCCGGGATTGATCTTGGCGCGAGCGGCCACGCCAAACATAGTACACATCAGATAGAATCGTGTCGAGGATGCCATAAAGCGTCATGGCTTCGGTGTGGAATGCCATTAGCGATGGCTCGCCGGCGGGTTCCGGCCCGGACGTCTTCGGTGCACTGGCCGGTGGGAAAGGGGCCAGATGGGTGGTCATGCTTGGTCTCCCATAGATCATACTCAGGGTTCTATGCGGTCTATGTGAGCTAGGTGGACAGGGAACAGAAGCGGGGGCCAGACTGACAGATCTAGGCTGACGCAGCCATGCCAGGTTCGCTGTCGAATGTCCGCTTCCAACGGGGATACTCGGGTGAGAATATCCGACTCGTGGAGCCCTAGCCCCAAGGCAACCCTACACGCCACGCCGACAGATTGCCAACATCGGCTGGGGTAGGGAGAGCTCTGCAGGAAGAGGGCCGTGATCAGTAACGTCTGAACCACCCCGAGCGTATTAATATCCAGGAAGTCAAGGCCAATAAACCGCTTCCCCCGGAGAAAGAAGGAATTCGCGCTGCGCTCGACTTGCTCGGGGACGATCTCGGCAAACTGGCAGCCGAGAGCAAAGATCATGTTGAGCGCCGAATGAAAGACAATCGATCTTGGCCCGGAATCGGCGCTGGATCCCAGTCCAATGGGCAGCTCGGTGAGAGGTATCCTTGCCTCGTCCTCTGCCCGCCAGAGATTCCGATACGCGGCCTCAAAGGCCGGGCGGTGGAAGAATGGATAGATGATATAGAGCTTGTCAAAGAAGCATCTGACTAGATGGTCGGCCAGCCCCCGCGGTGGCAGGGCAAAATCGTCGAATCGGTAGTCGGTCGATGTATCCTGGAGGGGCCTGGATGCCGGTTCAACAGGCGGACCATTCACTGGCCGCGATGGCATCGACTGCCACGCAAACCGCATCAGTGAAGCGGTGGACGAGCTCCCGTAGAATTGGGACCGGGAGAGTTGGCTCCTCCTTTCCGTGGCCGGGGCCGTAATCTGACCCATGGCGGTGATGCGGCCTTGCTCGTCGTCGAACAATGGCGATTCATAGGAACCGATGGTCTCGGCCGTTGTTGACCGGCACTGGCTGTGGTCGCTTTCGCTGCGGGGGCCCGGCAGTTGATGACTTGGGGAAACTCCGATCGCAAAGAGTGCAGGGGCCGGATTCTGCTCGACAATCTCCACGACTGGGTGGAGAGCCGCCGGGGCAAGGCTGATTCCCTCCGCTGGCATTCGATCCGGTCCGAGGGCGTCATTGGGACGCTCCCCCTGAGGCTGCGGGTGTGACGGGGAGGTGAGGGATATCCCAGCTGCCAAACAGACATCTTCCAGCTGCCTGATTCGCTCGTGGAGGGTCCGATGGTACCTGGTTTGTAGTCAGGAGAGTCAACGCATCGTCGCCGTCCATGCATCCTGTCCACTCGACTTACTCGTCTCTGCTGGCGGACCGGGCGTTCTCCGGGTTGTAGACGCACTGGCTGACCCGATACGATCGCCCTGTACATGGGCCACAGACGGGCTTCCTCCCGTCGCACCGGATCTTCTTCTCCCTGCAGGAGTCGCAGGCCAGAGCGATCTTGCGGCGCCCGGCAGTCCGTCGCTTGGGGTCGCCGGGACCTTTCGGAGGCATTATATGAACCCGGGCCCGCCGTCTGGACTGACTGACAACTCCCTCCTGCGCCGAATGATATCAATGGAGTCTCAGTGGGAGTCCTGGTGGAGTGCTGGTGTGGGGAGGGGCAAACTGTTCAGCGTCGACGTGCTCTTTGGGCTGCACGGATTATCACGGATTATCATCCCGTGGATCCAGGATACAAGCACCGGAGCTATTCCGGGTCGGAACCATTCCGGTGGCTCCCAGCATGAAACAATATTAATCCCCAGTCGTCACGGTGCTAGTCCTACCCCAACCAGGAATCCGCCCATCAGAAGCGCTGCGGCACTCGTGAGTAATAGCAGTCCGTCAAAAAGGGTTGAGGCGGCGACAACATGACACGCCCCGCGGCCGTCGTCCCCAAACTTCGGTTTCTCCTAACCCTCGTTTTCTGTGTGCTGCCACATGCCGCCTGCAGGATCCCAGCCGCTCTTGTCCGGGCATGGCTCCAGAAGCTGCCTCTGGCCCCATCTGCCTGGAATGGGTTTGCCGGCGCCCTGATGGCCAACACCCCCCCCGCGCAACTCCAGGCCATCCTACCCCCCACCTATGATACATATACGGCATGGGTCGCATCTCGGGGGATAGCTCGCACAGTGGAGGTGGTGGCCGCTGACAACGCGACACGTCTTCTCTGGATCGGACCCAGCAAAGCGCGCAAGGTCGTTCTTTTCTTCCACGGTACGATCCCCCTGCTGACAACCTCTCCCCCAGGCGGGAACAACCACTGAGCTGGATTGACTAGGTGGCGGATACGTGATGCCGCTTTCCCAGGGACATCTGGAGTGGATGGCCCATGTCCGGACGGAGGCGGCGAAGGCGGGAATTCAGCTGAGCGTGTGCATTCTGGAATACGGTGAGCGTCGGCGATAGGCTGGATTGATGATTGCAATCGACGCGCTGACGGGTTAGACTTGATCCCAGGGAAGCCGTATCCCAGACAGCTGACCCAGGCCATTTTGGCCCTCAAGCACCTCCTGGACTCCGGGTATGAATCGTCCGATGTATGTGTCCTCCAAGGTCCCCCTTTTTTTTTCTTTTTCTTTCTTTTTCTTTTTTTTTTTTTCCCAGTCGAGATGCTGATCCAACCGACCGCAGATTGTCTTTGGAGGTGACTCTGCAGGGGGCCACCTATCCCTCGGTCTTCTGGCGCATCTCCACCGCCCCCGCCCATCAGAGAGGGATGGGCACAGACAGGGCTCGGTCAAGGGGTGTTTCCTCGTCTCTCCACTCTCATCGTTCAGGTTCAACACCCCCTCCTACCAGAGATGGCTCAGTGCCGATGTCCTCGGTCGCCACGTGGTGGACAAATGGGGACGGGATCTGGTGCAGAACTCACCCTGGCACATGGAGATATCGGCCGGCAATGGGTGGGGGATGGCCCTGGATGTCCCGGACCGCTGGTGGGACAACCTGAAAGCGGCGGAACGGATTCTGGTGACCGGCGGCTACGAGGAGGTCTTCCGCGATCATGTTCAGCAGTTGGGGGAGATGCTACAGAGGAAAAGCCACGGCGACGTGACCCTGTACATGGCCCACGAAGCCCACGACGGGCCGTTGATGGACTTTGCCGCGGGGCGGCCGGCCAGTGCCACCTCGACCGCTATCACGGACTTTATTATAGCTTGCTTTGAGGAATGAACTATGCTAGTCTATCCCACGATCCATGGGCCCGTGGCCTGCCGCTCTATACCTGGCGCCTGGCGTCCTCCAAGACCCCGAGTTTAGCGCCTTCTTCCATGATGATCTGGACGTGCTGCTCACTTCGCGGAGTCACTTTGACCGGGAAAGGCTCGTCCGTCCGGTGGTGATTCAGCCGCTTGGGGTTATACGGCCCAGCCTGCATGCAAAATGTTAGCCCGGATTGATTCCTCTCGTGCGCCGGCACGGGGTACTTGGCCTGCCTACCGCGGTGTAGTTGTAGCACAACAGCAAACGCGCCACGTTGATGAACAGGCCGCGGAATGCCAGTCGATAACCCACGCAGATCCGCCGGCCGCCGCCAAACTGCCACAGGCCGTGCGCGGGGTCTGTCTCGTGCCCATCCAGCCACCGCTCCGGTCGGAACTCCTCCGGGTCCTCGCACTCGTTGCACACCGGGATCCCATTAATCACGAACCCCACGCCGGCCGGGAAGTGATAACCCTCGAACTCCATGTCGGACGTCAGCACATGATCCGGGGTAAAGGGGAAAATCGGTCGCCACCGGAGCAGCTCCTTGATCATGGCGCACACGTAGGGCATGCGCGCGAGGTCGTCGATGCCGGGGAGACGAGGGTTCTCGGCGGCGCCGCAGACGCGGTCCACCTCGTCTCGGGCGGTTTGGAATTGGTCGGGGTGACAGAGCGCGGCCATGGCGAAAATGTTCAGCACTTCTCGGGTGGTATCCGACCCGGCCTCGAGGAGCTGCATCGCGACGTACATGGCCTCGCGGTCGTCGCCCGTGAACTGGGTGTCCGGGTGCAGCAGGACATCGCGGACCCACGACGGAGGCGCGACGCCCTGCTCGACCTGGTCCCGGACGGGAATCCACCATCCGCGGTAGACGGCCTCGTTCCAGTCCCCCAGCCGCTCCCAGTGCGCGCGCCACGGCTGCAGCGCGCGCGGGAGCTTGTCCAGCGCGGGGAACCAGTCCACGAGGCTGCTCCCGATGCTGCCCACGAACCGCGTGACGACGTCCTGGAGATCCGCGAGCTCTTTCCCCGTCTTGACGAGCCGCTCCCCCAGCGCAATCCGATGGACGACGGAATTCGCGTAGCGGTAATGGTGGCGATACCACCGGTCCGGCTGGAACAGGTATTCCGCGAGCATCTGGGTGCTCTCGAGCTCCTGCCACGATGCATATTGTTTCAGCGCGGTGCCGCTCAGGAGGGAGTGCATCACGCGTCGCTTCTCCGTCCAGCCCGAGGGAGGGAGCAGGAGGGAGCGTCCGTTGCGGCTGACGATCCCACTGGCAATCGGCATGGGGCTTCGGCCGTTCGTGAGAGCGCCCCGTTTCGCGATCACCTCGGCTACGACGCGCTGGCTGTTGAGCAGGACCCAGGTCTTGGAGCCGAGGTGCAGCGTCGTCATCTCGCCGTACTTGGCCAGCTCGGTATTCTGTCGCGGTCAATGCCCTCTCTCGTGACGCGCCAGACGGCGTATTGGGGGGGGGGGGGGGGGGGGTTCCACGCACCAAACGATGATCTGGGTCATCTCGCGCCCTCCGAAGGTCCAACAGGCTGCCGAGAACCGGGATTCCGCGAGGTCCCGGAGGAAGCTTCCATTTCTTGCCCGGGGGTGCTCGACGTTTGCCCACCGGAGTAAATATCTCTCGGATAGCCAGGAAGATTGTTACCAGGCATGCCGCTAGAGTTAGGACGGTCGCCGCGGCGGGATGCGTCTTCGCAGCCGCCACGAGTTGTGTGTGAATCGGGCTGCTCATGGTGGCGTACAAGTTGCTCTCATCACCAGCCCAGGTCGTGAGCTTCCGGTACATATAACCTTTCAAACCGGCTGCAATCCGATCGATCCAGCCGATGCTGCATACCTGGACCCTCTCTGGGCACCATGGCAAATTCCCTGTTGCGGAGGAGTCCCGCCACCGGAATCGTCCCGGCCAGCCATTCTTAAGCTCCCCTGGCAAGGAGATCGGCTCTCATCACCACTACACTATGTTCCTCGGTTCTACGCCAAGGGTAACCTGATCTCCCAAACAGGGCTTGACACCGCGTGAACCATCTAACAGCGGTCGAAGAACCAGGCGGCGGCCCCGGCAACTGGCAATGCACTCTGTGTTGATATTACTGCGCGATGATGGAACCGTGCTAGATGGCAAGATACATTTCCAGTTATGCGCGATTGTAGAAAACACCCGTAAACTCAGTAACACTAACACTACCCTTTGTTACCATCATCCTGCGAGTCAAAACCGGACCACCGTCAGTCGCTTCCAGTGTCCGGACCTAACCATCTCCCAGTATAGGAAACCCCAAAGGACTTACTGTAAGGTAAAACGAGGCTTAGAATCTGCTGACCTGCTCAGTGGTCAGGTCATCGTTAAGCCTCTGGATGTAGTCATATATGAAAGCCTTCTGGTTCTCTTGAATTGTGTAGTCTGGGAGAACTGACTCTTTGAGGGATAATTTAATATTTTCCCTTTGAGGGAATACGAGCGGAAACGCGCCAGGACGATAGTATATATGGTCCCGAGTGTCCACCAAGGTAAATTCTAGAGTAATACCCAAGATAGTTGTGTTTATTCACCCTACCCACCTGGTGAAGACTACATAGATCAGCCAGTGAGTGACTACTATCCCCACGAGACAACTCGAACATTGATTCCATATCAAGCGTCATTGGAATGGTGAACCGATAAGAGCTATATACCCACCCGTTCATTACCATGCATCAGCTATGCAGCGGCAGCCCGGCGCTGGTCTAGTCTGGGAAACAGCTTCGTCGCATTCCCAAAATTGATCCGGTCGCGGAGTTCCTGAGACATCTCATACTTCTCCAGCTCCTCGAGGAAATTCGGGTAGGCGGTCATTGGGGCGTAGGGGAAGTCGCTTCCGTAGAGGATGTGATCGTGGGGGACCAACTTGAGCAGCATGTCCAGGACCTGCGGGGAGGCGCTCAACGCGAGGTCATAGTGGAAGGATTGAAACGCCTCCATGACCTTGTCATGCGTTGTCCCCATCCGGTGATGAACCGCAAAGTCCGGGATCTTTTTCATGGGGGTGGCAATGCGGGAGATGATATAAGGGAGAGTCCCCCCGGCATGCGAGAGAATCACCTTGCAGGCTGGATATTTCAGGCGGGTGCCGTTGACAATCATATCCATCGCGGCACGGGTGGTTTCATGGGGATAGTCGACAGCAGGCTGGGGCAGCTTTGGGTTGACCGAATGGGTGTCAACCGGGTGAGTGGGATGGATAAAGACCACACATCCCCGTCGGTTCAATTCCGCCCAGATCGGCTCTACGTCGACATGTCCCAGATAGGTGTTCGAATCGCCGTAGCGAGTAAACAGAGTGACTCCCTCCCCCTTGAGGGTGTCCAGCCCGTAGGCGATTTCTGCGAGTGCATCTTCTGTATCGAGAATATCCGGCAAGGAGACGAAGAAGGCAAACGACTCTGGGTCTCGATCACGTAGCTGGGCACCGGACTCGTTCAGCTGGCGAGCCAGCTGGGCGCGGGCCTGACGGGTCCGTCGAATGCAGGCTCCAGGGGCCGTGACGGAGAGAACCGCTGTTCGGGTCCCAACTCGCTTCATCAGGAGCTTCGTGGCCAGCGGGCTCCAGCGGGGTGTCGGCCACCCACTGGGGTCGCCGCCTGCCTCTTCGACGGCTGATGCGAGGTGAGCATAGAGTGGCAGGCCGCCGGGATACCAATGCGCTTACCCTTGGCATAGAAGTCCGGAACATAGTGATGGTGAGTATCGATCTTGTTCACCACGGGGGGGTGGCGCCATCCAATGGCCTTGTCGCCGAGCCAATCGAGGGTGTGGTCGGCCATTGCCTCGAACATGCCCTGCTGGTAAAGATACAGAAGGAGGAATGCCAACGGGGCAGAGAGCGCGGCCAGAATCATGGTATCTCCGCCAGGAATCAATCAGCTAGTGCCCAGTGGATTTCCTATATTTCCATAAGAGGGTAATCACCCCCAAGTTAACTGCGCCTTGTGGTGGCGGGGCTTCGGCACGATTCCGTCAACCCCCGGGACACACCCGAAGAATGAGTGTTAGTTACTCAAAGATGCCTCCAGTTCATGGTCCATCAGTAGTCGGTGAAACTCTACGCTTCTCAGTCTGTTGTCGGTTGAACGAATGAGAGAGCGAGTGCGAAAGGCCCCTCTCTTCGCGGGCTTTGTATCGTACTGTGGTAAGGAGGGGTTATACTTGCATGATGGAAGTATAATCCCCTCACAACGCGACTAAGCAGCACTAGCCTTCCATCATAGAATCTGATCACCGTTAGGATAAACAGCACGTTCTTCGGGTCCCCTGGTAAGTCTCCCGGCTGGCCCCGGGGCGAGGAATCTATGAAAGGCTCATCATTTGCCCTAGCGATAACAAAATACTCGGATGAAGTAAGTCCCAGCTCGTCGTTCCACAGGTAGCTATGTAGGGTGGGAGTCGACCAAACTATTCTGCCAGTTCTCAGATGAGGCGAGATCGAGTCTCATATGCCATGCCTCCCCCCCGAGCCTGTTCCTGCCGTCAGGAAAACGTGCTATAAGAATCTAGTGTAGCCTAAACCACATGCCACGAGAGTATGGTGATACTACATGGAGTGGCAGGATCCTCAGGTAGACAGAATCACACTTAGGGGGAACTGCGAATACACCTGGTATAGGGTAGGGAGTTGGTGCGCATTGCTCTCAAAGGGGGGTTAGGCTGGCCAAACAACGGCGATCAGCGTTAGCATCAACCTCCTCTTCTCAGTTTGAGTGCCCTTCCCCCGGTATAATTCGGTCCTTATTAGGGTTTGTCTGCTCCGTTAATAGGTGGCCACACTGATTCCACAGGAAGATCTGGCATACACTGCACGGTGGATGAATACGCGGAGGCAAGCGGCGGCAAAGGCTCTCGGGACAGTCCCATCACAACCTGCCTCTGTCCCCCTGAATACGTACCCTTGCTACCGAGGTGTATTCGCAAAACCAGCCTCACTCCGCGTCGCTCCGTCGAGACGGAAGCGTTCCGACATTACCAAGTCTGTGTCTAGTCCCTGCTTGTGAGAAACCATGGGCTGATCAGATTGGGTTCTCAAGCCAGCCATATTTACCTCCTGATGCACCTCAACAGAGCCTAGATCCCCGTTGGATATCTGGAGTAACCTCTCTCACCATGGCGTCCGAATCGCCCGATATTCCCTCCTTCAGCCAGATCGCCTGTGTTGGCGCCGGCTTATCAGCGGTCGCCTTGGGGGCAACGCTGCAAAGATGGTACGGCCTGGACGATATCCGCTTCTTCGAGAGACACCCTTCAAGCGGCGGAACGTGGTACATCAATTCATATCCCGGTGAGCAAGAATTCCCAGGGCCCTACCCCCTGACCCGAGTCTTACCGGATGCTCCAGGATGCGGGTGCGACGTGCCCAGTGCCCTGTACAGCCTTTCATTCGCGCTGAACCCAAACTGGACCAAACTCATGCCATCAAACCAGGAGATCCAGAGCTACGTGGGTGACGTGATCGACAAGTACAACCTTCGCTCAAAGATGACGTTCTCCACGGAAGTTGTGCGGAGTGTCTGGCGAGAAGATGCCAACCGATGGCTGCTCTCCCTCCGCGATCTCAAGACCGGCGCTGAATATCGCCATGAGTGCCAGATCCTGTTTGCAGCTACCGGCCAGCTCGTGGAGCCGCGCCCCTGCGAGATCCCCTGCGCACCCGAGTTTCATGGCAGTATTTTCCACTCAGCGCGCTGGGATCACAGCGTGGATCTGACCGGCAAGAACGTTGTTGTCATCGGGAATGGATGTATGATCGGTCACTTTGTCCTCGGTAACAGTCAGTCTGCAAGCTAATATCTACATAGGTACTGCTGCGCAGATTGTGCCAGCTCTGATAAATGAGGGCAAAGTCAAGTCCCTCACACAGATCATCCGCACCAAGCACTGGATATTTCCGGCGGCCAACTTTACCTATGGCCCTGTGCTGCAGTGGATCTTTCAATACATCCCATTCGCCATGCGGTTGCACAGGCTCCATATCTTCCTCATTGCCGAAAACGATTTCCGGCTCTTTCCAATGACCAAGAGTGCTGCCAAACTCAGGGAAAAGCGTCGAAGGCAGGTGGAAACGTACATGCGGGAAGCTGCCCCAGAGAAGTATCACGGCCTTCTTATTCCTGATTTTGACATTGGATGCAAGGTTCGTCATCTCTGTCTGTTCAACCACAGAAAAAAAAGAAAGAAAGAAAGAAAGAAAGAAAGAAAGAAAGAAAGAAAGAAAACGATGCTAACTCACAGATTAGAGGAGAATTTTCGATCCCGGTTACCTCGAGTCTCTGCATAGCGACAAACTGCTCTTGACAGATGCCAAAGCAGAGAAGATCGTCCCCGAAGGCATTGAGACCGACAAGGGCTTCATTCCGGCGGATGTGATTGTCCTTGCCACCGGCTTCGAGACCAATAAATTCATCCCATATATGAACGTGATCGGACGCAATGGCGAAACAGTTTCAAAGCACTGGTCGAAATACGGTGGACCAGCGGCGTACAATTGTTCTGCCTTGAACGGATTTCCCAACTTCTTCATGTTGCTGGGGCCAAACGCTGCCACGGGCCATACCTCCGCCATGATGGCGGCAGAGAAGTAAGTACGCAGCCATTTCCCGGCCCCCCCCCCCCCCCCCCTGTTGTGAATCTTTCGAGCTAACCCACCGTCACCAGCTCAATAAACTATGCTCTCCGGATTCTGAAACCTGTATTCAATGGAGAAGCCGCGTCGGTAGAAGTCACGGCCAGGGCCGAGAACAGCTACGCTTACTGGGTACAAGATGCCTTGAGCAAGCGTGTGTGGAATGCGGGTTGTCTGTCGGTCAGTCGGCGTCGAGTATGAACACCATTCTGGATGGACGAGTATTAACATCAATCTCACGCAGTGGTATGTCAATGATCAGAAATGGAATTCCATGTCGTATCCCTGGACACAAGGCCACTACTGGTGGAGGAGTCTATTCCCAACATGGTCCGACTGGAGCATCAAGGTAACCTCTTGCCTAAATTTATCACAATCAGTATTGAGACAGCATGATAAACTAAATGGGCAATAGAAAACCGCAAGGCCATCAACCTCCTTCGCGTCCCGCGTCATCCTGTTGACCCTCGTGTCCGTCGGGATCCTGGGCATCAAACGGCTCAGTGATACTGGCAGTCTCTCATATAGCCACTTGAGGATGTACTGGACTGCTCTGCTTTCCGTTTTTATGAGATAGAAAGTATATCACCGTTTTGTGGGACATGTGAGGACAAACCAGGGGACTTTTAAGACTTTTATACTGTACTGGACTAGGTCACATTCATCGTTGTACCATCGAGACACCAAAATACCAATTGCGATTTCTGGACATAAAACTTTTCAAGGTGTAGTACCGATCCCTACAATCGGCCCTGCGCCGCAACATTATCTGGCCAGTATCTAGACTTCATACCTTCTGCGGTGCGGGCGGCCTCGTAATCAGACCATGGACCCCTGCTAAGCTGGGTGTTTCTTAGTTGAAGCTGCAGATCCTATTTGTACTATAATCCGACTATACTACCGGCCAGTCTAATCTCTTCCCCTGTAGATCAACTTGGCCAGTCTAAGTATCTCGACCTTTTGCGACCACAACCCTCTGTGTCAACAGCGTTTCTCCTCCCATAGACTCAAGGGCTCAGACCTAGCCATGTAGTAAATAATTATCCTCAAATCAACAACACTCCAGATGAAGATAGTTCACTTTACCTGCTCTGCGGCCCATCCAACACCCTCATTGCGGCTGCAGTCGAGGGAGAAAACTTCCAAGTTCTTCTCCGGTATCTCGGTATAAACGTTGATCAAAACCGCATCATTGAGAAGAGCATCCTGTGCTGAGTCCCCGCTGATGCAGCTCTGGGCCGGGATTGTTCCGGTGACAGGGAATTACTACGAATAAGCTGTGGAACTATGTTAAAGCTGTAGTAAGGAGTTTCCGCGTTCTGATCCCGACATCCCCCGGCGACGTGGGTGATATTCAGATACCTAGCGATGTATTTTCGGGATGATTCCGTGGCCAACGAACTGTTCGTGGACTGGTGGTTCCTGTTGCTTCTGAGGTCCAGCTTGTGCCGAAGATGAAGAAAAAGGTGCATCTCCCCCAATCCACGGTGTTGACCATGAATACGGCTTCTCCTGACGAGCTTTGGTCTCTCGAAATAGCCATCCATCCGCCAAACCGCGTCGTCTTCAGTCAATACTGGAAACCATGACCACCCGCAGAAACCTACTCCCCCGCGAAGGGCTGTACATCGACCCGATCGTCGCCGGCCTGCGCAAAACCGTCCTAAACCCTATCGTCACCTTGGTATTCTGGATCCTGGTTGAGTGGAAGCAGCTGAGCATCTTCGTCCCGAGCCAGAAACTCCTCCAATACACCACAGCCGCCGGTGCTCTCCTCTGGGTCAGCGACTATCTCAGCACTTGGAGCCGCAACAACTGGGTTGTAGACAGTACATGGGACTGGAAGAAGGAGATTGTCGTGGTAACTGGGGGTAGCGGTGGCATTGGCGCGGGGGTGGCTCAGCGTCTTGCTGCAATCGGGGCCCGTGTGGTTATTTTCGACATTATTCCCCTGACTTTCAAGCCCGGTACGTGGAAGGCTGATTCAGGCCAGTATCAACAGGGCACTGCGAAATTAACTTGGTTCTATTCAATGCTCTAAGAGAGTGATCGCATCTCATACTACCAGTGCGATCTCAGCAACGAGAAGGATATCGCGGCCCTCTGCGAAACGGTCAAATCAGATATCGGGCATCCAACGGTATTAGGTCGGTTAGGACCGGGCCTATAACCCTCCCACTCTACTCTCTTTGGAGTGGAAAGGTAGAGCTATCTGGCTAATGACCAAATAGTCAATAATGCAGGCCTGTCTCGCGGCCAGACCGTGGCCGAAGGAACGTACAGCGACAATAGCATCACCCTCAAAACAAACTTGTTGGCACCGTTCCTCCTGACCAAGGAGTTCCTGCCAGCCATGATTCAGCGAAACCACGGACATATATTCAACATTGCCTCGGTGAGCGCCTATATTCCGCCACCGGGCCTTGCCGACTATGCGGCCTCGAAGGCCGGGCTCATCGCATTCCACGAGGTAGGATACCCACTCTTTGGGCTCTGTTTTCTCCTTTTCGCGCCATGCACCACATGTCTAGGTTTTAGACGGTGCTGACCACTGACCCGACCTTCTCAATAGTGTCTTAGCCAGGAGCTCAAGGTGCAGAACGCGCCAAAGGTTCGCACCTCTCTCGCTGTCCTCAGCTTCACAAAGACGCCATTGTTCAAAGGAGAAACCAACCAATCTCGATTCCTGATGCCACTTTTGCATGTCGACACAGTGGTGGATGCGATTGTTGACACGCTGGACAGCGGCCTGAGCCGGGTTATATTCTTACCGGGGATCTTCGGGTATTTTGCAGGACTGGTGAGTGTAGTGACCTTTTTGTCTTGTGGCTCTGGCTGATCCTGTCCGTACAGCGAGGAGCCCCAGACTGGTTTCAGAACCTGGTCCGCAGTGGTACCAAATCCTTGAAGGTCGATTTCAAGGGCCGACAGAAGGTCGATCCGAAGACTGGGAGGCTTGTTTGATACTGGAACTGCTGGCTGGGTCTGGTGCATTTTGTTCGGTCATGGCAGACTGTTCCTTGCGCGAGACGGAGGCGGGCAGTTTGGGATGCCAGGGGGACAAGTTGCGGCTGTCCACGTCGCCTGTGGGAATCATCGTTCGTTTAGTCAGTACCCTAGGGTGAGGGAGGCTGGGTATTAAATTATATACATCCCGTAGTTGCAACCTTTTGAGCCTTGATCAAGGGCTATAACAGTGAAACAGTGATCGGACCCCCGCCGAAGATGTTGTGTTCTCTCTTTCGCCTCGTCGTGGGGGTGTAGTTGGGGGTGAAACGGCGACAAGGGGGGGAGGGAGAACTCCTCCGTAGATGATTATGGTTTTTAGGGATGTCATCTTTAGAGCTTTTAGGAAGGGGATCTACGTATCCATTGACTGGTGTATAATCTGGTAGATACCAGTGATGGCCCGAAATTACAACCACAAGGAGAGTACCAAGGTCTATACCTTCCATGCTTGAGAGCGAAGATAGCATCAATATACCGGTCCATCCTGAAAACTAGCGTCTTCAATAAAAGTATCCCATATCCCCTGTTGTGGTCAGTAAACTTGATCTTATTATCGTCGGTAAGAGACGCACCCAATCAATATCCATCGTCGACAAATCCTTCTCGAACGAGAGCCCACGATCAAAAGTAGGAACACGAGGACTGAAATCCGAAAATCCAAATGGTGGTGAATCCGGCGTTACCTGCTGCGAAGAATCGCTCCTGGTCGCAGCCTGGAAGCTCGAGACCATGCCGGACAGAGTCTGATAGACTCGTGACACCTCATCGGAAGAATCGTGCACCTCTCTCCACAGAGCGCAGGACCTTTCTAGCGCTTCCAAGAGAGTATCGCCCCTCGGAGACACGTCAATATCTGGTCTCCGTCGTCGAAGTTCTAACTCGAGGAGCAGAACCATGGCGGCAAAGGTTAGCATGTGTCGTGTCTGTGAGAATTTATACCACGATGCTTCGAGAAGCTGTTGGTGATTTAACAGCGCCAGGGCAGACGAGATACATCGGTCCCGGGAGAACTTGAATTGGTTCTCGCGTCTTCCCGTGGCCAGAAACCTTCGATGGAGAGTGCACATCCCTTTGTAGTACATGCATACGAGTCTCAGGTTGGAAAAGTAGGATCCAGGCGTCGCTCCAGGGGGTGAGGGTGAGGGTGAGGGTGATGGTGGGACACTGTCACTGTTGATTTTCATATGCTCGGGGAAGCCACGGTAGGCCTCGTGCACAGACTTGTCGATGTCGAGGACCGTATCATAGGATCCTAAACGTGGAGTACTGTTGAAGTCGGCGATACGACCCAGGGCTCGGAATAGCCGCCCCTTGAGGATCAGGTAGGAAACGGGGGTGACCTCCTCCAGTGGTCTCGACGGCGGAAGAACGGCGGTATGCTCAGACAGATCGCAGTCGTGAAGATTACGCGGTTCCAGCGTATCCGAGGATACCGCCGACATCGCGCGAGGAAACCCCCCTAGGAAGGACGCCATGTCATCCATACTAACCACAGACAGCCAGATGCGGCGTCGATACTCGGCTTGGAGAACAGATATTGAGGCGGACTGCCCCGGATCCCGATGATAGCCCATGTTGATTGCCGCCCGGACTATGACCCCGGTCATGATCCATAGGCCGCGGCGGTTATCGTCCTTGCGATTGAGTTCGGCCGTGGCGTTGAAGCGGAGCGTTTCAACGGTGTATGGCAGACACTTGGCGATGTCTCCTGCCAGCAGGCATTGGGCGGTTCGGATGCGGTAGAGTTGGAAAAGAGATTCCGACGTTCCTGCGTACTCTGGTGGCTCACCGAATTGATGGTAGGAGAGCATGGTGATCCCCAGGATGGAAAAGAGGAGCCCGAGCCAGATGAAGTTCGTTTGCGAGGGCTCTTTCCAATGAGCGTTGTACTGCTAGAGGTTAGCAAGGGATCGACCCGACTGCGAGATGCAAATTTACTTGCCTCGCGCGTGAAAGTTGGCTCATGGATTATGGCTAGTCATGGTGTGAGCTGCGTTACGGTGAAGCTTGGAATAGAGACATACGGGGAATGGTGATGGGAAAGTTCGCGCGATCAAAGAACCGGGATACCAGCTTATCCACCTCAGGTCTCGGAGGCAGAGTTGCGAGTATCTCTATTCGTTCAATTGGTTTTGCCTGCCCAAAGAGCAGGCTAGACCCGTCTACCATGTGCGATTGTCTGGGATGGATATCATGATCCGGCCGGTTATCCTGAGTCTGGGTCCAAGTGTTTTTGAGGTCTTTGATCTGATTCAGTTAGTGAACGTATACCATAGATATAATGAGCATACACAGCCAAGTCAAGGTCCACTGGAATGCGAAATATTGTCGGCCGACTCACCTCTTGTAAGACATCATACCAGTCATCTGCACCACTGTAGAAAGAACGACCCCCATCTATGACCGTTGCACCAGGACGCGCCTCAGACGCCACCGCAGGTACTGACAATCCACTCTCTGGTTTCAAATCCAGTGAGGTGGACCCTCCAGCTTCAAGGGGCTTGTGCACCTGGCGCTCCGCGATCAATCTTTCCACCAAGCCCTCTAAATGATCCATCCGCTGCTGCATTGATTCCCCATTGCCGGTGTAAACGGCGCCCTGGACCGGTCCCTTGAATCTGCATGCGGCCCGTTCATCCCGCGCGATACAGTTCTGGCATGGCTTCTCCCGATTACATTTCAGTCTAACTCCGTCAGCGGCGACTCGTCGCACGGATTATGGGGAACGCACTTTCTCGTGCGACAGGGGTCGCAGGATAACGGCACCCGGGAGCGTCGGTGGGTCGGTCTATGCATTCCTTTTCAGTTCTTGCTGGCAGGATGGCGTCTCTCCGCGGACATATTTGTCGGGGTTAATGAAGATGTCTTGCTCTCTGCGAGGGGGGCGACCTCAGATAGACACACGTGACTTAAGTCCGCGGACATGACAAACCTGTACTAGACACGTTAGTTACCTGTTATTTATTGTTTTTCTATATATATATTTGTTATATTACGATACGTTTTAAACTTAACCATACCACAGATACGATCTCCGTGGGCGTGTTAAGTCCGTCCGATGTTGAAGTATATATAAGAGCCTACAAGAGGATGACAATGGGAATACAGCACAACCAGTACTATTTTCAAACTATAGAACACCCCACCATGCCATCTTTAGCCGACTTCATCCATACCCAATTCTTTCTGAGAATCCCCATTCCTTCCGCCTCCTTCGCCTTCCAAACCGTCATCATCACCGGCGCCAACGGTGGCTTGGGCAAGGAAACCGCAACACACATCGTCCGTCTCGGTGCCAGCAAGGTAATACTCGCCTGCCGGAGCCCGTCCAAAGGCAACCAGACCAAACTCGACATCGAAGCGACGCTGAAATGCAGCCCCGATGTGATCGACGTCTGGGAGCTCGACATCGAGTCTCCCTCCTCTATCCAGAAGTTCGTGGAGCAGGCCAACCGGTTACCCCGGCTGGACGTCCTCATCAGTAATGCCGGAGTACATGCGGCTACGTTCCGGGCTGTGTATGGGACCGAGAGTACCCTCGCGGTGAATAGTATCGGGACGTTCTTGCTCGCGGTGCAGCTGATTCCGAAACTGAGGGAGACGGCGAGAGTACACGGGGTTACGCCGCATCTGACGTTTGTCGGGTCGGCTTTGTATGATGTGGCGCACTACCCGGACGACCATGGAGAGGACCTTTTTGCGTGGTATAGCGATCCGGCTCACTTCAATCGGATGAATCAGTAACACCCCCTTTCTCTGAGTCGAAAATATGAGATCGATGGCTGACATGGCTTGGCAGATATAACCTCTCGAAGCTGTTACAAATATATACCGTCATCAAGCTCGCTGCTCTAGTGGACCCTATTGATTCTAAGGAGTCTCACTCTATTGTGATCAATTCGCTCGACCCCTGTTTCTGCAAGACTGAAATCACGGGTGGGCTGAGCGGGGTGGGTAGAGCCCTTTTCAAGGCGTTTGAATACATTTGTGCTCGCACCGCGGAAGAGGGATCCAGACTGATCGTGCAGGCTGCGGCGGCGGGAAGAAAGACTCATGGACTCTATTTGCGTGCTGGGGCGGTGCAGCGATATGCCCCGATTGCTACGGATGAGGCGAAGGCTGACTATATCTGGGATCTGCTGGGGAGGAAACTAGAGGATTTGCAGCCGGGCGTCTGGCAGTATACGAGGTGATGGTTGGATATATTGGGTTGAGCTGTTCTCTAATTATACGAATCAATTCATCTTACTTAATTCACACCTCACCACCCCCCGACAATCATTCTCCGACTAAGTGTCTACTAGTCCCTAGGTAGTCAGCAATACAAACTACTTTCAGCTCATTGGCTGCTGATCAGAAGCTCGCCAAGCCGTGTCGATTTTCCAGAAGGCTGTCGACTTTCTAGAAGGCTGTTCAGGAACCGGCATCCTGGGACTGCTGAATCCTGGTGCAGGGCCAGAGAGGAGATCTGCCTGGGTGGCAAGAATCCGACTGGCAGCGGCCAGTTCCCATTTGGTCCAGGTTTGACCCAGTGATGATCGATCGTAAGTCGAATCCAGCTCGGCCTGTGAGCGTGGAAGACGCGGGAATGTTCGATTCTCTCTTATCTCATGCAATCCACAGAGTGTCGTCTGATTATTCACCCGGGCTTCAGAGTCATGGCCTCGGTCTCGGGCCAAAAGATACCAGATGGACGCCGGATGTGGTGGCCTGTCTACGTAACCGAAAGCGAACGGCATCTGAACGTAGCCATGATTGTCGAGATACGGTTATCATGAGGTTCCACCTGAGTAAGATGAGTAATATAGCGGAAGTCCACTCGACGACTCGGCCACTCTCCGCATCCTGATCCTGCTCCTGATCCTGCTGCCGGCAAACCTCAGAAGCAGGAAGAACCCCCGGATAAGCCTCTTATCTTCAGGTCAGTCGCCGACGGCAATTGGAGTGGAGTGGCCAACCCCATACGAACGGAGCCCCATACTATCAGAACCCTCGTCTGGAATGGAATGCGGAGACGGAGACAGGCGGACGGTGGACGGGGGGACCACCTGACGATGCCCCGTGAGGGCTCCTCCTCGATAGTATCAGGGAGGCAACTGGGAAGTTAAAGGGATTGTCTAACAGAAACTAAACGGTTTGTTGGGATTGGCCGGACGCAAAGCATCTCCAGGACACTAGTGTTTTAGACGCCTCATGGTCATGTCGGAGGAGCTCCTCCCTGGCGGAGCCCCAGATAGACCGTCGGGAGAACCGAGGGTGGCGATCTCCACGACGGAGCTCCATCGGCTCGGGTTCTGACTTCGGAGGTTTGACGATAAGCCTGGGTTTCCGACGAGGCGATAATGTGTCATTTCGTTTTCCCAGACACCGTTCGTTATCTTTTGTCGGGTGGCGGTCATCTGCACGACAGGAAGCAAGATCGATTCACCCGGGCTATCCGAACGAGCCTTGCTGCACCAACTAGACTCCTAGACTCATCTCCCTATCAGCCTTATCTCCAATCCTTCTACTAGCTACACATCATGTCCTACAACGAGATCAAGGGCCGACTCGCCCTCATCACCGGCGCCTCGGGAGGGTAAGCCTGCCTGCCTGTCCCCCCCCCCCCCCCCCCTAAGGACCCAAGATCATCATTCACCCAGACCAGAACATCCCTAACACGACAGACAATAGAATCGGGGCCGCCTGCGCCCAGCAACTGGCCCAGCATGGAGTCCACCTCGCCCTCACCTACTCCACCAACATCACCGCCATGAACCAGATCGTCGCCGACCTCCAATCCCAGAACCCGGAGCACCAGCTGCGCATTTCCACCCACCAGGTCGACGTCGGCTCTGCAGACCAGATCCAGGCCATGTTCGAGCAGATCGACGCGCAGCACGGCCAGCGCCCGGACATCCTCGTCTCCAACGCCGGGTACGGGAAACGCATCACGAACGTGTGGGAGATCCCGCTCGAGGAGTTCGATTACACGCTGAACATCAACCTGCGGGCGTCGTTTATCCTGGTCAAGGGGGTGGTCGAGCACATGAAGGAGCAGCGGTGGGGGCGCATCGTGTTTATGTCGTCGATTGCGGCGTACGGGGGGGGGATCAATGGATGTCGTAAGTCACCTTATTTCGTCGGCTCGGATGGACATTCCTTGATATCCCTGAGTACTGATGGATGGATAGACTACGCGGCGTCGAAAGGCGGACTGACCAGTATGATGAAAAACCTCTCGACGCGGCTGGCCGAGTACAACATCAGCGTCAACGACGTCGCCCCCGCGATGATCGGGGACACCGGCATGGTCTCCAATGCGGCGGCGATGCCCGAGGTGGTCGCCAAGATTCCCCTGGGGCGATTTGGAACGCCCGAGGAGACGGCCAACACGGTGACGATGCTGGTGAAGACGGGGTATATGACGGGGCAGAGTCTGGTGTTGGCGGGGGGGTTGAAATAGGCATTCTCTCACGATATATTACGATTTTCTCATCCTTGAAGAAGTATTTCCAAGTAAGACTGAGTTGTAATACCACTGTAGACATGGACAGTTGGAAAACTTGGCTTCAACCGCGACTTCAACCTCGAGATTATTGAAACTAAGTTCTAGCCATTCTCGCAGTTAGACTATTCTGGAGCGAATTGTTCAGTTTCTCGAGTTGGGCCAAGTCTGACGGTCAGAATGACTCTGCTTACTCCTAGGGATCAGGTACGACAATAATAAAGATGAGAAATTGTTAATAAATTGATGGAATAACTATGTACGGGCATAAATATCGTGGACAATCTGCTAGGCAACCCAAAAGCAGAGAAACAAGAGAAAACAAATCTATACGCTGGAAATGCATTTAAACCGGCAGAACCACCTTGACCCCCATGTACTCGCGCTGGTGCATGACCTTGCCATCGATGATGACCTGGTGCACGCCGACGCGGTTGTGCTCGGTGTCCGTGGGATCGGTGGCCGTGGCGATCTGGATCTCGCGCCACTGCTGGTTGGTGGGGACGAGCTCACCCTTGGAGGTGAGGTTCTTGAACTCGCGGTAGACGCCCTGTTCCTCGACGCAGCCCTCGCGCTGGATGAGCGGGGAGTCGGTGGCCGGCCCCATGCGGAGGTCGCCGATGGAGCTGTTGAAGAGGACGAGGGAGAGGCGCTCCTCCTGGAGCTGGTCGACGGGGGGCTTGAAGACGCGGTGGCGCGTGGCCTTGAAGTGGCCGCCGGAGACGATCTCCAGGGTGTCGCCGATGTTGATGACCAGGGCGCCGGGCTTGTAGGGCACGTAGTACCACTGCTCGTCGCGGCCCCAGATCTGCAGGCAGGAGATGGGCACGGAGAAGAGCAGCGTGGTCAGGCCGAAGTCGGTGTGGCCGTGCATGCGCAGGCCCTTGGAGGCCTCCTCGGTCTGCTTCTGCACGGGGCGGAACAGCGCGTGGCGGAAGTAGCCCTCGCCCGTCGGGCTGCCGTGGGACTGCACCTTGTCCCAGAGGTAGTCGTCGGGGAGCTCGAGCACGCGCGAGAAGAGCGTGAGCAGCCGGCGGTTGACGGACTTGGTCAGGTAGTTGCAGAAGGCCTCGATCTCGTCCATGAAGGGGTGCAGGCACTTGGGCACGCGGTTGATGTCCTCCCAGTCGGGCTTGTACCAGTTGAACTGCTCGATCCCGTCGGCGGGGCCCCGGTGGCGCTGAGAGGGGTTAATATTAGGTCTTTGGTTTCCTAGGGGTACGGGTAGGAAGGCTTACCTTGAATCCGTAGGGGTGTTTGTAGCCGGACCAGCGGCCCGTCTCCGGGTCGAACAGGAGGTTCTCCTTATCCTCGTCGCTGATGTTGTGGTAGAGGTACTGGGCGATGGAGAACTGACGGTGGAGCTGCTCGAGGGAGATACCGTAGTTCTCGAGGAAGAGGAAGCCATCGTCGCGGATGGCGGTCTTGACACTCTGCACCAGGGCCGCCACGACGGCCGGATCTTCCGAGTCCAGCTGGGAGAGATCGATCGACTTGAGGGTCGCGAAGTTGTGCGTCTCCTTGGTCACCGGAGGAGGAACCCATTCGGGGACGAAGGGCTTGCCGGGGAGGTCGGCGGCGGGGGGGTTGAAGGGGGCAGCAGGGGCCATGATGGACGATTGGGGACGAGAATGGGGGTTGGTTAGGGGAGAGGATTGGAGATGAGAGATGTGAGGGGATTGGGGGATCGTCTCCGCGTCGAATTATATACTTTCAGTCTTGCACCGTTCGAGACTCGCCTCACGCGATACGTCCAGCCACGGACATCGTCTGACCCGAATAGTCCCCCATCGCTGCCTCTCCGTGAGCTCCCTGCAGGCCCCCATCTGGAGCTCCTCTATCTTGGCGAGATAAGCGTCCACTAGGTGGTGTCGATCCATGTTTGGGGCGGATGGAGGAGCTCCTCCCCGATTGCCACTATCGCCTCGGGGCTCCTCCGTGGCGATAGACAGATAAAGTTGCGATAACAAGACCTCTGGAGCTTTTATTCTGCTCTTCCCCTCGCTCGGACTTTCTTCCACAGCATCAACTCTCTAAACTCTTACCAAGTCATCTTCATCTTCATCTTCATCTTCATCTTCATCTCATCTCATCTCCTCTTCCACCACCGCAACCATGTCTCGCCAGCTCATCTCCAGCGAAAAGTTCCCCCCCAAGCCTCACAACTGTGAGTATCCTTCATCCATCTGAGTATCTTTTATTCAGCTCAGTAGCGACTAACTCGTCCAGCCCCCGCCACCAAGGTCCCCGGCCTCGTCTTCCTCGCGGGTCAGACCGCCACCGGAGAGATCAAGCAGGCCACCGTGAGTTTCCTCTCCTCCATCAAGGATCAAGGATCAAGGATGATCACTAACCAGTTTCCTCTGCAGCGCACTGTCCTCCAGAACATCAAGGAGGTCCTCGAGCTCTCCGGCTCCTCCCTCGACAAGGTCGTCAAGTACAACGTCTACCTCGCCGACATGAAGGATTTCGCCGCCATGAACGAGGTCTACATTGATTTCCTGCCCAAGCCCATGCCGTCGCGCTCTTGCCTCGAGGCCCGGGCTCCGGGTGAGGGCACCGTGATTGAGATTGAGTGCATTGCCCAGGCTTAGGTTACGAAGAACAAATGAAGAAAATGAATAGACTATAGACGGCAGGAAATGAGATACCTAAAATTCTAAAATTGAAACTCTTAAAATTCTTTACTTCTCTTCTCTAATTCGAACATTGTAAGATGTAATCAGAGCGAAGTCATTCAGTAGTCTAAGTTGTAGGTGTCTTGCTCACTTAGTACTGCTGAGAGACCTGCGAACTATGACCAGTAATGACAAAGTTACTGTAGCTACGTGAACTAGATAGGGAACTAAGGTAAAGTAGAGGTATTCCGGATATAAAAGTAAATTAATCATTGATAGGTAAAGTAAAGGAACCAAGCTTGGTATTCTAATATAGAAAGAAAGTGAATTAATCATTGAATATCAATCATTTGAAATCATAAGTCTATACATGTCTATACGTCCGTTCCCATCATGATCGTGCAATCTCAAACTCGGAAATGTACCAGTTCTGGATGGCCTTCGTGTCGCCCGTGATGGCGACGGTGTCGTACAGCGGGCGAGCCTCCTTGGCCGCCGTGCCGTTGTTGACCATGCGGCCGGCCCACTTGCCATGCTTGCGCGCCGCCGTGATGATCTTCTCGATGGCCGCGACGAACTCGGGCTCGTCGCCGCGCGCGGGCACGTAGCCGAGCAGCGACTGGGCCAGGTCGTTGGGTCCGATGAAGACGAGGTCCACGCCGGGGACGGCGCAGATCTCCTCGACGTTCTCGACACCGGCGCGGGTCTCGATCTGGATCATCGTCACAATGGTCTCGTTGGCGGACTGCATGTACTCCGGGGTGGTGAGGCCGTGGCCGATGGCCGGGAAGGCCGAGCCCTGGCCGCGCACGCCCTGCGGGGGGAACTTGGACGAGGCGACGATCTGGGCGGCCTCCTCGGCGGTGTTGATCTGGGGCACCATGATGCCGTGGGCGCCGGTGTCCAGGGCGCGCTTGATGATGTCGTGGGCCGGGCCCCGGATGCGGATGACGGGGGAGACGCCCAGGGCCGAGATGGCGGCGACGGAGTTGTGCATGGCATCGTCACCGATGTGGCCGTGCTCGCAGTCGATGATGATGCCGTCCAGGCCGGTGAGGGCGACGATCTGGGCCTGGCGCACCGAGGGGATGGCCATGAAGGTCATCAGCGGGTACTCGCCGGCCTGGAGCTTGTTGAGGAGCCTCAGGCGAGGGTTCTTGATGGAGGTGGTGAGGGCGGTGGGATAGGACGCCATGATGGGAGATAGGTTGAGATGGGAGTCGATCGAGATGAGAGAGGAGATACAGATAGATAGAGAGAGATAGGCAATTGATGCTCGAAGCTCTGCAATGTCTTTAAATAGTATGGTTGGTTGGCCCGCTCCAGGGGAAGCCGAACAGAATGAATGCTTATCCGACCCACTGGGAGGAGCTCCTCCCAGGCCCCAAAAGTGGCTCCTCCCAGCATGCGTGGGCCAAACCCTAAGCAAATACCCTATCGGTGGCAAACGCCGACAGCCTCGTCTCGCCTCCCAGTGAATACCCGATGCGCTCCACTTTCCTGGGGAAGTCTGATAACGGCGTCCTCAATCGGGCCATCCCCAGAGAGACATAAACACGCCTGCTCCGCCTGCAGTTGGGTTGGGGGCTCACCAACAATCTCCTCCTCTTGCTCCGTCTTTCCTCTTTCAATCGTGCCTGAATCGTGCCCTTAGTGCCTGCCATGGACGCTAAGAAACCCGCCTCCGTCAAGAGCCTGGGCGATGTCTCCGCCGCCGAGGGCCAGCTCGACACCACCGGCGCCGCCTTCCGCCGCATGCCCGAGTCGCTGCGTGGCCTCGGCGACGAGGAGATGTACACGCTCAACAAGAAGATCGTCCGCAAGGTCGACCTGCTGGTGCTGCCCACCATCGGCATCCTCTACATCCTCAACTATGTCGACCGGCAGAACCTGGCCGCGGCCAAGCTGCAGGGCATCATGGAGGACCTCAACATGACCACCCAGCAGTTCGCCACCGCCATCTCCATCCTCTTCGTGGGCTACCTGCCCTTCCAGATCCCCAGCAACCTGATCATCACCAAGGTGTCGCGGCCCGGCATGTACATCTGCTGCGCCGTGGCCATCTGGGGCAGCATCTCCGCCTGCACCGCCGCCGTCAAGACCTACGGCCAGCTGCTCGCCGTGCGCGCCGTGCTGGGCGCCGCCGAGGCCGTCTTCTTCCCGGGGGCCATCTACTACCTGTCGGCCTGGTACACCAAGAAGGAGCTGGGCAAGCGCATCGCGGGGCTCTACATCGCCCAGCAGGTCGGCAACGCCTTCGGGGGTCTCTTCGCGGCGGCCATCCTGCAGCTGGACGGCATCCACGGCATCCGCGGCTGGCAGTGGCTCTTCATCATCGAGGGCAGCGCCACCGTCGGCATCGGCATCATCTGCGCCTGCATCATGCCCGAGTTCCCACACAACAGCCGCATCCTGACCCAGCTGGAGCGCGACATGGCCGTCTGGCGCATCGAGTCCGAGGCGGGCGCCGCCGAGGGCTCCGAGGGCGAGAGCACGATCGCCGGCTTCCTCAAGGCCCTCGCCGACCCCAAGCTCATCCTCCTCATCCTGGCCAACATGCTCTCGCAGACCCAGGGCTCCATCGCCAACTTCTTCCCCACGCTCGTCGCCTCGCTCAACTTCAGCCACACCATCTCCCTCCTGCTCACCGCGCCCCCTTACATCCTCGCCGGCGGCGTCTACTATGTCATCATGTGGTACTCGGACCGCAAGAACCTCGTCTACCCCATCATCCTCATCTGCATCGCCATCTCCTGCGCCATGTACATCATCGTCCTGTCCACCCTCAACACCGGCGCCCGCTACTTCTCCATGATGATCCTCCCCTTCGCCTCCGTCGGCCCCCAGCTCCTCCTCTACAAGACCATCAACCTGCACCTGGCCCGCCCCGTCTCCAAGCGCGCCGCCGCCTCCGCCCTGGTCAACGCCATCGGCGGCACCGCCAACATCTGGTCCTCCTACCTCTACTACGCCCCGCCCCATTTCTACGCGGCCTTCGGCGCCCTGATGGCCGCCGCCGTCCTGCTGGCCGTCACCATCACCGTCTACCGCTGGCTGGTCCGCCGCGAGAACCAGCGCCTCGACTCCGGCGACCCGGACCAGATCGCCAAGGTCATCCGCGGCGGAGTCACCGAGGAAATGGTGGCCCTCAACTGGCGCTACGAGATGTACTGATCTGCTTCCTGATCCGGGGATGAAATCGGTATGAACCGAATAGTTGGGCGGTTGTTTGTTATATATCTCTCTGCTAGTATTTGTATTTAGTCTGGGTTCGGAGAACAATCAATTTATTTCATTTTTTGGGAGAATATCTAGAGCAGCCGGGATCGTAGTCGTCATAATAACTATTCGAGTGTGACTGGAGCCATCCTGGGAGACTCAAGTCCACTTCTCGATCAGTCCCCTGACCAGTCCAGGATGTGCGGTATTAAGAAACTAAAATATGTACGGTGCACATCATGGACGGGGGCCCTTAGAAATGTTGATAAATGTTTACAAATGTGGCACGTAGACCGACCAGGCAAACTCCTTAACCCCAAAGTCCTCCGCGAGAATATACGCCCGGCAAATACAATACATCGCACACAGCACCGAGCACGGGATCAGAGCCGCCAGCGGGGTTTTCCAGCCGGGGATCTCGCGACGGGTGAATATTTTGGATTCGGACTCCGAAAAATGATGGGTTCGGAGACTCTGAAGGAGACCCCGGTTGTTCCCGCTTGGCCGCGTCTCGGGGAAGAAACACAGCATGTACGTGGAGGGAATGCGCCAGAGGATCTTCTCGGCGCGGGAAGGAAAGTGGAAGTTCCAGGCGAACATGAACATCACGCCGAAGAGGACGATAATCGGCGACGCGACGACATCCGCGATCGAGCCTAACTGGGGGAAGCGGTCGCTTGGGATCCGGTTGTAGGGCCGGGAAAAGAGAGGGATGTGAAGGTTTTGCGAAATCTGGTTGAAGTAGCGCCAGACAGCATACTGAACCACTGGCTGACGGCGTTGGCCTTGACCGTGCCCAGGCCCAAGGCACCGGCGGTCTGCTGGGTGCCCTTCGGAGGCGCACCGTAGCCATTACCGCCGAGACGGTCGAGGATATAGAAGTCGTTGTCGACGAATTCCAGAGGCGTGGTGTACCACTGGTCCGGACTGTGAGGGCAGTGCTATAGGATACCTCGGGTTAATATCCATATCGTCATTCCAGGTCCTGAGGGGTGCAGCCCATACCTGGCTGCGGATCTGATCGAGGTCGGTATTGGTGGTCACGGGGGTGGTGGTCGCGATATCCAATGGCTTCTCGAACCAACAGAATGACGTCGCGAAGAAGACGATCACGAAGGAGATCGTGGTGAGCTCGAGGGTGGTGACGCTAAGTTTCTGGGCGGCTCGGACGATGCAGTTGATGAGCAGCTACGTTGCCTGCCCGACTGCCAGGAACCTGCCCCCATACAGCCATTAGCAGGGAAATTCCAGACCCTAATTCCAGCCAGCAATGTCCGCGGTGTTCACACCTTGTCAACCCATCAGACTTGTTCCGGTCCTGAATGCTCTCCCGACTAATTTCTGGATACTCCACATATCCCTCCTGGATCAAGAATAACAACTGCCTCGCATTGAGCGGAGAGGGTTCCCGAATCCCCGGCCCCTAAGTCGGCATAAAAAGCGTGTGTCATGGTCCACTTGCGTGGGTGCGTGAAACGCTCAAAGTCCTTTTAACTGATGAGATACATCCACCACTCCGCCACGACGGGAAAATTCCCACCTTGACTGACTCCCGGGCCGATGACCACTAACCCATGGCCACCATCAACAGGAACTCGGGGCCCAGCACCCCCATACATGCGAGATGGAGCTTATCTCGCAACCGCAGCCAGGATCCGTCCGAGGCGGCGGGGATATTAGGACAGACCGATGTCCAGCAGCACAGGACGATGGTGAGGAGACACATCGATAGTATGCCCCATGTTTCGCGCCCGTCCGGGTCTTGGAACCCAGCCAGAAGATGTCCTCGCGTTGGTTAATGTCATGGAGACTGCATATGTTGAATTTCTGGGGCCAGAAAGAACAGAAAGACGCATCAGGGATCCTGCTGATGACATTTTAAGGTCTTCCCTCTCGTAGCGCCTCGGTTCAGCCTTACTCTAGGCCAATCCAGATAAGACCCTTGGTTTGCCAATCCAATCAAACAAAGGTGTCCCGTCGGCGCCTAGTGAGGTACCTAGGGAGGTGTTAAATTCCAGCAGCTGGATCTAATCTGGGAGTGGCTATGTTCGGTCTCAGGAAACGACGCCGTCTCACTTGGCGCCCGCGACGAGCCGTCCCGGGATAACCAACCACCTGATAGGGACCTGCACGCGCAAGGGAAAGATAAAGAGAGAAAAGAATTCAAGATAGTGACCAGTCTTAGAGGAATTGGTTCATTTTTCCACCTTATCCAGGCATGACAGAATGAGCTTTCCATACTGCCATCGGGCTCGACGCTGAAAGACCCTTCGCGCCCACACGGCCGCCCCCTCCAAATCACCATCGTGAATGCCGACGACCTGCATGGCACCCGGTGACCGAGCCCGCACGAGCTGCCAAGCGATTAAAAAGGCCTTGTACGCGTACACCGCGATCCAGGGAGCCTCACAGTCCGGGACGAGAGTCGTGTCGAGGTAGCGTAAGAACCAGTCAACGTGCGGCTGGATGGCTTCGGCGGTGCTGGCGTCGCATAAGATCTCCCCCGACGACGGTGCCAGGTAGGTCAGCTGGGATAAAAACCCGTCCAGGCTGGCCTCTACAATGCCGCCCGTATGGGACGGGGACCACATCTGCAGTTCCATCATGGCGGTCTCCCAGGTGGCCGCCGAGGACGGGTGTGGGCCGCTAGACGCGGCGTCGGAGCGCGGACTGATGAACGGGTGGAGCGCGACGAGGGACGAGCGCAGGGCGCCGAATCGGTCGATGCTGAGCATCCCGGTCATCATGGACCAGCCGGAGATCTCCCGGGCGCTGGAGATGAGGAATTGGGCGATGTTGATCGCGCCGTACGGGTCAAAGGCCGGGATCGAGTTGAGGTCGGTGTCTGGGGTGAGGAAGCGTCGAACGGCGTCGACGTAGGGCACCCCCGGGCCGGAATGCCCCGCGAGAAGCCGCCGGTGGGCCCATTCCGTGGATGAAGCTGCGGTCCAATGGCCCTCGAGGCAGGGGAGGTCGTGCTTGATTTCCAAGTGGGAGATCGAGCGGGGGATCGATAAGATCTGATACCAGAGGGCGTCGATTTGGTGCAGGGCAAACACCGTTCGCTTGTGCGACTCGGTGCGGATGAATTCCCGCCACAAGGATTCCAGATCTTGCGTTGCACCGGACTGGGTGGGCATTGGTTGCATCAGCCCTCCGGCTCGAGCGAGGGAAATCATGTGAGTATGCAGCTTGAGGCCGTAGCTGGAATCCTCGCCGCATAGGTACATCATAGCACAGATCTGCAGGAGCAAACCGGCCTGCACCAAGGGCAGATTATGGATTAGGGTATCTGCCGTCCCATCGTCCGAGGCGATGAGGCCCCGAGCGCGATGAAAGCACCGGGTCGACAGGGTCGAACCCGACCCGGGTTGATTTCCGCAGTCTGGGTCCTCGCCGTATTGGTATGCGAGACAGAGGATGCTGAGCAGCAAGGTTGGGGTACTCTGAGTGGGATCGAAGGTCGGCTGGTGAAGGAAAGGGACAAATGGCGCGGCATGCGCAAAGTAGAGATCGCAGCCTCGTGTGATCTGGCGGGCGGACGGGGACCAGTCGTCATGGAGTTGGGGTAAAGGGTTGGATAACAGCCTCTCCCGGATGCCGTGGTTGAAGTTGTAGTCGGTCGAGGTCGAGTCGTAGGAGGTCGCTTGGGAGATGGCGAGGGGATGGAGTTCGGTGTCCAGGCGGTGGATGGGTTTCATCAAGGATGTCCCCAGCATGAGGCTCTGCTCCAGGTCCGTCGTGTCCTGCACGATCTGCACGGAACAGGTTGAATCCGCCGACGACGGCAGTTGGGCGAGTGGGCCTCCGGTGCCCTGGGATTTTATATTGTTCGGACTCGCCGGGGGGCTGGCTGCCAGCGGGGTGCTCTCGGGGTGGTCGACCTGATGTCCGGGATACCGCATGGTCCGGTTCCAGCCCGCGCCGCCCAGGTCCAGTTCGCCATCCTCGTCGGAATGTTGCGGATCCAGGCTGTCCGGGCTTTGTGCGGGAGACAACGAGCACACCCTGTCCTCGGGGGGGTTCCCTCCATCGTTGGGGCGGAGGGACTTCTTCCTCGGGCGTGTGTCTTCGTGGTCCGGGTGTTTCCTCTTCATATGGCGGCGGCGCAGATCGGGGCGGGAAAAGGTGGCCTGGCAGATGTCACAGGACACGGCAGCGGCGCCCTGGGAGCGGGAATGCAGGGCGGCATGTCGTTTGAGGTTCTCATGGCGAGTAAAGCGGCTGAGACAGATGAGGCACTGGAACGGCTGGTAGGGCGGCATCCCTCGACTGGGGTGGGGGACGGACATGGATGGATGTCGATGGACGCAGCCGACTGCAGTGTGCGCTGGGTGGTGGTGGTTGCGAGTTGGCACGGAAAAACAGAGGGAATCCGGGGGGGCAAACCCAGTAGCGAATTGCTCCCCGCAATCAGTGCGCTCAGCGAGTGCCCACTCGGCAAATGACTGGGATCCAATCGCCAGCGCACTACCCAAGTCGAGCTTATCTGCGTGGATCCACGTCCGAGATGCGTTAGCCTGAGCCACCGCTGCGTCGGGTTAGAACTTGGAACTGAGGATGTTAGGAGGAGGTGACTTGGAACCATCAAACGCCGATTGTCGCGAGGCGGCGGTGGATTGGCTGCCTGGGGCCCACCGTGGCTATCTCTGGCCACTGAACCCGGTTCGCCAGCAACCTGGAGCTTCCAGCCGGTTTGACGATGTTATTATTAAACCCCATCTTGATTGGAGTCAATTAACCAATACTATTATTATTATGATTATTATTACAGTAGTCGAGTAGGTACTCCGGACTTGTCCCTGATCTGCACCGGAGCGGCGCAACGATGATCCGCGGACCGTGACTTGCCGAGATTAGTCATGATTTTGTCTTCGTTGGCCCACCAACACCTACTACGAATACTACGAATACTACCTCCCGAATCTCCAGAGGGTGTGTTGCCTTATGAAGAAGACCCCATTAGTCATTTCATTATATTATACTCCATACCTGGGTACAGAGCATACCTCGCATGTTTACATTCCAACTCACTCTGGAACCTGGCCGAGAGGGCAATCAATGATAAGCCCTGCTATCACCCCTCCATCCTACGCATGCATCTATGGAAGCCCGTGCCAAATATATATCAAGCCGATGACCCGTCTATGTTCGGTATGGCTCATGTCCCCCTCCTGTTGGTCAACCTTCTTAGCTTGGAACGTTATTCGATCAGCCCCGTGGCTAGTCTTGGTCTTATCGTGGCCCAGCACTTAGCTCCCTACGAACTCAGCGATGAAACTAGGACACTGTTCTCGCGCATGAAACGCGTGAGATATGAGATGAAGGTGGGAATATAAACTATAGCACCCGGCCTGATGGCAATTAGGGAACCACTTTGTCTTCCGTATAGCTTGAAGCTAGAGCAACATCATGATAAATATGGAGAGTAGGTAGCCAGCTATAAACTGCCAGATTCTCAATCTATTCATTGTGGAACACCGTCAGTCAATAAACTTCATGATCGCCTCAGGCATCTAGACAGGTTGGTTGGCCTGGGGCCGTGAGACCCCAGGGTTATGGGCTATTGCATGGACAGATGAAGTCCCTAGGTACCTACCTAGGTACCTCTCTAGGTAAGTAAGTAGGTTAGGACTACTGGGTAGAACCGCTCTGAGTGGCCGAGAATGACCGATGGTGGAGGGAGATTTTAATTGACTTGGGTGGCAACAGATAGCAATGAAAAAAAAAAAAAAAAAGACAATAGTGAGTGACCAATGGCAGCGCACTGGATGGTCATCCGCGTCGAGAATAGTGCTGCCTAACGCCCCGAAGAGCTCAACAACATGAAAGCTTCCAGTCGGGCGCTGCTGTATCCTATCTAGGGAGAGGGGGAATTCATGTTCCTGGACAAGATGAGCATGATGGGACTCTTCGTCTTACTGGGTACGTCCCTCCTACGACTGAGGTAGATACTTACCTGGTCGATCCTTAGTCGCAGCTGGTTGAGCTTGGCAGCGCTTGGCAGGTTTCAGGGGCTAATCAGCGTCCGGGTCGCATTTTAGGCCTGTTCCTCCAATTGCCGACGGTGCTGGGCTCCCCTTCACGCGCCAGCCAGATCAGCATCTTCAACCTGCCGCTGGATAGCACCGCTGCCAATTACACCTTCGCCGTCAATATCCCAGACAACTCCACCGATGTCTACTTCCATCTGGCGGCGCCCAGCTACTACTCCTGGGTGGCCGTGGGGACGGGGAGGGAGATGAAGGACTCCCTGATGATCCTCCTGTATTCGGACGCCTCCGGGCAAAGTAAGACCTTCCAGCAGACGGAGAACCATGCACACTGGCTAATGAACCGTGCCATGTCGACAGATGTGACCGTGAGCCCCCGACTCTGCACGGGCGAACGGGAGCCGGTGTACGCCCCCTCCCTGGGGGTCGATCTTCTACCTGGAACTGGCATTTTGGACGGGTTTTTGACCGTGAACGCACGCTGTTCGAACTGCGCTCAATGGGAGACAGGATCGCTGGATCTCAAATCCACCTCGCAATCCTGGATCTATGCCCTGGGGCCGTATTCCGGCGTCGCGGAGTTGTTAAGAAGCGACTCCAAGGCCGCCAGCATTGAACGACACTCTATCTATGGTGAGCGACCGACCTTCCTTGATTCACTACTTCACCAGATTCCAGAGGCATGCTGATTTCCGGCGTAGGCCAGTTTTCCATGGACATGGTCCACGCGACCGGCGGATCTGGCCGTTTACCCCATTCCTACGCCGACTCCGTCGCGGCGTATATGGATGGAGGCATGACCAGCGACAGCAATTGGCCTAGTATCATCCACGGCTTGCTAGCCTGTGGTGCGTTTGTTCTGTTGATGCCTCTCGGCGTTATATTCCTTCGTGTCGCTCCTGGCAGTGTGTGGTGGCACTGGGTGAATCAATCCGTGGCAGCCTTGATCGCCCTTATCGGGATCGGGCTGGGGTTCTACCTGAGCACAATGTACGCCAAGTCCGAATCGTTCAACTCCGCGCATCAAATTCTGGGGATACTGGTGGGCATCGCAGTAATCGCACAGTGGCTTATCGGTTACTGGCACCATCGCATGTATAAGCAAACCCAAAAACCCACTCCGTTTGGCGTGTTGCATCGATACTTCGGGCCGATTCTCGTCCTTCTAGCCGTGGTCAATGGTGGAATCGGGCTCACCTGGTCGAGCGCACCAAGGGCTGCGGTAATTGGGTACTCTGTCGTGGTTGCAGTCGTTCTGGTGGGTGTGATAGCTGTCCTAGGCTGGAAGCGATGGAGGGATCAACACGGGCAGGGGTATGTGCATCGACCTTTTCGATTCAATGAACCTCCGACAGGCTTCGATTCGACTATGCATCTCAGCGAGTATCATCGCCAGCCCCCTGGGTATTCACCACCGGAACGAATCTGAGATTTTAATCCCGAGCGCCGGGGGTAGAATGTATCCGCAAAGCAGGATGAGGCGGGAAATACGCCACCGATTTGTGCTATAGCATCCATTTCCCAGAAGGCTATTACGATCCGTAGATATTCATTCTGTTTACAGGAGTAGAGGTGTTCACTTATTCATAATCCGTGTTGACCATGACGTAGATGACAACTTGCCCCAGTCCAGCATTTCTCACAGGAAGTGCACCGGCCCAGAAGGCGGGGAAATGCGCTTCTGTAGGAGAAACCTGGCCGATCCATGCGTGGCAGAGATGATCTTCTCCGAGAAGGGTATCTCTTAGCATGACGTCAAAGTGTATGGTTGCATCTGGCGTGGCAAGTGTGAAGCGCATTATAATGTGTCTTGCTGTATAAAGGAACGAGAAAGCCAAGAAAGAATCAGGATAGACATAATTCCCGGTTGCAATGCACCATGAGGGCCGCCAGTCCATTGAATCTCTACCTCCTCGCCTTCCTGGTGGCCACTGTTCTTTCAGTGAGTGTATACTCCCCTTTCGAAGATCTTGAGTATTGTGCCCACATCTTGGACTAGGCTTCGTCACAATGTAGCGAAAGACCGGCCACTCTAGCATTGAGCGACCCCCCATACCAGAACTATTTCTACTCAGACTGCAATACCTCCACTCAGGTCATTACCACCAGCCCACTTCCAGCCAGCGACCTGACGCTGATCGGGCCACGGCTGATCATCGCCTGGCCGGCCGGTAATAGCGGTCTTTGTACCTACTTTGCTCCCCAAAATGGGGTAAATGGCAGGCTTTCTATTCATCTGGTGAATTCAACCGTGGGCAATCCCCTGGCCGCGGCCAATGTTCCTTCTTCCCAAGACCTACAGAAGTCAACTGTCGGAGTGCAAGGCGTCATACACTTCAATTCCTCTGCGGTCTTGACCGTTCCTATCCTAGGCAGTATCCGAACGATGAGGGATTTCACCGAAGGCCGAGCCTGTTGTATCCGGAGATCCAGGATGCTATCAAATTCGAGTCAAACAGGGACGGTGTTACGCTCCAACGACGATGGCTAGATAAAGTTACAACCACAACTCTAACCTTCCAGCCTCTGAGCACGACCTCCGCTCGGGTCACCCTGGCCGATCAAACTGTGAAATTTGAAGCAGGCGAGCATGTGTTTGCTGCGACCTATAACTACCCTCAGTTGACCCAGCTGAGGCCCCCGGCTGTCCTCAACGATGCCTCCACCGGCTTGATCACCCGGTATCCGGACCAAACAGGAGCCTTGTTATTCTTGTCTTACTCTGATAAGCTCCTCGCCGGTGCCTGGAGATTCCTCACCTACTTTGGACGAGATTCGATGATATCCGCGTTGCTGCTGGCGCCGGTCCTGAGCAGTGGTCCGAACGGCGCGATGGAGGCAGTCATTGGCGCTGTGCTGGAGCGCGTGAACCGGACGGGATGGAAGTGTGTGCCATGAAGAAACGATTGGGTATGTTCAGAACCAAGAAGACTGAATACCCTACTGATAGTGCAGGGACTACGCAACGTGGACCAATATGAAGAACAACATCACCAGCCATGATATGCTCTGCGACTATAAGATGGTATGGCCTCCTGTATGACCTTCTGTACCTGTTCGAACGTGCTTTGTTAACCTAAGAAGATTGACAGCGACTACTTTCCCCCCATTCTCATGCAGAAGTACTTCCTCGAGAACCCAGTCGGACGATCTAGATATCAGACATTTGCAAAGTAAGCCTCCCGTTCACAGTACCAAGTAGACAGTCGCTAAATATGAAGTACATCCGCCGGATCTACTAACGTCGAAAACCAAAATCTCACATACGGAGATCTCGCCCGTGTCAATGCGGATCGGATTCTGCGACTGGCGGCTCCATTCGCACACCACCCCGTGAAGGAGAACCTGCTGCACTTAAAGGACGGTGAAATTATCGGTCAATGGAGGGACAGCACGTAAGGTATGTTTCACCCCCTGACATGTGGGCTTTGTCCAGACTAATACCCCTTGATGGATCGGCGGTGGTCGCATTCCGTATGACGTGAACACAGCCTTGATGCCAGCTGCACTCCGGGCGATCTCAGCCCTTGCTCAAGCCGGTGTCTTTCCGGGCCATGAACACTGGATAAACATTGGCGACCGATTTGCTAAGATATGGGAAGATAAAACGCTTTCCTTTTTCAAGGTACCTTTTCCTTTCGTACCTAGTTCCTTCATTAATGTTGTCTAGATCACTATCCCACAGGCCAAGGCAAAACACCTTGTTCAATCCTATACAGAAACCGTCAACTTCACAGGACCCAACCAGGCCAACGCTATCGATGCCGACGTACACTTCCACGCCCTTGCGCTCGATGGTAATGACGGCCAGAGGAAGGTCGAAGTCATGAACAGCGATGATTGCTTTCGCCATTTCCTCCTCAATACCACTCACCACGCCTAGCTCAGTGCATTCATCAACCAGACCGCCAACAACATCCGCCGCACATTCCCCGCTGGCCTGCTGACGGGGGCGAGCATGGTTGTCGCCAACCCGGCATACGGCTCTGATCCGGTATATGCTCGGAACTTCACGACTGGTGCGTACCATGGCCCCGTTGTGTGGAGTTGGCAGTTAGCCATGATGGCCAAGGGCCTGGAGCGCCAGCTGGGTCGTTGCGCGGCAGCCGAACGACCTGTGCCGCATTTTTGTCGCGATCAGTGGATATACAATAATGTCAAGACTGCATATAACCTGCTCTGGGATAGTATTGAGGCGAACTCGGCCCAGCTTTCCTCGGAAGTCTGGTCGTGGGTGTATAGGAATGGAAAGTTCGTGGTGACGACTCTGGGTGTTATGCCACCTCCTCCTGGGGCAGGTGGGCAAACGGGTGAGTTGCAGTTATCTCCTCTTATCGAGTCAGAGCTGATGCATGTTTCTCAGAATCCAATATCCGGCAATTGTGGTCCCTTACGTTTTCGGCGGTTACTAGGAATTTGGCATTTAGTGAGCTTGAGGTTGGAGGTTCATCATAGCCACTTTGATCGCCTCAATTGACCAGGTTTCTACGCATTTATATTCCTGTAGAGCGTTGAATGACCAAAGTATCTAGTGATTGGGGGCACGAGACTAAGCCAGGCCGAGGAGGCTCATGATAAATCGCTTTCTCTTATTCACATCATTATGTTGTATAGTTAGGCTGGGAGAATAATATAGGAAGTATTCTCTTCTTATGGCATTCACTTTACATCATCATGATAAGTTCCTCTCTGACTCATCTTCATTCCTTCGTATCATTCCATCATCCCTCTGTATACAGCCTCTTCCAGATTGCGTCTCCCGTGACCATTGCATCAGATCTAGCTACATATGCAGCCAGTTATAGTTACCCAGATCCAGTATCCTCGCAGGCTATATCTGCCCAGTACCCTTACAACGACAGCAATACCAACAGACCACAACGCGTATACCTAGCTTGGTGAAGATGGCGGTCTTATGATGAGATAAATAATCAGTATTCTTTTCAGAACGGGGGTTGCCTTAGATTTATATCTCTTGGCCTACTCCGGATATGGAGGGGAATCCAACCATATTGGAGATCTGTTGGTCTGAGACGAAGCATGTATTTGTGTTACTCTGCACTCAGATGTCATGGTGTTTTTGGTGGTCGAATTATATCCATGACATTAGAATAGGACCGTAAAATATGTAGCCTAGTATCGGCTACAGTTATTCCTTGTTGACTAGAGAGTAACCGTTCAACTATCCTCGTATGTACTGGATATCAACTGGGTAGCTATCCAAGAAGAGTATGACTTTGTTGCACTGGAAATAAGGGTCGTAACACTCACTCCTTTTGCTTTGAGACTACCGTGGCAGTGAATACCTTTCGCCTTTGCCAACCAAAAATATTCACCTTCTCCATATGACTCACTGGCTCCCCTTTCTTCCCCTCTCTCAGCTCTGTCTTCTCTCCTCCTACCTATCCTCTCTGCAGCTATCTCACTATGTAACGTATTCCTTCGTCTACGTCTCTCAACTTCCACATGCCTGCCTGTTTTCTCACTTTGTACAACGTCTCCTACAGCATATCTTTCAACTTCAACCTACCTCTTCATTAACCAGTCTTTCCGTCTTTCAAATCACAGGCAGTCAGCATGTCCCCAGCCATATCCCTCTCACCGGTTCGCTCGACCGGCCCCAACTACGAAGAGTGCTACGCTTCCGGCCGGCCACAGCTGACCGGCTACACGCTCTCCCCTTCGTCCGACACCCGCAGTCGCAGAAGCCATGGATCATCGTCCGATGCGGGAAGTATCCGCGCATCAGACGGCTTCGTGGACGAAGATCTCCGCGTCGGCGGGCCGTATCTATGTTCTATCCCCGTGGTGAGCGACATGGTACCGCCCGACCACACCGAATACAGACGCCTGGAGAGTGAGACTCTGGCTATCACGCGTCAGATATTAGACCTGTTGGCTGTTGAGGGCATTATGGCCACTGATGTCCATTTTTGCATGCGGTCGTCCAAATTCAACCCAGAGCCAGAACGGATGTTTACCTGTTTTATTCATACCCGCCGTGCCGCCATAGACGACACATGGCTTAGGGCTGCCCGACGGGCCCTGGCCCATTTCCACCAAATCGGGATGGTCCGCGTCAACGTCGAAATCGCGGACCCAAGAGCGTTCACTCCGCTAACCTTTGGACCCGTTGAGCCTACACAGCCTATATTCGCCTTGTGGGACACTGTCCGAGAGGAGATCTTACGATCCGTCGCTACTACTCAGTTCTGGACTAGTATTGGATGCCACCAAGTTGGAAAGGACGAGATCCCTCGACAAAACCCAGTGACAGTCTTTGTGACTGTCGACCCCGCCACCGAGGGGGACTGGCGAGAGACGCGTGAGGCGATTGTCAACATCTTTGACGGACATCAACTCCACAGCGTCGAGGTCCGGATACACAAGGACAGGATTGAGAAGCAGGTGTATCTCAAAGAGCTGCATGCGACATGAACCTTCTCGAACCGGAAGCCAGGCTGGGACACAGCGTTGGAGTCCGGGGCGGTAGCGAAAGGGGCACCTTCGGGGGCTGGGTGGAGATTCAGTCCAGCAGAACTGGCAATTGGAAGAAGGTTGGATTGACTTGTTCCCACTGTGTGCTACCACCAGGCAGTGCTATCCGGCCAGACTGGAGGGACGACGGGACCCCGTTCGACAATAGCTCGGCGAAGAAGAAGCTGCCCATTGACGTGCCCCATTCGCGGGATTTCAGAGAAGAATTGCAGTGTATTCGGGATCATACCAACGACATCCTGAATCACTGCGGCTTCCAAGAGATACGGGCCGCTCTCGAAAATGGCGACTCCGTGATCCCAAGGGTGCTTGCAGTCCACAAGAAAGAGCAAGAGCTTCTAAGCAGGTTTGAAGACCAGCAACTGAGAGTTGAGTCCTTTCTCCGGACCAACCGACATCACTTTGGCCACGTTCTCGCGTCATCTGGGGAAGGGATAATTCTTCGGAAAGGAGCAAATGGACCCCTCATGACCACCGACTGGGCGCTCGTGGAGCCGTCTTCCGCGACTCGGGAGGGGAAAAATGAGGTGAGTTATAGTTTCCACGCCCCCAAAGAAGTCTCTCTCCGCTGACGTGCGATAGGTCCTCATATCTGGCGTTTGGCCGAGCATTCCAGGCGCTCAGCCCGAGGAGCAGCTGCTGGACGGCAGAGAGCGTGTTCTTGGGCTTGGTCAAAAGCTCTACAAATGTGGAAGAAGGACCGGATATACATCTGGCACCTATGCCCTACTAAAGACCGCGCACGTTGTGCAGAAGCCCGGTGGCCGTCCGGGTGAGATGCTGAAGACCTTGGAGCATACCGTGTACGGCAACTTTTCATCTCCTGGTGATTCCGGGTCCCTCGTCTTCGACGCGAGGTTTGCGGTCGTCGGGCTGTTATTTGCCGGGTGTGAATCCAGTGCGCCGTCGTACTTCATGCATATTAGCGACGTCTTTGACGAGATCAAAAAGATCGACAGGGTCGCCGATGTGCGCTTTCCCGTGGAGTAAATGCTTTCGGATCGGTCCTCATCTCACGACTTGCCAGCGGAACACAGCTTCCCTAGAGATATTGGGGAGCGACGATGTGAATTGTACCCAGACCAGCGAGGACGACGTAACTCGCGAAACACTTGTGTTGGAGGCGGAATCGGCAGCTCATGCGGCGAACAATGATGGTGATCTTTTGACACTGATTTGTTGAGCCTTTTTGATTTTAACTTTTTTTACTGGCTTTGCTTTTCGTGTCTTTGGGTGTACTCGCTTGAAGAGTGCAGAACGTTTGGAAGAATATCTCGGGGACGTCGCCAAGTGCACCCTGTTATGTATTCCAGGCAGCCCAAGACTAAGATAGCCATTGAATGAATTTTCATAATCTCCTTCTTCCTCCTCCCCAGACTATACAGTAAAATATGGATTCGTAAAATCACTGAGTAAGCTACTATAAAACCAGAATAATCACACCAACCACCCCCAAAACGCCCATCGCACCGTATGTAGTCCTCAGCTTTCCTGCCGCTCCTGTCTTGGAATTCGTCGCAGTAGCTCCACTATTCGTCTGACTCCCTCCACTGGCATTACTACTTCCTGTCGTTGCTGCCGTCGTACTTTCAGAACTAGAATCCGAACTGCCAGTAGAGTCCGAACTACCGGTATACGCCGCCGCCGTGATGGTAAATGTACTGCTCGCCAGGGTAACGGTCATAGTAGCACCACCGGGAGGGCTCGTCAATGCCGCCCCGGTCGTACTCAGCACCTTATCTCCGCTCGAAGGAAGGTTCGCGGGGTCGAGGTACGTTCCATCGTCTGCGGAGCCGATGCCGAATTTCCCGAGACAGATCGACGAGGTCAGGCCGGCGCAGGACCCGCCGATTTTTTCGGCGGCCGCAGCTTGCTTGTCGAGGCCGGAGAGGCCAAAGTTGGCGAGGTCGTAGCCTGGGCAAATCCCGTAGAATCTATTCATTGTGAATCATGTGCGTTAGCCGGGGTGCATTTGTTTGGGGGCGTAACGGGAGGGGGCTGTACGCGGATACGGCCGCGCTCCATGCGCAGCATTGACATTCCTCGAGGTCGTTGACTCCTGTTGTAACATAGTTGGAGCATGTGGACTGAATGAGAGCGACGGATGCAGTGGCGTTCTCGTAGACCTGACCGAAATTACAGGAGCACCCTCCGGGGGCGTCGGTGGGAGCCGGCCAGAACGGAATTGATTCTTTGGGTGGGGTGAGTTGTTGCTCTAGGAGGCCACCGACGAGGAGTTGGTATTCGCAAGAGTAGACCTGTTTGGTCAAGTATACGTTAGGAAAGCCAGAAAGGTAGGTATGTTAGGGGGGTGTCGTGCCTTGTTCCAACAACTCTCCAAATAACACCCGATCTGGTCCACATCCTTGCCCCAGGAACAGGCAATGACTTCTTCGTTGCTCCCAGCCTCGGATGTACAATGCTCCCAGCTTGTATTGGCCGAGTCAAGACAGGATTGCATGGCTGACTCGGCCACGCATCCTGCTGCAGTGACGGTTGTTGCGTTCTCCGCCCGCACCGCGGAGATCAAAAGGACCGCGGTACTAAGGAGACGCCTGGTGGACATCATGGGGTTACAACTCTGGACCAGACAGCAAAAGACAAGAGGGTATATGGGGAGGATAGGCAGGAGTATACACCACGGATCTCAAAAGGGGGCTCCAATTATGGCTGAGGGGAGGCAGGGAATCATTAAAAGGGGAGCGGCATTTAAGCCCAACGAACTCCTCACCGAGTCAGTACCTAGGAGCATTATTGATTATGCGGCAAATACGATCTCACCCGCTCAGAGCGGAGTCTTTTGCCCGATCCTCTCTGCTCAGCTCGCGTAACTTTACCGGGGCTGGGAAGGCTCGGCTTGTATAGAGAGCGCCGCAGTTGATCGAGGCCTGCTGTGATTGGGCGGCTCGCTCGAGTCTTGGCGGTTGGAGCCGCTTTCATTCCACGCAGCCAAAGAGCTTCGCAGTTGGCAGAACAAGCTAAGAACAAGCTACTCCATCGGGGCGCCGGAAAGCTTGCACTTTTAGCACTCGGACAAGCGAGGAGATGAAGAAGGATTAGTCCTGATGGACTGCCATAAGCGAGGACTCCTCTCGTTCGATCTCGAGGCTAAGTAACAGCTGCAAAGATATCGATCTACATAGCGGGTGTCATCCGTGAATAACTACCTACCTGTCTTTCTGAACAGCGTTTGGGATGAATCGTGACCTGGAACAATCTAAAGCGATTTAAGGAAATCAAAAGACATCTGAAGAATATTTGCAAGAACATACTCTGACTCCTGAATAATCCTGTGCAGGTGGCTGACACGCTAGACCAGTTATGGATCAGATCAAGATGGTTGTGTTTCCCACGTGATCTCCAGGGACCCCGCGGTTGAGGCTGAAACGAAGACCGAGAAGCGGGGATGTTTCACCAGCGGGCGTGGTAAATCATCATGTAAGGCAAAAGAGAATTCCTGTGATTACTGCACCAAAGAAAAGACCGTCATGCCCCCCTCGCTCCCCCTCGAGGTTCTTTCCCTCATTCTCACGCCTTTGGTTCACGATTTGCTCGCGGAAAACCGGACTCGAGACGCCTTCCAACTCCTGCTAGTATCCAGCTCGGTGCGTGCAATTCTAGAACCCATCCTCTATCAGAAAATCTACCTAGAGACAGAAGAGGGCAAAATCCGACACCTTTGCCGCGCAGTGTTCAACCGACCTAAACTCGCCACGCTGGTGAAGGAAGTATCTTTGGATAATCCGGAAGACCCAGCATGGAGCGATCAAGACTCCGAGCCCATCTCGAATGATGGATCGGAGCCCTTCTTGAGTCCAGTGCAGACGGAGACCGCAACAGAAATATTCAGAACCCGCTTCACGACTGGCAGCGGCAAAGTCCGCTCCCTGGAAGAACACTGGATTAAGAAGCTCCAACGGTCGAGTGAAGATGCCATGCACTGGCTGCTACTCTGCCAGCTGTCGAATTTGGAATCTCTCAGCCTGATGCTCCGTTCTGGACGTTTCGCGCAACCGGCTACGCTCCTTCGGCTCCCCTGTCTCCAGAGATTATATCTCGGTGTTGATCTCGGGAATGAGGGGTCCTGGGAAGGGGTCTTTGAGCCCCAGGAAATTCTAGAAAGTATCATATCCAGTACCGATCGACTTGAGGAGTTGGCCTTTGAGGAATTACGATCCGTCAGCTTCCCGACCACCTTTGATGCGCCCAGCCTGAAGCGCATGCTTGACCGGCACGCTGCGGGCACCGTCGAGTCGCTTTCTCTTGTTCTCGCGATCAACGACGAGAAGGACTGGCGCCTTCCACAGGAATGTACCGATATAGCAGGGTGTTTGGGGTCCATGGGGAACTTCAGCAAGCTGGCGAACCTCTCCATCCAACTCGAGCTGTTATTGGGGAAACCTTCAGCCCCGCCACCTCGGCTACGGGACGTACTGCCTGTGCAGCTACAGACCCTCACCTGTCTGAGTCTATGCGACTATAGTGGCTCGGACGATGTCAAGATCTGGGAAGACGATGATTGTCTCCCCCAATTCCAAGAATTAGCCGAGACCGCCGCCGAAGGCGAAGGCTTTCCCTTATTGAGGTCTGTTCGCGTCCATAGATCACGCAAGGATCGCTTTAGCAGCCCGAATAGAGGGCAGTATACAGACGGTGTGCTGGGCGAGTCTGGGATTTATTTCGGGTGGTATTGAGCTTCGGGTTTGATGATCTCAATGTACATAATGTTTGCAATAATTCCCCTGCTTCAACAAATGGTTCTCTATCCTAGTTTCCTAGAGGCATTCGTGATACCTCTTTCGATCTCAATGCTCCTCCCAATCTCAGCAAAGAAACCCTAATCGGCAGCAAGACCCTACATTAACGCCGTATATACAATCCCACGCTGACGAGCAAGTAATAATATAATTAAACACAACACCACACCCCGAAAAAGGAAGGGTAGGTCTCGATCGCACAACCGTCATCGAGCATTAGCCGGCAGCTCAAAAACCGGCTGGGGTTTCGCACTGTTTTCCAGTTCGGCAACCTGGTTACCGACCTGGCTGTTCTCGAGCTCCAGCATGGGCTGCGAATATCCACCGTGCTGTGTCCCATCTAGGAGTCCGTCCCGCAGCTGTGGCTGTGATTGTGATTGTGATTTCGGCGGGCGAGATCGGCGGAGCAGGAACCAGACCAAGCCTACAATAATCGCTGCACCGGCAACACCACCGACGACACCGCCGGCGATGGCGCCCGTGTTGGTACCTGATGATTGATTCGTGGGCTGTGAGGATGGGGTTGGGGTGGACGTCGAGGCAGGCGTTGATGTCGGGGTTGACGTTGTGGAAGTCGATACTGAAGATCAAATACCAGCGGTTAGGATACTTGTTGTCTTTGCTTTCAAAGGATATGCCTCTGGATAGAGGGACTCATTACCAGCTGCCGAAGAAATAATATCCAGCCTGTGTTCGTCCGACTTCAACTTATACCCCGGAATCCCGCACCCGTCGGACCCGCCGTCCTTAGCATACGCCGTCGTCCCCTGTTCGCAGCAGAAATAGCCCCCGTTGATATACAGATCCCAGGTGCTGTTGGCACACGCCGGCTTGGCCTGGAGAGCAGCCTGGCAGTCGGAGTCGGAAGGGCAGCACGCGACATTCTCGGCGTGGGGGCAGGAGGAGCCACTCGGGCAGCACACCCGGAAGGGCGACACCGTCACGCCACAGTCGACCTCGAGATCCGGCAGACAGGTGCCGTTCTTGCGCAGGGCCCATCCAAACGGCCGGGCGTCGGGGGTCATGGGGGAGGGCAAGTGTGTCCGGGCCAGAGAAGAGGGAGAAATCGAAAAATAACCAAACCAACCGGGACGCAGCGGAATTATAATGAATCCAAGGGGGTTGTGAAGTGGAGAGCAATACGGGGATCAGCGATGGGGGCCGTTTCTCCTCCGTTCTGAGAGGCTCTCACCAAACAACCGGCGCCTTGCATTTGATTAAACCAACAAGGCAGGCTGTGGTGATTGGCGTGGATTCCCGCCCAGGAAGTCCACAGGGGATGCTTGATTTTAGGATCCTCCACATTCGGCTAGATATCCACTTTGTCTATTCCTTGGGGCTCTACTCCCCATGGCTAGCAAGGTCTTTGAGTAAATTTTCGCCGATTCGATTGCTAGCCTGAGGACTCCTCTCCCACGCCACGTGGTGACTTCTACTAATCTGTCAAACGGGGGAGGATGGAGGCCTGTCTTGAATTACCCAATGGCATACGCGGTGCTGTTCTGCCTCGCGATCCTTGACCAAGGTTGCAGCATCCAGGACGGTACCGTGAACCGAAGCGATAGACTGGGTGCTCAGAGAGGTTCAGTTGTGGGCCGTGAACACCGTCCAGCCAGCCATACGCGGTAATGACCTTGCGCGACGAGTTCGCATCAGGGGCACTGGGGGTGGCAAGCCCGTCGGAGGGGCCCGCGGCGCCGTTGATGAGGTACCAGGGCGCACCGGGATTCGCATCGATCTCCTGGGTGACACCGTTAGCGACGGCGGAGTGTCGCTCGTGGAAATGCCTGTGGCCGTGGAGGAAGGGTCGGGGAGGAATCGGTCTGGCTAGCACACTCGGGTTGACAGGAGTACCTAGGTCGGTGGCGTCTGGCTGCAGCCCTGTGAGGACGACATGGTTGTTGTAGGTCGATGAAGCAGGATCGAGGCGCCGAATGAAATACACCAACCACCAACAGCTGCTCCTACCACGTGCTGGGGCCTGCCCTCCAAACAATAGCTGCCATTCATTGCAGTCCGATTGCATCACCAGACCTTCCCACGCGTGACCCCGAGCATTCACTCCGCTTGCTCTATATACAGCATCCTCCGACTGCGCATCGAACCTGCACCTGGATCCAAAGGGGGGTAGAAGACTAAAAGGAAGCCCCCTCCGGATACTCAAGGAGCAACCACAGCCTCCTCTACTCTTTAGATGAATCTGCGGGGAAGTTATAGTCTATCTATTCTACCTAACAGAAAGCTCCCCGCAGCGGAGGCTGATGGCTGATCGTTCCTCGCGGTGAAGCTATTTCCACCACAGCAGAGCCATGGACTCTGGCCCGGGTCCGAGATCTGCCGCAAAGGCGCTTGAGAGGCAGTCAATCATGGCTATCCGAGGGTGGAATCTTGTTCAAGGATAAAGGGCTCCACAGAGTGGACTGGGCCACTCCTGACGTGTCTTCTGGAGTGGTCGGGTGATGGGAACCGTGATCTGGGAGTTAATTATTCAAGAAAATATAGAACCCAATAACAGGCATGAAAGACCAATGCTAATGCATGTGATGGATCATTTGCCTGCATCGGTACCCGAGCCCTCTCGTACTGCTAGCCTTGGAAGATTGTGACTATTGCCTATCCGGAGCTGAGAGGCTGGGCATGCTCAATGCCAAACGTGTGCAGGTGTTAAGGGAAGCTGATATCTATCTATTCCACTTCTCCCTTGTAGCCTGCATATTTCAAGTCGGGTGTTGGTCCAAAAGACCGTTCTCTTTTGTTGCTGGACGGAAATGACACCATCAGTTGCTTTCTCGCTTCGCAATGTGCAGTGTGGGGAGAGGAATGGCTCTAGCATGCCATCAAACCGGTGAATAGATCGCCCTGCAGGTCTACCAGCGACGACGAAGCGGAATGGCAATTCTCCGAACGCAGGCGGGATCCCTTCCTTTGCTCAGGCAGCCCTACTTGCAGGAGACTTTCGTCCCGCTGTCCTTCGTTCTGGTCTAGAAAATAGATCAATCACAAACCTACTGATATCACGATGCATCCGTACTCGGGAAGAGACGAATGTGTATGGCGGGATTGAGAGTATACATATGTACAGAGCAAGAGTAGATGCAAAACAAGCTCTCTCGAGTGAAAAGTAAAGAGAGGCTGGGAGGAAAACAAGGAAAGACAGACGCGTCAGCGAGTTTCTGCAGCCAAGGAGACTATCATCACACGACAATCCAACAATCACAGTCATCCTCGATCATTGAAAGATGCTCGCCCACGAGGTATATATGTGGAGAGCTTCGCCTGGGTGCAAGCTCAATGACCTAGATCAACGATCATCCAAGCCAGGGATTCCACTTCACTCTGAGCGGTGACCGTGTCGACTCTATTTCCATCATGGTGTCCTTTTTCCAAGCAGTGCCATGACCTCGCTAAGAAGTCTCTATTTGACCGCGTTGCTAGGAATGAACTCTGGGAGTTCCTCCATAGCGAAGGGCAACGGAACATCCTCCTGAGCGTGGCCTTGCATGCAATTGCAGCTAAAAAGGCCGGAACCACCCTCTCAACGCTACAGGAAGTCATCCTGGCTCCCTTCAAAGATATCGCCCGGGAAGATGTGACCCTCGACGACTACGCCGGGTTCTTCGCCAAGGCCAAGGAGTCCAGCTATGTCCCCGAGTGCATGAAGGCTTTGACGGAGAAGAGTAAGTACAGCGCGGAGGACTTTCGTCGAGACATGAAATCTCTAGAGCCCGAGATGAAACGCGTTTCTCGGCAGAAGAACCTCTCCATCAGCACGCATCGCTCGGACGACAATGGGTTTCTAGTTCAGGTGTATGATGCCGCGAATCCTTACCCGACGCCCGGGCAGAAGTACGACGAGAGAGCTCTGGAAGAGCATCCCCCGTCGAATACGTATCTGGATAACAGAGTTCATCTACGTATCGCTTCCATCCGGCAATCCGTTCCTCCGCGGGAGGAGAATCCCTCCCCATATCAACGCCAAGTCTTTTTCGCTGGCAGCGATTGGCCCTCAAGCGCTTACAAGGCGTCCAATGGGTTCCGGGATCCCGGAAGCGATGGCCAGTCCCTGGAACTGGATCTGGTCTGTGCGATCAAAAACCACTTCATTGGCGTGTTCTTCCTCATAGGTTCCGACTCCCAGCAAGCGGTGGAACGCGTCGTGACGGACCTGCTCTCTCGCCTGCAGAGAGTGGCGATGGAACTCTCAGTGCAGGCGAGAGAACAGCACGCGCAGGAGAAGGCCAACTATGGCGATATCCTGGCCACGTATTCCGCTGCCCTGAGGACATATGCCGCCTTTCTGATCAACCTCTGGCATTTCAACCTCCAGTCGTCGCCGACTATGATCCAGCCTCGGGCATTTGCCTTTACCAAGGCGGCCGTGGCGTCGTTCCCCGACCTCGTGGACTATCGCCTGCTCCTCGAACTCCAGCTCGGGGAGGCCAGGTACAACATCAGCCTGGGGGCTTACCGGCCGCACGGCTCGACCTATCTGAAGGTCATCCAGGCCCAGGAATCCGGCTTCAGCATCGCCGTCAACGAAGCGTGCAATGGTCTCTACGACCCTGTGGCCTGCGCGGTGAGCGAATCCGAGATCATGTACATTCTTCGTAATGACAAGATCACGGAGGAGTGTATGAACATCTACAACGTCCGCGACCCCGCGAAAGGCGGGAAGCTGGAATTGCCTCTGGCCTTCCGCGGCCGCCCCTCCCTGGCTACCTTTAAGCACAAGACTTTCGTCCTCTACCGCCCAGAAGGCGACGACTTGTACGTGGTGTATCTGGGCGCTAATGGATGGTCCAGTCCGAAGCCCATGCAGGGTACTCGGCAGATTGACGATGTCAACCACTCCTTGGTCGCGGGCAGGGACACGCTGTACGCCTTCTGCCACATACGGCGGCGAGGGATGGTCTATTCCGAAACTACCGACGGGGACAATTGGTCGTCGTGGAAACCTTTACATGGCGCCACCACCGCGCCCGTGGGCGTGTACTGGAAGGATCAGGTGCACTGCTTCTCCATGAACGATCAAGGGCGGGTGGCACACTTTGCCCTGAAAGACGGGAAGTGGGGGGGCCAAGGCACGTTGGACAAGGATATATCCCCCCATTTCGCAGTGTCCACCGCCGGGGACCACCTCCTCTTTGTCTGGCGGGCCAATGGCGCTGGTGGCAACCTGTGCGTTGGGTCCGTGGACTCCGCAGGAAAGCTGAGTGGCTGCGTGCGGCTGGACCAACGAGTAGTTGGGATTCCCTCTGTCGCTGAAGCCAACGGCAAACTGTGGTTCTTCGTGGCTGTCCCAGTCGAGAAGCCTCTGGTGCAGGAGTGAGGGCAGGTTCGCCGGGGCAAGAATATACTCGTACTACATAGACAGGGGTTACACAGTTAAACACATCTGCCAGGTGCAATTGCATTCTTATCCTAGCCACCACCCCCATCTATCAAGTCGCATTCCCTGGCCTTGCATCCTGTCAAGTCTCTCTCTACCAGCGACGTCGTCTAGCAGTCTAACTTTCCGGAGAAACTCACGGTATTGGGGTTGATGTGTTGTGATACTATATCTTGGCGAATTGTGAGGCTCGTTCTTAGCGACCAACAGTCTGCTTGTGTTGGGCCCAATAATAATAATGGCTCCATAGAATGATTGCTTGCATGGGTTTCGAAGGAAGCAAAAGGAAGCAAAGCAAAGCCATTACGCGTTGGATTGAGTCATTCGGCAGCTGATAGTTAGTCATAACTCTAATCTCAGCTCGCCCCGCTCGGCATCACCCAGCCAATCCTGACTGGCACTTGGAATCAGCCATTCCCTTTCTGGCGTAAGCAAGGTTTTGGAAGGCGGTACGGAAAATCGGAAAACTCTTCTCCGTCGGTTCCGCCGCAGCCAGCCTTTTCACCCGGAAAACCACCCCCAACTGGACTCCCCCTTCCCTTTCCACCGCCAGTTCGCTGTTGTCGTAATGCTTAATATGCACCAGCATACCGACCCCTCTCCTGCTCGCCCTTATCGGTCGCATAAGATCCCCGCCTGCGATTTCTGCCGGAAGCGGAGAAGTCGTTGCACCCAGGAGGCTGTGGACCAGCCATGCCTGCTGTGTCGCATGCACGGGGCCAAATGCTCCCGGGCCACCAGAGAAGCAGCCACCAGCCCGGATCCCAAGCGGCCCACCCCAATCCAGAAAAGACGGCGTTTGTCGATAAATCGACCCCCGGGAGATAATGAGAGTCAGCGTGTCTCTCCCGCATCTCCGACGACGCGTCCGGTGCCTTGCAGCCCCCCAGCCCCCGAGCTGGGGCCCGGGGGGGCGGCCCCTAGGAGTACAGCAACGCCCACGTTCACTCCCAATGATATATCCAATGACTCCGGACATATCGTGGGGCCAGCAATGGCTCGGGATGCCCAAGTTCTGGAACGGTGCATGTCCTCAATTCCCAACACGGCCGTTCCCTATGCCCGACCCAACCCCTACAGTGTCTATTCCGACGACAGTCGCAATCCAGTAGTTTATATGAAGGTTCCGCGGCAGCGCAACATTGTGCCGTCTGGCAATGGCACTGCAGGGTATAGGCAGTTCGAGGCCATGGAGAAGATAGTTGAGCCCTTGGGACCGGAATTATGTCGTGTGTTCGTACTGCGGCTCTTCCCTTTGCAAGACCCCGCTCTCTAACATTCCGTCAGTTACTTCAACCATATTCACCCCCCATTCCCGATTCTAGATGAGAAGACGGTGTTGCAAGCTTACCGCCAGGACGGCCTTCCACATACTCTCACCTGTGAAATCTATGCTGTGGCGCTCATTCTGTGGAGAGCATCCTCCAAGATTTCCGCCACGGCACGTCCCCCGCCTGATATTCGATACATGTGGAATCTCGCCGTCAGTGCAATGAATGACGACTTTCTGGCGCCCAATATTTCCACCGTACTAGCATGCATTCTCGATCTCCTAGGCCGACCCATTACCTCGATTACCTACAATGCCGTCAACATCGGCCGCATTGTAGCCCTTTGCCAGAGCCTGGGGTTGAACCGAAACCCGGCCAGCTGGGGCCTGGATCAACGACAGAAAAGTCTACGCATTCGAGCTTGGTGGGGAGTCTTGATTCACGATCACTGGTAGGATTACTCCCGGCTGGATGCCAGACTGCCTAGTATCCGGATGTGCTAACTGCTTCCAGGGCGAGCCTTTCGCACGGAACACCTCCACACATACATCATTCTCAGTGGGACGTCCCGCTCCCAGATTCAGGGACACTTCTTCTCATCAGCGAACCCGATCAGGACCCGGTGCAGGATATCCGAGTACGAGGTGGTCGCTGTTTTATCGCTCTCTGCTCTCTGACTGCCATCCTCGGTGACATATTGCCTTTGATTTACACCTTACAGAGCCGGCCCCTCGATGAATCATTCAGCAAATTGCGGCAATACGAAACATCGCTCAACGAGTGGGAGGAGGGTTTACCACTGTGGCTACGTCCTGAGTCCCCAGCCTTTGAAAGGAAGGCACCGGGAGCTCTTAACCTGCAGCTCTCGTTCCTGGCAGTAAAGTTATGCCTTTCCCGGATTGCTCTCTTAGTGAGGCCCCTTGAACTCCGCAATTTCGGAAAAACATACACGTCTAACGCACAGCCGACAGGAGCTCCATCGAGCAGACGAGCGTGCTACTGGGGAGGATAAACCGTACTATCAGTCCAGGTGTCGCAAGGCTGCCCGAACGATAATAGACTTTGTCGTCAGCTTGGCACCAAGCGAAGTTGACGTATTCTGGCTGCCATGTAAGTTTCAAATCCCTAAAAGACAGCATTGAATTCCATGGGTCAAAGCCTAACAGCCGCGATACCAGACACGGCATATCACTTCACTTCTGCGGCTACACTCATTCTCCGCTGTGCGCTGGAGGCTGAAACCGTCGACACCGCCCGAGAATGCGTGGGATACGCAAAAAGACTCACAGACTTTCTACGCCGCATGAAGAACGATATCAACTGGGACCTTGCCGACATATGCTTGGGCCAGTGTGAGGCTGTTGTTGACAAACTCTGCGATGGTAACTATCTCGACACATGGCGAAAGAATCCCCACAATGGCCAAACCGCAGCGGAGAGATTACAAAGGGGGGCTGCCTCAAGCGCGAATGCAAATATTCCACACGCTGGAGCCCCTGCACAGCCAGAATTTCAGCCCCAGGATCAAGCCCTCAACCCGGCCCCCGCTCTCGATGGAACCAGGGAAGTGACCGATTCGGGATATATGAATCCCGACTTCTTCCAGGATTCGATGCTTGGTTCTGTGCCGGGCATGATGATGATGGAGAGCCCGCTGTTTCCCGACTTTTGGCAGATGCCGTACGTGGATGATTACAGTCAGCGCGGACTTTAAGCGTTGATGCTCAGATATCACATTCTTAACTATTGGACATGGCTTTGATACATAGGCATAATTAAGGTCATAATAAGGCACTTCAGATGGATCCGGTCCTGGGTTGTCTCCCTCTCTCGGCTTTACCATAGTTCAGAGAACATATCGGAATCGGGGGTTCTGTGATGGCGCGGTTAGTATTTCAGAGACTGACAACGGCAGGAAGAAGGGAGGGAGAGGCATACCTCAAAGTCGGTCAAGTCCGCGAGGTCGTCCTCGTCGTCTACACGACTCTGAGCCGGGGCCGCGGCGGCAGCGGCATCCCTCTGCTTGTTGCGGTAGGTCAAGAGGCACCTTAAAAGGACGACTAATGCGGCCTGAGCGGACGAGCAAGCTAAGATGACTTTGCACCCGGTTGGGTAAGTTGGGGCCTCCTCAGCCAGGAATGCATGGGGTCCAATAATGTTGCCCGCGCAGTATGCCAGGAACACGATGGCCACGCTCGTCGTGCGTTTCGTGTATCCACCCAGGTTCGTAGCGGGCATCTGCAGTGCCAGGACCAAGGAGCACACGTATGCACCGACAATGTAGTAGCCGAACAGCACTCCGACTTTGCGGGTCTCGTGGTCCAGCTTCCACAGCAGGCAGACCCCGATGATGGTCGGGATCAGGTACAAAAACATGACAATGGTGCGGGCGTTGGGGAATCGAGACGCCATATAGGTTCCGGAGAGCACCCACAGGAGCTGGAAGGCGCCGAATGGGATCCCCAGGGCGACTGTCTCGAGGGGATCGTGGGTCAGGCCCTTGATGATGAGCTTGCTGAAGTTGGCAATGCCGCCGTTGATGGTTTCATTGAGCAGCATGAAGAGGAATAAGATCCACACCTGAGGGTCGACCAACGCCTCCCGGATCTGATACCACTTGATCTGCCGATTGATGATCCCGGTGCGACCCAGTCGGCCACGACCGATCAGGAGGGCCTTCTCTTCCAGGGTAAACCGTTTGGCGGAGAGGATGTCGTCGGGGAGCAGGAGGAACAGGACTATGCCCCAGAGCACCGTAATTCCCCCCAGGATCAGATAGATGGCTTTCCACACGGCAATCGTCTTGATGCGCCCGATGCCAAAGGTGATCAGCCCGCCCACCATGGCGCCGAGCCCATTGCAGCTGTAGAAGATGCCGGCGCGGAAAGGCTGGTCAGATCGTGTGTACCACATGGCCACAATCATCATGAAGCAGTTGGTGATCGGGGCTTCAAAGACGCCCAGCAGAAAGCGACAGATGGCCATGCCCGTGAAGGAGGTGCAAGCGGCAGTAATCATCAGCATGGCACCCCAGGCGATGACGTTGCCGGCGACCACTTTGGCCATGCGGGTTTTCTGCGCCAGGAAGGTCCACGGGTATTCAGCCCCCAGGTAGGCGAAGTAGAAGATGCTCGCCAGCCAGCTGTACTGGCTGCTACTCATATTGGTCGAGGTCAGCAGATCAAAGACGGCCGAGTAGGCGAGCGCCGACTTGTCGATGTACTGGAGCATGTAGGTCCCTGCGAGCAGGGGCATCAAGATCAAATCCACCTTGCGGACGAGGGCCTTGTTGCGTGACTCATCGTCCAGCAGCTCCTTCAGGTGAGCGTTGGAGAATCCATGCTGCCTCAGGAAAACCTCGCCCTGGTCGAGCTCGGTGATGTTCCCCAGTTGAATGTCCTTGTCCACGGGTGTGCTGTCTTCAAGGGAGGTGCGAACGGTCGGCCCCTTTTCCTTGGTGTCTTCCATTAAGGCAAGCAATTGAGGGCAGAGATACAAGGGGGGGGGGGGGGGGGGGGTGGTTTTCACTTGCTGAGATGAATTGAATTGACAAAAGGACAAGGCATTTGGAGTCCAGTGGGTTGGGGTGGATTATATGGAGCCACTACCGCTACTATCTTGCAGATAAAAAAGATCCTCCTCAGCTGTACCCCAGACAGGCATTATCTGAGGGGTAGGCCAGTGGAGAATAATAATCCCCCATCAATGGCTTATCATGGTGTCCCAGAGACGCTATATTCTAGGTTCAGCCATGCACGTCGGACTCTTTCCGAGCTCGCCAGACGATCATTGGAGGATAAGTGGAGCTCTGGAGAACCCAGGAATAACGAAGAAGAATATTATAATCCCTAATAACCATAGGTATCTTCGACCCCCACTTAATGAGCTCCTCTCATTAAAATCCGGCCGCTATCTGTGCCTCCGAGACTTCCCTGAGATATTCGGCCTCGCTTCATCGACCTCACTCCATCAGAGACTCTACCACTCCGCGATTGTCTCAGTTCACCTTATCAAAAAACATATCTTGAAAATGGCCATAGCGTCGACACGCCCCTCGGTTAGCCTCCCCCAGGGCACAGTGGTGGGCGTTGAGCTGAACACCGAATTTCCGCAACCGGTGGATGCCTTTTTGGGAATTCCCTATGCCCTCCCCCCAGTGGGCGACCTGCGCTTCCGACCAGCTGTCAAAGTCCCCGCAGGAACTGGAACCATCGATGCCTCTAAATATGGATCGGCAGCTCCAGGGAAAGCCCTGTTATCGGGAGGTCCCAAGCTGGAACAGAGCGAAGATTGCTTGACCGCGAACGTCTTTCGACCGACCGGAATTCAGGACGCCACCAAACTGCCCGTGGCCATTTACATCCATGGTGGCGCCTTCAATCGAGGATCTGCGTCAATGCATGACACCGCGTCCATGGTGGCTTGGTCCGAAGAGCCCTTCATCGCGGTCAGCTTTGGGTATCGTCTAGGAGCCCTGGGGTTCTTGCCGTCCACGGTGACCCAAAAGGAGGGCGTGCTGAACCTAGGCCTGCGCGATCAGGTGTGTCTGTTCGAATGGGTGCGAGAGAATATTGCCCAGTTTGGAGGCGATCCTGGTAATGTCACACTGTTCGGCCTCTCGGCTGGTGCTCATTCTGTAAGCCGCATGCATGCCTCTGGTTCCTTTGTGGATTCCAAGACTGACCCGTAGAACAGATCGGCCATCACCTTCTTCATGTGGAAGAAGGAAAATCTCCCTTATTCCACCGTGTAATCATTGAATCGGGAGCTCCCACATCCCGAGCTGTCCGCCCCTATGATGCCAAGGTCCACGAAGACCAGTTTCGCGACTTCCTCCTCGAGGTCGGGTGTCCCTTGGACCACCCCGAGTCCGAGATCTTTTCATTCCTACGGTCACTACCCAGCTCGGTCGTCACGGCGGCCCAAACCGCGGTTTTTGACAAGTATAACCCCTCGTTACGCTGGGCCTTCCAACCCGTCATTGACGGAGAGGTCATTGCCCGCAAGACTCTCGAGGCGTGGGTTTCCGGCAGGTGGAATAAAGTGCCCATCATGACCGGGTTCAACTCCAACGAGGGGACCATGTACGTGGACAAAGGCATGTCAGACCCGGCCCAGTTCCGCGACTTCTGGCACAACCTGCTCCCGGAGTTGTCCTCCTCCGACTTGGATACGATAGAAGGACTCTATCCAGATCCCAGTGCCGATCTCAGCTCCCCGTACGTGGAGACTCGGACGGGACATGATCTCGGACCTCAGTACAAACGGATCGAAGCCGCATATGGCCATTACGCATACGTTGGGCCCGTCCGCCAAACTGCGGACTTTGCCTCCTCCCAAGGAGGAACGGTTTATCTATATCACTGGGCGCTCCCGAGGACGGTGGTCGGTCGCGCCAATCACGCCGACAACATGTATTACGAGACCTACAACAAGGCGATTACCGGCCTCTCAGAGTCCCAGAGGGAGTTATCAGGCACCCTGCATGCCTACGTCACCAGCTTTATCGCCAAGGGGGACCCCAATGCGACTGCCGGTCGATACGCGCAGCGACCCAGGTGGGAACCTTACGTGCCTAGCAGCCGCCAGGTTTTGATTTTTGGAGAAGACAATGAGGAGTTGATTGGCGGCTCGACTGCCCCGGCTGCTAAATGTGTGGCAGACGACTGGGGACGAGAGGAGACGGACTTTTGGGCCTCCAAGGTCGAGATATCGCAGCTTGCGTGAGAGCTTTACTGGCGTTGAGAGTATTCAATATCGACATGCATGATAGACCTCTAGAGTTACCTCGTAACGAATATACGTATGCACACTACATCATTATGTCCCGGAAACATAGTAATTTGTCTAAGCCCCCGCCCCCTATCTCGACGGGTGGAGTGCAAGATACAGAAACGGAGAAGAGATCCCGAATAGCCGGCTCGCATAGATAGAGGAGATAATAATAAGCCACGATATCAGAACTTGAACAGCGAGAACAAGCCGCTCCCTATCTAGAGGGGATCGTGATATCGTTGAATTTTCCGAATACGTGCATCCATTTCCGTCGGGAAGACCGTCGTTTTATTGGGCCGGTTGACGGGACCGATAAGAGGAGGAAAATACGGTGTAGCCAACAGGACCACGATTTTTCCGACGGACAGTCCCCAACCAAGTCCGACATTCGGCCTGCTCTCCGCGAGACCCAAAAGCACGGACTTATATTTGGAGATCTCGGCGTCAACGCAGCCCTCGAGAAGAGATAGACGGTTTTTGTGCTCGCAGCTTGAGTTTCTCAACCCAATCTACACACTCCGGTCCCAAACATATTACCAAAAATGGCTGCGGTCACACTCCCCGAGCCCTTTGCCAGTATCCCGAGGGAATCGTTCCTTTTCGGTCCCTCGCCCATCCAGCATCTGCCCAACATCACGAAAGCCCTCGGGGGCAAGGTGCAAATCTATGCCAAGCGAGAAGACTGTAACTCCGGTCTGGCCTTTGGCGGAAACAAGACACGCAAGTTAGAGTAAGCGAATCTCTCTCTTTTCGTCCGTGTCTTATTCAATTCGTCCAGCTAACCCCGAATCTTAGGTACCTGGCATCAGAGGCCTTGGCTCAGGGATGCGACACATTGGTCAGCATCGGTGGTTTCCAGTCGAACCACACCCGGCAGGTCGCCGCTATCGGAGCCAAGCTGGGCTTGAAAGTCTCCCTGGTGCAGGAGAAGTGGGTAGACTGGAATGACCTCATGTACGACAAGGCAGGAAACATCCAGCTGTCCCGGCTCATGAACGCGGATACGCGGTTGGACCCCTCCCCCTTTGGCATCGAGCACAAAGACACCCTGAAGAACCTCCAGAACGAAATCATTGCCAAGGGGGGCAAGCCATATTATATCCCCGCCGGCGCGTCCGATCACCCGCTGGGCGGACTGGGATTCGCCCGGTGGGCGTTTGAGGTCGAGCAGCAGGAGAAGGAACTGGGCATTTTCTTCGACACGGTCATCGTGTGCGCGGTCACCGGGTCGACCATGGCGGGGATGGTGGCGGGATTCAAGCTGGCTGAGAAGAACGGCTCCCGGCCGCGAAAGGTCGTGGGAATCGATGCCTCGGCGACGGTGCAGCAGACATTCGACCAAGTCCTGCGCATTGCGAAGAACACGGGGGTGAAGATTGGGCTGAGCGAAGATGATATCACAGAGAAAGATATCATTCTGGACGACCGGTACCACGGGGGGGTCTACGGGATTCCGGATGAGCGCACCATTGACGCGATCAAGTTCGGTGCCTCGACCGAGGGCTTCATCACGGACCCGGTGTACGAGGGCAAGAGTCTCGCGGGGATGATGGAGTTGGTGCGCAATGAAGAAATTGCATCGGGCACGAATGTTCTCTACGCGCACTTGGGTGGCCAGATGGCTCTGAATGCCTACACAGGGATGTGATGTGATCTAATAACGATAACTCTATGATGAGGTAACAATGATAAAGACCTGTCTATGAATATGTCTGATATAGGGTCCCCTCCTATTCCCATGTGGTAAGGAGGCCGCTCGACCAGGAAATCTCCAGCTTTAGCCTGCAAATCTGGACTATGAGAACAGTCTCGTTCATGGAAATCACGTAATATTATGCTTCAATACTATTCAATTAGTCGTGGTTCGCCATTTTAAGTAACCCTTCCCCGAATTGAGTGCATATTTGTATCGGATTTACACCTCTAGTCACACAATCAATAGAAGGTGATCCACATGTATTATTCAAATTGAAGACTAGGTGGAAATATATATCCTGGAAGACTGTGCCGGTGGAAGAATTGCAGTTTATATTCATCCTTAATACTACCTAGTATCTGGCCTACATTCTAATAATTCAATGTATGCTAGCCCAGGGAGTCAAGAATATATTAAGTTAAGAGGTGAGGATTGGACAAGTTGCTGTCGAGTCCAATAGGGCGGGGAAGCCTTGGCCAATCCGTTCGTTGCGCCCCGCCCCGCCCCGCCGGACTAGTTTAAGCCAAACCTGGGTCTGAGCCTCGCAATCCCTCCTTGTGATAATACTATGGCTGCAACTGACTTGATCGGAACCTGATCCTGCTCACGGCTCGGCATCCAATCCCAGTTAAAGGATAGTGCTGTGGTTTGGGTAGAGAGGTAAAGCGCTGCGGTGGCTACCATGGGCTCAGCAATGCTAAAGGAGCTGTATTCTGCACTCACTTGCTACTAATCTGCTGTAGCTACACTATACGTGTAGCTCCGGTATCCATTTCTTCCACTACCGCAATCAGACCTCCATCAACGGGACATCAACAGGCCTCAACCCATTAACTCGCTATAGCGCTGCGCCTTCCCCATATCTAGCAGAGGGCGCTTCCAATCAGGGGAACTAGCCAACGAGGTGAAGAAATTGAGGACCTGGGCGGCGGGTAAGTCACGGAGGCCCTCATTGTCGAGGTTGGGGGCCGACGCTCGGCGCTCGAGACCCTGCACCCATTCCCCAAGCGGGACAAGGCTGGCGGAACATGCCTGGCTCGCAATGGGAGCTAGTGGTTTCCAACAGCTAGGCTCCGGGTTGGTGATGTGATATAATTCTGCCCGATTCGTGCCGCCCCCTTCCGTCGGCACGACATCGTCTCTGGCACAGACGATCTGCTTGACGCTCCGAGCTGCGATGTCTTTGGGTTTAGATTAGCACCATGGAAGCCACCCTAGAGTGCGTATGGAGACGAAACTTACGATTGGCACCCAATCCACCGGGATAGACCCTAGGCTGTCAGGAAACTGCCCCATGGTCTGCGAAGAGCGGATGAGGGCGGGAAACCAGTCGCGCGACGTCCACATTCCAGCCTCGCCCGACGATGGGCCCCCAAGCTGGCCGACACGGTGGATGGCAATCGTCGCTGGCGTCACTCGGGCGACGAGGTCACAAAGAGCCTCCGCCGCAAACTTGGACTTCGCGTAGCCTTGTGGCAGGACAAAGGATGAGTCATGCAGTGTCTCAGGGATATGGGTTGTCGTCAGGGGGACGGGCGAGCGGCCACTAACCACTGCAATGGACGAAACGAAATGAAGCGCCGCGTGGCAAGGGGAATCCTGGACTAGACAGAGGAGACGGCGCGTTCCCTCGAGCTGCCGGCGGAAGCTCGCCAGGAGGAGGTTGAAATTCACCGTCCACGCGTTGTGAAGCACCACGTTGACCCGCTCGCGCAGGTGATTGTACGCACTTGAGGTCAACCTGAGATTCTCCTGGGTCAGGTCAGCCTGCCAGAATTGGACCCGCGATGTTTTGACCAGCCAGCCATTGGCAAGGGCCTTCTGTCAGAAACTGGCCAGCTGTCAAGTGGCCGCGTCCATGGAATGATTGAGGCAGTATATTTGGGTGATGGTCAGATCCTGCAGTAGTTCATGCAGGAGATAGCTGCCCAGTTCACCAATGGATCTGGTCAGAAGAACAGGTCGCCCGCGGAGCTGAAGATTCCGCGCCTGTTCCCAAATGGCATGCGTCAACCAATGCTCGCGTGGCCAGAATGGTGAGGGGGCGGTGCCTCCTCCCTCCTCACCAACAGGGCCATGCACCTGTTTAAACAAGGCATTGGCAAATGCGACATGGGAGGAGTGGATCTTCCCATGGGCGGGCAGCAGGGCGTCAGCCCGCTGCAATGTGTCCAATTTCCATGTCGGGGGCAGATCGTCCCACCAGGGCTCAATCAGCAGGGCCACCTGGAAACGATCCTGACCGAAGATGGCTGCCCCACTGATCAGAGGGTGGGTTTCCAGGAGCTGCTCGGCATTGATTGGGTTGAGCTTCTCACCATTCCTCAGGACAATCACATCATCTGCCCAACCTTTCGACCGCCAGAGGCGCGGCTTGGAAGGATGGGGCTTGAAGAGATCTCCAGTCTGGTACTCAGTGAGATACAGATAAGTGTGAAAGACCCCGTGGTATCAACGCAAGGAAGGCCAGGTGTGAACCAGTTCCCACAGCCCATCATCCACCTCTTCCATGCAATGATCAAAGGCCAGGTTCCATTCAAACTGACCCCAGTTGGCAGGATTCTCGCAGAGAAGCGCCGGCGTGTACCTGGTTTTGCTGCTGCCAAACAAGGCCTGCAGGCAGAGATGCAAGCACATCAAGTCTCCTGTGGCCGCTGCGGTCGGTGAACCCCCAATGTTCAGCGTGGATAGGTGCTGCAGGGCCTGTAATCCGCGTTCCGATGACCACAGAGCCTGCACCATATACAGAGCAAGGAGCGCCCGCTGAGGGGGATCAGGAGTTGCCATGATCCGAGTGGCCATGTCTGGGGTCAGGGGTCGATCAGGCGCAAGCAAGAAAGGAGTGTTGCAGAAGTACCCTCAAACAGGCAGACCAAGCCAAGGAAGTGGTAGAAGAGTCTATGAAAAAGCCACATCTGTCCACGGTGGCGCAGAAAGAAATGTAAAGATTTCCAGCCAGGAGGAACAGGCAGGGTTTGCATCTGGTACAGGGTATGTAGGTATCCATAGGTAAATATAATGGGCTTAGGATGCCCAGTTGTCCCTGAACTGTGGATAATGATAGCCAGGCAATCTTCAACATCACCAAAGGTCTTGCCATGGGGAAAGGGCACCACCAGAGACAGTGCAAAGATGTCCTGAAGGGGGTCAATGCGCCATCAGTCCACCCCAAGACTGGTGCAGGTCCTGAGAATCTGGCCGACAAGATCCTGCAACTGAGTTTGCTTACTGCCATTAACAAGCACCAAACAGCTCATCTTGGAGATCAGATATTAGAACACCGGCTGGGAGTTGTGGGTGGACAGGAGCAATACCTGGATCACAGGTCAGCAAATCCAAGAGGTAAACAGTATCAGGACCCAGGGCTATATCATGGTATATCCGCTCTTCATGCACGCTAGTTGAAAGGTAGTGTACTGCAGGTTGTTGGTTCCAATATAGGCCAGCACCTGTTGGATCTTCCCCTGGAGCCTCTTGGTCATCCACCAGGCCAGCTGGTCCACACCATAAGACAGGTGCTTGTAGGTAATGGGGTACCATTCACAGTGGACCTCCTGGGAGCTGGGATGACGGCAGTACAGGTGATTAGGACAGTCTGTTGCCTGCTTGTCAACCAGCTGGGTGAGTAAGAGTTCCAGCTTGCTGGTTGAGCCCATGCTGTGGTGAATCTGATTATGGTGGAGGGAGATATGAGCGAGATCCTCTTTGCTGTCTGAGAGAGAGAGAGAGAGTTGAATCACTTATCTCCTGTCAACAACCCGATCACCGGGCATACTGTCCTTGACTAACACGGGCAATATTCCCCTCAACCCCTTGATAGTAGAATGATAGGCCTAATGTCCTGATACTGCCACCAAGAGAGCTAGGATTCTAGTCAGAAACTAGTTTCCTCCTCATGCCTTACGTAGTTGATGCCAAACAGGGCTAGAAGTAAGGGGCATTTAAGACCACTGTAGCATCACTCACCATGCTGTGGGGGATATCATAATTGTGCTATAATGCTCCAGTTTTCTTATACCCAGTTGCTTGGCGAGGCATGGTCGTGACCAGTCTAATGTAGGGTTATTGCAGGTATCCCCAAGGGATTGTGATGGCATGGAATACAACTGACTCCCTTAGTAGAGCATGCCTGGATGACTGGCCATGCACGAGATCCAGTGGCCTCTGTCTCTTTCCAGAACCCACTACTTCTACGCCCGCGGAGTGAAGATCTACCTATTTCCTGTTATGGCTTGCAATAAATATCTATAGGATGAATTTAAATTGGCTTGGTAGTGCACTGGGATTTGAACAAGGAAGCTGGCAAGACATAGATATTGGTCAACCCACCTGGAGAGCAGCTTCCTGACACGCGGTCCTAAGGAGTCTTGTTGACAGGACAGACCAGCTTGGAGCCCGACACCTTGTTCTGCTAGAGCAGCTGTAGCCCATTTGATATGGCCGCCAGCCCCCTGGCTTGACCTGGGTGGGGGGGAGTGGGGGATGATTCAGCAGGTGGGCAGCATCTCCTCCACCATGGTCACCCACTTGGTAGTGAATGCAAAATGGTCTGGCTGCCCCAGTGCTTGTTTCCCTCCCATCTAGTATGGCTCCCCAATCATATCATAGGCCATAGAAACATGCGTGTCGACATCAACCTGGGAACAATGTATGTCTAGCAGCACATTTAGCAGTCACTAGCAAGCAAGAGCAGCCGCGCAGAGGAAATGGTATCAAAGACTAATTCAAGCATGTCATCTGGCTCTTCATGGATATGGTCACCGACATGTGGATTTTTATAGTCAAAGATGACATTGGCCCCCAGCTCATGCATCCAAGTGCGGCTTCCCTCGGAGCATGTCGTGAAGACTTGTAGACCTGAGAGCCTTGCAAATTGAATGGCAAGTGAGCCTGTTACAGTGCCCCCGCTGTATATCAGAATGGCGATGCCTGTCTTATCAACATTATCATCATCCGCGCAGTCACTGCTGCTAACCCCTGGCGGTGCCAGGCGAAGAGACTGGTACAAGTTTCGCCTGATGGTGACCATTCCAACCCCCAAGCAAGCAGTCTCTTTGATAATCATCCAACCCAGCACCCTGTACTGGAGGTCCCCTTTCGCGATGCTATACTCCGCAAAGACGCCTCCCTCAGGACACACAATGTCACAGCCGTGGACAAATCCGGCCACGCGATCCCCTTTCTTCCAAGGCTTCTGGACTTGTGGACTGACAGCTGCAACCACGCCGGCATAGTCACAGCTGATGATAGCTCCCATCCCGTGCAGGATTCAAAGTCCACATGCTTCTAGTCCATCAGGTTCAGGGCCACTGTATCCAGTTAATCAACGCTACAGAGGCTCTCTGACTAGGGAGGGTGGAGAGGATGTCAGACCAGCTTGTGTCCTCACCAGAATGTAACCATCTGGCAGCCTGGGGATTGTGATACCATCAGCCAGTGTGACCTGCCCCTGTTGCTCAACAATAACCACGTGTTGTGTTGACATCAATATTGATCCAAAGCAATACAGCATGAATGAGTGATTACGCTGTTTATGCGCTCGCAGAAGCACCAGGGCCCACCAGGAGCCCCCAGGGCAGTGACATGATTTATCAAGGGCCACAGGGAAGTTTCCTGAGTGCCAGGGCCGCACAGGCATCGGGCCAGGGGATTACACTTACATCACTTGCCCGCTGGAGCAGGCCCACAGTCCTTGTGTTGATAGAGGCCGGTGGCACAATCTCACAACCTGTGCATGGAAACTGGTCATGAGGACTCCCTGCTGTACCTTGCGTCCCATTTTGCTGCTCTTTTCGGCTATTTGCATTGTCTACTTCCGGGCGTACCCACCTTCTGGCAAGACTGTACCTGGGCACCGTCACAGCCCACCGCTCACCGAGGTAGCCCTCAGGTGGATTGATTGAGCCCAGTAGATAACGCCCATGGCGGCGTGGGAAATTCTCCGCGGCCATTTCGCACTACATAAGGATGCAGCGCACGACCGGCTGCATAGAGAGCTGGTAAAGCCTTTGTCATTATAATAGAACCCAGCCACCGCAAATAAGGGGGAAAAAAAAGAAAAAAAAAATTTAGTCCTGATTGACTTGAAGTTACTATATCCAGGGCACTTGCATCCCCATAATAAGCAGAAGGGGGCGGTAGGTTGTTGGTTCAATGAGAAGGACTGGTGACAGGGGCGGCCCTTGGCTGACCACCTGGGGATGATAGGTCAATCATGATAGCCGCTTCTTTCTGGAAGGAGATCCAGGCTGGCTTGACACCCTGTTATTTTCCATCACGTTGAAAGAGGCCGCGGGGATGGATCTGGTTCAGTGCATGCTGCTGGAAGTGGCGTATGAAGCCTTTAAGAATGGTAAGGCAGGCTGTCCCTCGACAGGCTTCTGAGCGCGACGCGCTGAAGTACATCCCTCAGGCGGCATACCCATAGAGTCACTCCCCAGGAGTGTGACTGCTGTGTATAGTGGGTATGTGATGAATTACTATGAGTTATTGTTGACCCGAGACATCCTCGACATGCCGCACAACTTGGCAACTGGGAATGGCAGGATGATGCTTGCCAACCATATTTCGTGGTTCTTAAACCTCTGGGGTCCCAGCATCATGCTTGACACAGCATGTTCCTTTGAATCTTACAGCGTTACATCTCACCGCCCAGGCTCTCAGAACTGGTGATTGCAGTATGGCAAGTGGCCAGACCCTGTTCGTCCAGAAGCAACAGGGCTAAGTGGACAACTGATAGGCCATGGTAACCAGAGCCAGTATAATCTTGCACCCGAACTTCACCCAGCAATTGTCATACATGCATATGCTCAGCGCTGACAGCATCAGCCATTCCTTTGATAGAAGAGCAAGTGGATATAACCGCGGCGAGGGCTTCAGGGCTGTCGTACTGAAGCCACTTTCCAAGGCCCTGGCCGATGGAGATGCAATCCGAGCCATCGTCCATGTCACCAATTCCAACAAGGATAGCCAAACCCCTGGAATCACCATGCCCAGTGCAGAGGCGCAGGGGGATCTCATTCAAGCCACTTACCATCAGGCAGGACTGTCAATGCGCGAGATGTCGTACTTCAAGGCCCACAGAACTGGAACAGCAATTGGAGTATGTACCTGCCTAGGAATCTCCTGCCTCCAGCAAGCGATACTGCGGGAGTTGCAGTGGATTTTTGATGGGTTTGAAGTGAAAGTCTAACCAGTGACTGTTCAGGATGCACCCAATGTGAGGGACAAAATGATTATTTCATTACTTGAGCTGTACAATGCGTGGACAGCCGGCTGGATGGAGGGCGAGATGAAGTAATTCCAGGCCCTGCTGCAGGCCAAGTATCTCCTCTTGGTGTCACAGAACCCCAGTGATAATACCTCCGCATTTACCAGCGCCGGGGCCACGACCGAGATCCTGAGGACCATTCGGAACGAGAAATCCGACCTGGCCCTGCCACAGCTATTGGCGGACGAGGGTTCCAAGGGGGACAGTGTTGGACTGGCCTACAGTATTGTCCATGTCCTGCGACTGACTCTTCAGCCGGAGTCCTCACGGCCCCACGACTGGGAGCTCTTCATGCAGGACTGTTGCTTGCTCGTGCCGCGCACCATTGAAGCCGTGCCCGTTGATGAGACCATGGATAATACTCTCTTGAACAGCCCCCGGGCCACACCAGCCACGCTTGCAGATGACCCAAGGCCACTACAGCTGTGGATTGAGTCGTCAGATCTAGATGGCAGTTGATGGGAGGCAGATGACTGGCTGGAGACAACCCTGGACTTGGAGTTCAGTGTTGGGGACAAAGTCTTGTACCTCCTCCCAGGCAATACCTGTCAAGCAGCATTGGAACACGCATGTGGCTTGCTGAGAGTGCCATCTGGAGTAGCACACCGGGGCAAACGTCAGCACAATCAATCTCTTTGCCAATACCCTACACTACTGCTTACACCAGCCTCTTCTACTCCCCTTTGAGGATTCCCTCATTTGTCCTGATCGTGGGATCACTAAGCCTGAGCTTCCAGCCACGGTCGACTGTGCGGTCGCGGCCGCCATGCAAGTGTACCTGGTGGTTGATAATGAGGCTGCAGTGGAGCACTTGATTGCCCTGTTACCCTCCTTGAAGGGGCATGTTATGCTGATCCACCGGGATACAGAGGCGACCATCGCCCGGCTGACAGGAAGTCATGGGGTTGAACTGAGTGTTTGCTACCTTGCGAGCACTGCGAGCCGTCTGGCGGCACAGTGCCTGGCTCTGAGGGGAAATTTAGTTGATTTGAGTGAAGAGTTGAGTCTGGGTGCCCTCCCCCGGTCCCTTCTCGAGCGCGGATGTACTGTCAGCTTTGTCCACTTGTCAGGCATGCTCTGTGATGCCCCCCATGAGCTCCGAGCCAACTTCCATCGAGCAGTGGGGCTTCTGACCAAGTTGGACGCCCTCATGGGGGTCAACACTCATCCTGTCTTTCTGATCAGGCAGCTCGTGGATGCCATGACCCATGCGCGCAATACCAGGGGCCAGGTGATTCTCGACCTTCAGGACTCCGGCAAGGTGCCAATTGTGCCTCCCCTACCAGACCCGGCCGCGCTGCCGGCCGAGGCTACCTACCTCCTGGTCAGTGGCTTGAGGACCCTCGGTCTGGCGCTGGCCATAACCCTGGCTGAGTGCAGGGCACATCATCTCATCATCTCCAGTTGCACTGGAGCTGTGCATGACAGGCAGCATGGAACCCTCAAGCAGCTGCAGGCGCGAGGCATACGCACCGAGGTCGTGCAGTGCAACATTGCCCACAGTAAGGAGGTGGAGGGACTCCTAACCCATGCAAAGAGCCGGCAGTGGCGCATCCAGGGCGTAATACAATGTGCGGCGGTCCTCCAGGACGGCATGTTTGACCACATGCAGTTTGACACATGGAAGGAACCAACGAAGCCAATGCACCTCCATGAGGTGTTCGCCGGGACAACCCTGGATTTCTTCATCACCCTCTCCTCCATGGCCAGAGTGATTAGCAACATGGGTCAGTCCAATTACGCTGCCAGGAAAATGCATTCATGGACATGCTGATGTGCTGGCAACGCCAACATCAATTGCCTGGCCACAGCATAAATATTGGCCTGGTCCCCGACGCCAGTGGAGTGGGTGATGTGGCTGAGTTGCTTGACCAGTGTTGCTACTGGCACCAGCACCTTGACGGCACTGAGCTGGCACTCTCTAAGCTCCAGACCTTGGTGCGGGTGATTGTCCAGGGCACTGCCCCGGTGCCGGCCCAGATCAATGCTGGCCTGACTGATGTGTTGCCACGCGCAGACGGCGCACCCACCTGGCAGTTTGACTGCAAGTTTGACCACTGGGTGCAGGTGGCTACAGCAGATGATGCAGCCGTCAATGGCGTGATCAAGACCAGCTTGCTTCTGAAAAATGCAGCCTCAGTAGATGAGGCAGTTGGGGTGATGAACCAAGCATTGCAGTACTACCTGGCGTGGGCCATGGTGACTTTGACTGACTCAATTGAGCTGGAGTTGCCCTTGTCAGTGCTGGGAGATAAGCTCTTTCTCTTTCTCTCTCTCTCTTTCATCTGCTCTAATTCTGGGATCAGCCACTTCCAGACTAACTTACTCCCTCTAGTTAACTCTCTTAAGACTGCTAAGATCCAGAACTGGGTGTCTTGCAAGATAGGCAATGTCTTATTCTTGTTTAAGTTCCTGGGATCACAACCTGTCAGGGCTTTGGCTGAAAAAATTGCCATGAGAAGCTCTTTTATTACTGTCACAGCATAATTTCTCCTCTACTTATATAGATTGGCTATAGACCCATTCTTTAATCTGGCTTTATCTTTCTACACTCAAAGATAGGTTGATTTGATTCCAGTCTGTTGGTGAGCTTTCATGCTAGGAATTATAATATTATTCATTACCTGCTTTGAGTCTATCACCCTTTCTGAAGTCTTCCACTGCACTTGCCACTATATTAATAAGAGTATCCTTGAGGCTATACATGCTCGCCACATCACCAATCTCACTAGGAGGCAGCATAAATGGGGGAATAAAGGTCAACAGTGATGGACCTTCTTGGAGTTGACAACATGTTCTGAGAGTGGGAATGTGGTCCTTCTCAAACTAAACTAACCAGAGTCACCCAGGGTTATGTGGAGCTGGTGCATGTGTTTTGCATCTTGATTATTGATCTACTAGAGGAGCAATGGAACTTGTTGATGTCTGTTGCCAATGTATGGAAATCTATGTTTAGCTCTCAGACATCGCCTATATCTACTACTTGACTTTCCCACCAAGACAGTTTCAAAATCAAGTGTAGGGAATACCTTCCTTGAACATCATGATACATTCAATGCATCTTGCCTATCCAGGCCGTGGCGGTGATGCAGCTGCCTCTACCTGGTCAGCCGCTGACTGCTATATCTTGCAGGTTCCAGCACTCAGGCTAGGATCTCAATCAGCTAGGCCGCCTTCAGAAAAAGGAGAGAAGACTTACCAATGGGTTTGTTACAACTGTTTGTCCATTTGTCACATCATGTATACTCAGCTGGGGAGATTCAGGCAGTGCCCAACTCCACAGATCCTCCATAGGTGGCCTGCCCATTGTCCCGCCCTGGCAAGGTACGATTTCACCAAGTGCTGCACGCGGAATGCCATCCTTGACGCTAAGTGGGTGCTTGAGCTCTAAACCCGTCTTCTGCAGGAACTTCTTCATATTCATGGGGATCCCTGACAAACCATTGGCATCTAACAGCGCTCTCACAGACGGCTGGCCCAACCAGTACGCTGCCATCCCAGCCGTGCTGGCCGTTGCCATGGATGTTCCAGTCTCAAAAGTCCACTGGTTATCCCTAAATTGATCCTCAGTGTCATCGTCATTGAGATCAGCACACCCCACTCTTGTCCCAATGTTGTAAATACTCAGGATTTTAAGATCATGGGAGTCATCATGCTGTGAGGTTGGGTGAATTTCATCATCATAATCTAGATTGCCCACAACAATCAGGCTGGTGTGGCTGCCGCCAGCTCCACGCGGTAAACGCGCGTAAAGGTCCTTCTCCTCTGCAGTAAGGGTGGCATCCTCTTGGTCGTTCCCGGCACTGCAGATCAGCGTGACCCCAATTTGAGTAAACCAAACCATCATGGTTTGAATTACATTCATGTGCGGCGCGTATGGGGGATTGTTAATCCACCGCCACTCAAGTTCTTCCCTTCGGGCTCCTAAACACGAAAAGAGAGACAAAAAACAAAAATCAGCATGTGTTCCCTTGGATCTATTAGTATGGAATGCAGGTGTTTTTATCTTACCCCAAGACATGGAGATCACTGCATTACCCATGCCTTCATTTTTAATTGCATGCTGATATATCAGTTGAAGTGCCATGGCCATGCGGTGTACTCTGAGGCCAGCCTCTTCAGCCCCCTCAATATCTAGGTCAACAGTGACAAGCCTGGTGTTCTTCCCAACAGATGAATATTTACCAGCAGCCAGAGATGCCACACAGGTTCCGTGGTTGTTTCGCGGGGCAGGGGGTGTAACAAGTGTATTGCCTCTCTCATCTATTGCAAACGCGGCAATTAGGTTTTCTCTGTAGGCCTGGTGGAGTTAGCTGGATGAAACGCGTTGTAATAACAGCATTTGGGGAGGAATCAGACCTCATGTTTGGTATTAAAGCCACTGGGGTCGATCACATAGACAATTGGCTTGCCTAGACCTGGAACACCACCTGGTGAATCATTGTATACCATTTCTTCATAGCTATAAAATGACCCCGTGAGGCTTGGGTAGCGAGATATTGTTGATATCCACTGAAGATGGGGTGGACTGTCAATCTGCTGTACAAAGTGACTATTAACTATGGGCACCACACGTTTATCAATATTGCTGTAAACTGTTGCATTTTGACTTTCTGCTGCAATGTTCTGCATAATTTCAGTCTCCTTGTTCACACTTGACGTTTTACCTTTCTTTGGTAAGTGCTTTTTGCGGTAGGCTCGCGATCTTTTCTTTTTCTGGGTAGCAGGGACTGCCTTATCCATCTCCACCAAGGCATTAACACTCCATGAGTTAACCATGGGGTTTGCATCCAAGGTGCCAGCAACGCATTCATTAACTTTGCCAACATACATTGACTTAAACCCTCACATTAGTATTCCTCTAAAAAGTTGAGCATTAGAGCCTTACATTGGGCACCTCATCTGGTGTCATGCGGATAGCATCTGGGTCTTTTGGAAGAGAATCAGCAAATTCATGAAACTCACGCTTAGTGGCCCCGGTCTTGGTGAATATGATAACCTCAACTAGTGGACTTGTAAGAGTGCAGGTTGGAGAGGATGATGAGGATGATGTTGAAGTGCTTGTCATGGTTGTAGTAGTGGTGGGCATGAATGTGGTGGTTGGCTGGCTTGGGGTCTCTTTATCAAGAAACATCTCCGTCAGGCTTGCCAGTACGAAGACTGTACACT